>CM035135.1:33592913-34085413 GCA_020205605.1 Panax ginseng
GTTTGCGACCCAGGATTCTATTTTATCATCAATCCAATCCCCGTTCACATTTTTTCTTTTTAATGAATAGATCTCTTTACTTGGGCTATTGTTAAATTTCAAATGATCTCAAAATACCCAATTTAGATTCAAGAAATGAGATTTCCTCGGTTCCCTTTTGTAGGTACCATATGACCAATTGAACAAACAAATTAAAAAAGATGGAAAACCGACTTTCTATTCATCAGAGGGTGAGGCAGTCGCTTCCTTAAGAACTCCAACAGCGCATTACATAGTCATACAAGAAAAACCTCATATCATTCTTCTCTGAAATCAATCAGTTACAAAACTAACTTCAATAACAAATACTGAGTTGACTTTAGTTCTTAAGATTGTCTTAAATGTTGTACATTGAATATACCCTATTCACACACTGGAACATGTGAGATGTATTTTCTTGTAAATAAGACTTAAGGTTACAACCAAGTGAACCAACATGACCAAATGGTACTCTTAGGGCAGTAAATTTGAGACTTGATCCGAGCATGGTGTGGGTCGGGGTCGTTACATGGAAGGATAGCAAAAACATCTGAAGAAATTTAGAATCTCTAATGTATTGTGAGTGAGATTCGAGATTAAGAAATGACTAGAAAAATTTAGTAAAACTGGTTTTTCAAGTTAAGAAACGTTCAAAAATAAGACAAACAATAAAGCTAAAGAATATACAGATGATCCTAACTTCTAACCAGAAAATTGTAATGTAAAATACAGAAAGAATCACCTCCAATAGCAATCGTAGCTGGTGGACATGATCCCTACCAGGAAACAAAGGCTTCCTATCCATCAATTCCATGAAAATGCATCCTACCGACCACACATCAATGGCTGCGGTATAATCAGAAGAATTTAACAAGAGTTCTGGTGCTCTGTACCATCTTGTAACAACATATTCTGTCATAAAATCTGTTTCAGAAGTGACACGAGCTAATCCAAAATCACATATTTTTAGATCACAATTGGCATTTAAGAGGAGATTGCTAGGCTTCAAGTCTCTATGCAGAACATTTGCAGAATGTATGTATTTCAACCCACGGAGGATCTGATACAAGAAGTACTGCACAAGAAATGAAGTAGTTAACAGGTCTGCAGTCTGATTAACATCTTGAGCTTAAACATCCAAAAATCAAACAAAAAACGTCAAATTGGCAAGACACAAGAACATTTTGGTTGAACAAATGGGGAGAGCATCAAATAAGAATGTCAAACTAGGTCACGTGATGTCTTCTATTTTATAGACAGGTGTTAGAGTGGCATAATAATATAACCATAACTCCAGAAAAAGCAACAAAATATTACTCAATATGAACTTATCTGAAGAAAATTAAAATCTCAAAAAAATTGTTGATGGCTATACACATGGTTTAAAGTTATTGATTAAGAATCTGAGAGCACGGAGTGATGTAGTGTCAGCTTCTATCCTGAGAAGTATTGGCTATATAGGCCTCAAGTATGTTGTCTCAAACTACAGGAAAATGTTTCACGTGACATCATATGCAATCATGTGAACCGTTTAGAACCAACTGACCATGTGAAGTGCATTAAACACTAATTTCTCAGTTTTGTTTATGGGCTTCCCCAAACATGAGATAGAGGTATCTACCTTAAATATGAAGCCTTGGATTAAATTTTGGTTTTTCTTACAGAAAAGAAAGTAGAAAAAGAAAATTTTCCCTCATTCTTATATGTTATTTAGATTTGATTCCAAATACACACTTTATATGGTGTATATGTTTTGTAACTTTACAGCGCCGGTAGTATGTTTTGTTAGTCCTTCTCAAATTGGGGCCTAATTGGCTCGAATAATTGGGGGCGTAGAGCTCCCATTACATAGATTCATCTTCTTCAGTCTCAAAACAAACCGCTATTGAAACCCAAAAACCCAATATCAGTACCGGTTCGGTATGCTTTTGGTACAGGTTTTTCTGGTTCGGTATACTCTTGTACCGCAATTATGACTAATTATTTTTGAAGACTCGAGCAATTTTGTAAACTTTTCAAGTTAATATGTTAATACATTTAAAAATTATTTTTAGATTACCTTCATAACTCTCTTATTATCGCAAACAAACAAAAAATTGTTCAAGATTTTATTAAGAAAGCAAAAGGGATTTTATCAAAAGATTATGGCATAAATATAAAACATAACAATAACATAACAGTGGACAACTAAGTATTAATTAAGCAAAAAGTCATAAATAAATATTAAGTGATAACAGTAAGCAACTAACTAAACGATCATGCTAAAACAATGTCTATAACTAACTAAGTATGTTGAATAATAAGCACAAAGGCTCCTCAAAATATTTCTTTTTGGGTAATATGTGGAGACTGAGGATATAATTGGGACTGACCTTTTGGGTCTGAAGCAGCGAGGGAACAAGACTTTTAAATATCTTAACTAACACTAATATATGCATTAATACATATAATACAATATTATTTAATATTAAAATTCGGCAGTTTTTTGGTATTTATTTAAGTGATAAAAATATGAACTGTTACCGGTACCGAAAATAGCCTAAATACTGTTTTTAGTATGTACCGAAAAAGCCGATATCGAAAAGAAGTGGTACCGCTTATACCGAAACCGATCGGTTCGGTAATAATTTTTTTAGCACCCCTAGGTGGCATTTGCAGATGTATATAAACTTGCACTCTAGGTTACTGAAAAACGCTATGATGGTAGAATATTATATTTTGGTAAGAACGTTCCAAAACATGATACACTACCTTTGTGATCCCTCTGAAACACTACCTTTCTGATCCAATTTTTTTTTTCCTATTAACTTAAACTTCTATTACACAAACATAAACACAACTCACTTTATAATTTACAAATGAAGGACATGCTCTTATATAAACCTTGGGCCATACAAAACAATGGTTAGGATCAAATTTAATGAAGGGTAAAAATCGACAATCTAGAATCAATCCCTAAATTATCTAGGATACTTATCATAGGAATAAATCTAGAACACTATTAAAAACCATAATATATACAACAAGATCCTAGAGAATGCCAACTAATGTAGCCAAATGCGTGTCTGAGCATCCATTAAGTGATGACATGGCATAACATTTTTAAAAATGTGCATGTTGTAAACTATGTTCTATGTTACATATACTCTACTTTGTCCTAAAGAACATGTGTTTGACACTTCACACTTTGTTAAGGGTAGTATAAGTGGTAGACACTTCATTTACCATAAAAATTGGTAAAATCGAGGATGTCTATGTTCAACTGAACACTCCATCTAAGTCTATGTAACTTAGATTACTCTTAAAAATAATTCGAACAGTTTTAACTATATCTTTAATAAAGTTTTACCAGCATACCACGTTCTAAATAAAACGTATTATGTACCAATTACATGATCTTAAGAAACCTACTCCTACCGTACTCGGTAACACGAAAAGTGACATTTTCTGTTCCCGTTTTTGTTCCACATATTATATCGAACCATGATCCAAGAAACATAGCTTAAACTAGTCATTTATCGACATTGCCACACTACCAAACTAGATGACACAATTCATCCAATTACAGTTGGCCATTCCATGTATTAAAGAGTAAAATTTGTTGGCATGACATCGAAAGCAAGTGGTAGGGCCAAAAACCATTTTGTAGACTGTAAAAAATCACATAGAGGAACCAAGGGTCAAAAGAACATAGAGCGATAAACAAACCGGAGTACCCAAGAGGAGCTTATTTAAACGAGCCGAGCCCATAAAAGTAGAAGCACTTTTAAAGCACTTTTGCCCATTTAGTTAACTAAGCAGAACTCGAATAGTGTAGTGCCCAACTCGTTTAGGCTCAGCTTGAGTAAGCCCCGCTCGTCCATTTATTGAATTTTCTTATTTTTATATTAATAAAGTTGAACAAGCAGGGCTTAAGGTGGAATAGGCTCGGCTCGCTTAAGCACGGCTCGATCAACTCGTTTACTAAATGTCGAATTTGTACGACAAATCTAAGGCTCGTTTAAAGCCCGACTCGACTCGTTAAACAAGCTCGAACTTGGCAAGTCAAATCCCCCTCGATTTGGCTCGTTTACAGCTCTAAAAGAACATGAAATCAAAGCCAGAAATAAGCTTCATCATCCGCAAACATTATGAATTGAACTATCCCATAAATAAACATAATGATTTAATAACAAGTAGAAAGAGGAGATTCAGAAAGATTTCAAACAAGTGATAACATTCCTCAATTCATGTCAATTTCTTCATGTAAATTAATAAGAATAACTATACCAATTTCAGTTGTTAGAGTACGAACCAAAGTTGCTAAGATACAAAATAAAAAATCACAAAGACTCATATAAAAAGGAAAATAACTGATGCACTTTAATTAGGAAAAACAAAGCCCATCGTTATAGCATCACGAAGCTAAAAAATTTGAACAGAAAAAATTGAGACAATCCTTCAGCCAATATAGTCTCATTGAAAAAGATTTCATAAGCCAAATCACATCAAGTTTCCGACTGAACATCGGAAAAAGCAATCTTGATGTTTTCAATCCACTTTATCAAAAAAATATACATATGTTTTCAAACCCACTCATTATGCAATCGAAGTTACTATATAATAAATTAGCACCTGGCAATGCTCCTCTGATAATGATTGGTTTGAACGAATAATTTGATGGAGATCAGTGTCCATAAGCTCATATGCAATGTATACATCATTAAATGCTACTCTCTGAGGTGGTGGTATAATATCTCTAATTGCAACAACCTGTATATGAAGGCCAGGCAATGTCAGTCAATGTGAAACTTGCACCAAGTTATTTGATTGACATAATTGTTTTTCAGTAAAAGTTTCTCCTTCGGAGACGAGAAAGATAACTAAGATTTTCCAGCAAGTATGCTTAAATGCCCCCTTTTTTTATCAATGCATAAATGACATAAAGAGGACATAACCCTGTGGTACAAAAACAACACATGACCACCTTTGTTTCAATAAGAAGTGGCAACTGTGAATGCCGTTAACAAAATGAGCATAATTTAGTGTTTAAATTCCACACTTCTACCATAGGGTTTTAAGCATGTTTCAAATTATCCCCTTTTTCTTGAAAATTTCATGTTACTTATTCTACTTCTAGTTTGCTCATAAGAGACTATTTGGCAAAAAAGAGTGCATTTGAAGCAAAGGTCTCTTAACCAAGGCATCCAGAGCTTTAGGGACATTTCATCATGCACAAAAGACTTCACAAAACTTCAAAGCATCAATTGTTCCTCTCATTCCAAATAGTCTACACCTTTTGGCACGTTTCAAACATCTAACATTGCTACCATAGATCTCAGAATCACCAAACGCACTCCAAAGAGAATAAGCATGCTCAATGCATTTAAATGAGCTTCTACGCAGTTTAAATAAACACACTCCAATAAACACTAACAGTTGACAAAAAATTATAGTTTAAGGGGAGGAAAAACACATGGTTATACAGTATACTAGAGTCCTGTGTAGCTTGTTTGCTCCATAGTTCAGTTGTGATCGGTTAAGTGTTTTACCCCTTCACACAAAACTAAGTAATTACTAGTTACTAAAAACGTTTTTCTTCATTTGGAAATAAGTTCATTCAAAGCTTCAAACTTTTCCTATTCATTTCTAATAAAGAAATCTAGTGAATTACATTATATCAAACCTCAAAACCCAATATCCTTTGCTGTATCACTAATTGCAAATAATGTGTAAATATATAAAAGATTAACTGACGTTTTCATGGTCCATATGGCGGAGCAGCTTGATTTCGCGCAAAGTCCTCTTAGCATCAATTTTGTTATCAAAAGCATTAGCAATCTTCTTTATCGCTACATGTTCATTCGTCTCCGAATTCAAAGCCGAACTAACCAAACAGAATCAATTAAAAAGCTTCAGATTATAAATTAAATATGCGTACTAACTAACATACAGAGAGTAGAGGAGAAAGAGAGAAAATGATACCAAACGATGCCGTATGCGCCTTTGCCGATAGGCAGGATGGGAGGTTTATACTTGGCGGTGACTTCGAATATGTTGCCGAAGATATTGTACTGGATGAAGCGGCCGCCGTGGCTGAGAGTGGCCGGGATGTTCTCGATCCCGGCCATCTGTTGCGGAGGTTGGTCAGATTGCGGTGGTGCCGCCGTCGCCTCAGACATTACAGTGTCGGAGGGCTGAGCTGAGGCATCCATTTGGTCTACTTTTCAAAGTTAGCTTGATTGAAATTGACTTGAAATTTCACACCCTTTTTCTTTCTCTCTGTCTATGGTGTGAGGCTGTGATCTGGTGTTTACAACGGATCTCCCGACTCTGCAGATTACGAGGGAGGGATGAAGGGAAGCACGAGTTTTTTTTATTATTAAAATTACTACTATTATTTTATTTTAATGTTATCATATACTAACATTAGTGGATGATTGTTTTGGGAAAAAAAAATTGAATGACTGAATCGGTCAGATAATTGAATTCAATAGTTAAGTCAGATTTTTTTGGTTGAATGAGCAATTGAATAAAGTAAAAAATTATAAAAAAATATTAATTATTATATTAAATAAATTTATATACTTTTTAATAAAATTATATACAATTTTTTTTTTTTTTTTTTTTATTTCAATTCATTCAAATTCAAATTCAAATTCAGATTCATTCAATTTTTATCAAACAGGATTAGAGGAAGACGAGACCAAGAGAATCGGAAAAGCCAGTTTTACATTGCACATGCTAGTTTGAATAATAGATTTACTAGACATTCATGTCAAAAAATAAAGAGTCGAGCCACCTATTGTAAAGATTTCCTGCCTATTTACATTTGCAAAACACATCCCTACATGGAATTCAACGCACAAGCCTAACGCCCAAACACTACAAACAAACAAACAAACCCTCTCATAGAATTCCTGGAAAAAAAACCCTTTGTATCAATGACATTTGGTTGTCTGTTCCGGTTCAGTTCAAACAAGCTCAAAAGCAAAATCAAACTTGAAATCTCCAAGGAGACTCTGATTTTGGCAGGAAGAAAGAAACACGTTTAAAAATAAGAAAGAAATAAAGAAATTAGTATGATCAAGTGAATATCGAACCTGAAACCACTAAGCTAAGACCTAGTTGACGGAAAATGTCCAAATCCTTATCCTCCAAGATTGAGTTTTGCTATATGAAAACAGTTCTGCAGCTGAATTTAGGATACTAAATTAATCTCTCATCCTTTTACTTGAGCAATTCCTATTTGCCTCCTTAGTGTTGTCCTTGAAGGATTACTGAGCAAACTAGTTTCACTTGCAGGCGATGAAATCGGCCTTATACGGAGTTTTAAGAAAGAACTAACTAGGCTCAGTGAAACATTAACCATGATTCGAGCCGTGTTTGATGATGCTGAGAGAAGACTAATAAGCGAAGAGGCTGTGAAGTTATGGCTAAAGAAGCTGACAATGTGTTGGATGAAGTAGCTTATGAGATTTTACGACCAAAAGTTGAGGTGCAATATCAAATGAAGAAAAAGGCTGTGATATGAATTGAATTAGTTCATAAGATAAAAGATTTTAACACATTCTTAAAAGCTGTAAATCAAGAAGCTAGTGATTTTGGACTACAAAAGAGAGTTGTAGTGGATACGATGAATGCTAGCGTCCATCGAATTGTTATGAACTCGGAAATTATCGGTGTTAACGCCGTCCAATCAAAGCATCAAATCCTGCACAAAAACAGAATCACGCAGAGGTGCAGCAATGAGTCCTGAATTTGTGGCTCTAGGAACTGAGATTGCTAGAAAGTGTCACGGCGTTCCATTGGCAGCAAAGGTGATGGGGAGTTTGATGCATTTTAACAAGGAGAAGCATGAGTGGTTGACAATAAAGAACAGTGGGGTTTGGGGGTTTGTCTTATTGTTCAATTTTCCAGAAGGGAAATGACATTAAGAAAGAACAGATGATCCAGCTTTGGATGGCTGTAGGATTTCTTCAAAAAAATCATGAGTAAAACAATGGAGGATATAGGCGACGAGTTTTTTGGGATTTTGGTACAAAGTTCTTTGCTTCAAGATTTTAAAACACTGCAGGATGCATGACCTTGTGCATGATCTTGCAGTATTTGTATCAAGATTCAAAATTTAACTCTGAAACTACTTCTGGGAATGATTTGTCTCAAGTTCGACATTTAGTATTGCATTCAGGTGAAGAAATTTCAAGGGAGAGAGCAAGATATTTGCACACATTATTCTCTAGCAGTAACTTGGCGAAAAGTATATTGTCAGACTTCAAATGCCACTTGAGCTAGGGCATTTGACTTGCCTTCGGACATTGAAGTTCTATAATGTAGGTGAAGAAATTGGGTGTCGGATTGATGAGTTGGTAAGTTTAAAACACTTGAGAGGCAAACTGGAAATACATCATCTTGAAAAAGTGAGAAGTACAGAAGAAGCTCAAAGTGCAAATTTGTTTGGAAAGGCAGATTTACATAAGCTGAAATTCAGATGGGGCTGGGAGAGGGAGAGGGAGAGGTTTGGCAACGATGAGGTTGTGTTGAAAGGTTTACAGCCTCATCCAAATTTGAAAAGCTTAACAATTGAAGGGTTTATGGGTGAGAAATTCCCAACATGGATGATGAACATGGCAGTAAGTACTAATGACTGGCAGCTTGATGAGGCTATACAATTTGATGGAGATCAAATTAGGGAGAAATGAAAGATGCGAGCAGATCCCAATGCTCGGACAACTACCAGTTCTTCGTAAACTTGAGCTTAGTCAAATAGACACTGTTAAATGCATAAGTTCTTCATTCTATGGTGATCATAATAATTTCTACAAAACCCTAGTGTTGTTCCCAGAATTAGTAAGTTTCAGCTTAACAGATATGCCTAACCTGGAGGAGTAGATGGAACCAGCAATGCTTCCAGGAAAAACTGCAGCAGGCGCAACACGTATGTTTCCTCGGATTGAAACATCAACAATTCATCACTGTCCCAAATTGATCAGTACTCCGATTCATTTTCCTGCCCTTGAGAAGCTGTCCATCATCATACAGTGAAGGTGGTTTTGGAGCATCTACAGCCAACATTAACCAACCTGTTTTGGCTTTGCTCTTGCTCTCGCGCATCTCACACTTCACCCATCCTTTAATTTCTTCGTTTTTTAAAACAGGAAAAAAAAACACAAGAAATCTTGAACTAGATTCATCATTACATTAGTGACTACCAATTAATTGGGAAACTATGTACTTCCACAGTAATACTGTTAATGGCCACTCCATATGCCCTGTAGATGCTTTTATTCTTCCTGTAAGACTTTAAATAAAACTACTTTGAAATTCATATAAATGAAGTCAAACAAAACCACATACTTTTTACCCCTAATCAAAGTAATGGAGCATAAAACAAGAGTCGCCAAGCACCAATATAGTCTTCATTGATAACTCGTGTAATCAAAAACCACTGACAGAAAAATAATAATGCATAAGTTGAGCCCACATCATCACCCAAACCAAGGACTTGTTTACTCCATCTTTAGTAACAAACATCCTATAACTAAAAGAACAAGAAAAATGAAAATAATATCATAAGAAGCTGCAGATATTACAAACCCAATAAAATAATTTATTCACGGCTTGCAGTGCAGTGTTTCCGTCCCTAGAATGAAGTCAATCCACTTCGTAACATATCCTGAACTCAAAGACTTGTATACTCTGATCTGACTGTCAAAAGCAAATCAAAGTGTTATCATCAATATATATGAGTTGACTCCTTACACCTAAAACTACAAGACAATAATAATAGAAGTGATGGCTATACAGCTAATACTTTACTATTTCAAAAGGGATGCAATTCTTAAAATGTTAAAGACTGAAATACAAAAAGATCTAAATACTAAAAAAATAAGGAGCAACAAAATGCTTACTTTTTAGCCTTTCCGATTTCCAAGAACAAATCCCAGCTTCAACTCACTCTGTCATGTCATCATCCTCCAGCTCTGAATCTTTTAGATCAAGATCAGCAAGCAACTCCTCCAAAGGAACAGAAGGGGCATCCTCCCCATCAGTCATTGACACCATTTCTGATGGTTGATATTCTTTGTCACGGTACAATGATATATTGAACCTCATTTCAGGGTTCTCCTCCAAATCTCTCAAGAACTGTTCATACTCTGAGTTCATCCTTTCTTCATTAATTTTACCTTTAGCAGAGTCATCAACTTCCATGCCAAGAGATTTAAGCTTCCATGCACGAGGCTTCCCACGCTTCCTCTGGCGTTTCTCCTCATAGCTTTTTTTTATCAAAATCACATCTGGGAGGACAAGACCTTTGTATTTGTCTAGTTCCATATCATTACTGTTAGCCGCGTGCAAGTCAAAACCAAGAGCATAATCCCCAGGAGATAGAAGATGGCCTAAATGTGTTCTTACAGAAAACATCATATCATTCTTCCCAAAATCTGATACACGTGCTACTTGGGCATCAGCCAAAAGATACTTTGACCCACCAATATAAACTTCGGAAGAAATAGGCTCCAAATCCAATACTATATATTCCACAAGCTGCCTACTTGAAAGTAGGGATTTAAAAGATGCCCTCCAATACTGCTCAGCATCCAAAAAACAGTGCCTTAGAGTAAAGGGGTCCAGTAAAGCAATGTTGTTGCTCACTTTCGTGCAGATCACAAGTGGACCAAGGTTTCCTAAACTGACAGCAACTTTTGGAGGGAGACAAACCAGATCCTCACGACAAATCGGGCATATTTCAACAGAAAAAGTGAATTTGTAATTGTAATTATTGCTCTTAGTATCATGGGAAACAAGCTGTTTGTCATGCCGACTTTTGACTGGAGCAACTTTACCCAAAAACTCAACAAACTTCACACCATGACTGCGGTTGGCAAAAAAGAAATCAATTCCCTGGTCCATCTGTGTAATTCTTATGGCACGGGCGGCTGCATCATGCCTAAGAATAAGCTGTTCCAAAAAGAAGAAGGTTCTCCGGTGAGATACGTGCTGCCTAAGTTGCACAGCAGCAACCCACTGATCAGGGTTGGCCTGCACCCTAGTGCAAGATTCACACATTTGATCTTGTACAACATACTCAACAGTATAAGCTTGTTCAAGGACTGCCCCATTAAGAACCTCCTTCTGTACTCTCAATCTGACTTTGAGCCTCTTGGAGTGAGGTTCAGTCCAAATAAATTCCGCATGAACCAACCTAACTTTATTCAAATTCTTCAATCTTTTCACACAGAAAGTCAAGAGCTCTTTTGATTCAAGTTGGGCTCTAATCCAGGTTCTTGGTGGCTGCAAGTAGGTGTCACATTCGGGGCAATGAATGATAGTAACATGCTTCTGTAAATCCTCTGTTATGTCAACTTCAGAACGTAAGCATTTCACGCACATATTAGCGGCATTTGGAACCATTGGAATACCACATTTGCAGCATAAAACACTGCCAATGGTCTGATGAACAATAAACATCCCTGCTTCTTCCGCCATGGCTGTAAAACAAATGGAGCAACCAAACAAATAAGAACAAGATATGCACGCAAACATAATACATATATAGAACATTAAACAGAGTATGAACTGAAGTTTGAAAGAGAAACAATTAAGGCCGAGACCAAACAATTTCCTACAAATTAATCAAAAAAGTCATCTTGAGAATGAATTACAAAAGCACAAACAACTCGCTATATTTTGACCAAGGGAGGACACTCATTGGAGCTCTCCCCCTCTCAACTCTACATGAATCACAACTTCAAAACAGAAAAATAATGAAGTTTCAGTAAAGCTTAAGGAAAGAGGAAAGAAACTAATATGCTTAGGCCAGACGAATTTAGTAGAGTTTCAAAGTTATGAGTTGTAGCACTGATCATTCGGTTATACCCAATATCCGAAATTTATATAATTTTGATATCTGAAAAACTACCAAATTAAGTGATACCCAAATAACCAAAAACCGAATAACCGAATTTACTATTAGGTTATCTCGGTTAGTAACCGAAATTAAATTTCATTTTTACTAAACAAAAAAAAATCATTTCAAATTTTCAATACTAGAGTTTCCAATCAATAATTAACAACAATCAACAACCATGATAATTCATAACCTTAACAAATTTTCACAAAGTCTAATTAATGTCATTATTTAACAAAGCCTAACTAAATCCACAACTCAAGCAGCAGCAGGCACTAGGCACAAACATGCATCAGCACAGGCAGCAATCCAGCGGTCCAGCAGCACAACTCAAGCATCAACAAGCAGCAGCAGGATTTTTCAAATTTAATGTTCTTCTTTCTGCTACCGTTTAATACGAGGAGCAATCTGTTATAGTGTGGTAGTTGTTTATATTAATGGAATGGATTGCCAATTCAACAACTTGCTTCTAGGGCTGCAAACAATGTTCTAAAAGGCGCTAGGCGGGAGGCGAGCGGCCAGGGGGCCTAGACGGGATTTTTTATTTTAAGACAATTTTAATATTTTATCTTACATTATTCTAACAAAACAATAATATAAAGCAAAATAATCTATAATAAAGATAATAATTAAATTATAGAATTAGTAGTAATTGCACTTAAGTAGTAAGATATATATCCATTGCTTGAAATAATTAAATTATAGAATTAGTGTTTACTAGTAAGTAGTAACTAGTAAGAAGTATCTTGATATCTTCATATATATAATTATATACATACTTCTTCTCTCTCAAAAATTTAAATAAACGTTATTTTTAAAATTAGTAGTGTGAAGTCTATTAAATGAGACATTTGATATTATTAATTATGAAATTATTTTAATTTGTGTAAATTTCAAAATTGAGGACTTAAAGAAAATGACAAATACCATATACCAAGTATGACAAACATATCTTTGACGTATTAGTTTTATTCATAAACAAAATTTGTATTAAATAATAAAATTTAAAATTTTAAGAATTCAATTCAATATTAAAACTTAAGAAACTAAACATAAATTTAAGAATTATATTGAATTAAACTAAATATTACAAATGTATCATTATTTATAGAATTTCAAGTTGATACAAGTTCAAAAAATTACAACTATAATAAAATTATTCATTTTGACTTGATCTTGTTCACTTCTTGTTGTGATTTGATATGCTACAACTTGCATTAAGAATAAGGTAAATCATTAGAAAAATAAATATATCAAGATTTGGTTTTGGTAGTAATTTTAAAAAAAAACTCCGCCTAAGCCGCTTTTTTCACCAATTTGGCATTAGGCGCGGCGCCAGTCCCCCGCCTAGGCGGCCACCTAAGCCGATTTTTAGAACAGAGACTGCAAACGAACCGAACTATTCGCGAACCGAACATATTGCAAACGAACATATTGTTCTGTTCGATTGTTCGATCGAACATGTTCGCAAACCATGTGGACTGTGGTTCAGTTCGTCTTTGTTCGCGAACAGTTCGATTCGGTTCGGTAAGTTCAAGTTCAGTTCAATAAGTTCGAGTTCGGTACGATAAGTTCGAGATCGGTTCGAGTAGTTCGATTTCTTAATTACATGTTTAAATTGTTTTTAAAATTCTAAATACAAATAATTGGTTATTTAATATTAAATTCTAAAGTTTGTGTTACTAATAATTGTTAAATTTGTAGTTATTTTTTTATTACCTAAACATCTTTTTGCTTTTTTAATAATTTATTATAAGTAAACTTTTTTTAAATAATTAATAAATAATAATGTGTACTTCATCTATAAATTCTAATTTAATTAAAATAATTTTAATAATTTCATAAAATTTTGAACAATGATTGTTGGATTATTATAATTTACATCCCTAATAATTTAATAAATTATAACCCTTGTCATAAAAGCACATAAATAAAGTCATTAATCATCATGCAATGACAATATGACATTAATTAAAGAATGATACAATACATTTGCTTACATGTACATGAGTTATTGAAATTGTCAAATCGAGATAGAGAATAGAGAAATCAAGTCTTCAATGTACGTATCAAGACTTCAGTAATAGAGTAATAATTATTAAATTATTTACTAAATAATTTTGAAACTTTAACAAACTATACATAAATTTGAAGATGGAAAATAAAAACTAAATATTAAATTTAAAAATTGTAAAAAAAATTGAATATTAATTAAAAATGACAACAAAAGAAATACATTACTAATATTAATTTGTGAGTTTTTGATAATCATTTGT
Organism: Panax ginseng; assembly: GCA_020205605.1. NCBI lineage: Eukaryota > Viridiplantae > Streptophyta > Magnoliopsida > Apiales > Araliaceae > Panax > Panax ginseng. The sequence goes on from CM035135.1 coordinate 33,607,098, forward strand.
TTGTAGACTCTGCTTGAAGTGGTTGGATCTTGAAGAGTTGAAAGACTTTTCGATATTAAAATTTGATTGTTGATATTTGTAATCAAGAATTTCTAAGTACTTGTTAACTTTTAACTTAAGTTCTAACTTCTAAGTTCTAAGTAATCATTTTAGGTTTTGGTCTTTTTGGATGAATGATGATTACAATATGTAGTCTAATTTTTGATTGAATACTTAAATTCTTAGAGAAGACATTTTTGGTATTTATTTAACTGTTTTTTGCTTCAGAGTTCTAAGTTTGTGACCGTGAACAAATTTGTTTTCGTGGAAATAGTTTGTGTTCGCGAATAAGCTTATGTCCGACTTGTTCGCGAACACCAAACGATCCGAACTCGAACATAGTTGTTGGTTTGATCAAGTTACTCGAACATGTTCGAGTTCAACTAAATGTATTCGAGTTCGACAGAGTTCGATTCAGTTCGTTTGTAGTTCTGCTTGCTTCAAACAATCACAATCTTTGCAAGTCTTAACATCATATTTATTAACCATTCTTGTCTACACAAATTTCCGTGATACATGGGCATTCTTGAATGGGCGAGTTAGAGATGCTTTTGATTTTAAAAAGTTCATTCAAGAGGTAATCTCTTCATTCAGTATGATTCAAATTTATTTGTATTTTTACTGATTATTCAAAGAGACTACTGGGCACAATAATTTCCCATAACCCACAAATACTGTGACTATTCAAAGAACTAATTTATAAACTAAAATAGGCTATATACATTATTACTTTAATGTGAGAAATAATATTAGCATTTCTTATGCTACAACATAAGAACATTCAAACAGCATAACCTGTAATTTGGAAGACCAAATATAATTTCTGCCTCAAAAATTCCAGATAAGATACACATATATAAATGTATATCAGAACACATTCAAAAGAGAGGGTTCTCAATCCAACTATGCGCTTCATCTGGCATAGTGTTTGATAACACGAGCTTAAGATTGCTCAGTCCCCATAAAAACTGAACCGGAATCAAGAACATGGAGGATTAATACTCGCAATACTTAAAAAACCTTCAAAACCACAAACAAAGATTATAAAATGAAGTAACGTAGTAAATTGAAAATTGAAATTGAAATGCACAAAGTCTCAAAACATGATAAAATTGTTTACAAGGACAGCTACAACTCACTGTAAAACCAAAACAACGAATGGCATATAGAGACCATCCACCCCTGTCCATCAAGCAATTGGTTTTTTATCACCAGATTGCTCAACAGTCAACACCTCGAGTCCTCCACTAGTATCCAATTGCCTCAAGTATTCAACTATTCATACAACATAGTCAAGGGCCCTGGGCCCATAACTTTTCAATAAATAGATGCAATCAAATAACCAAAATTCACGGAACTCAAAATTTACTACTTTCTGAAAAGAACACATCAAACAATTTGTGAATTACCTGCTTGGAACTTGGAAGATTGGAACTTGGAAGTCGAGAACTCGAGGTGTTCACTGTTAAAACTTCAGAGACCGAAAGTACCAAGTCGTGACTCGTGTGACAGTAAGAGATGAGATTTGAGAGGCCGATTAACGCAAAGGGGCGGGGCCGGAGGCGGAATCGCAGAGACGAGAGAGGTCGGAGGTGGAGGCCAGAATGTGTGGAGAGTCGCGATTTGCAAAGCGAATTTGTGGCTGACTTTTAAGGTATGTTGTTTAGGTATAGGGTGTTCATAAATTTCTTTTCTTCTTTTTTTTCCCTTGGGGTTTAGGTGGTGTTTGATAAAACTGAGTGTTAAGACCTGAACAGAGGTCTGAATAATATAGAGCATCTGAATAGAATTGTGTCTGAATGAAAAAATGTTGTTTGATAATTAATTTTTCCAAAATGTCTGAATAACAGTATTTTACCATTTTAACCCTCTGAACAGTTTAAATAAAACCTGTTTGATAATCAGAAGGTCTAAATAGTATTTTAAATACATATTTATAATATTTTGACCACAGTATGATAAAATAAAAATGAAAACGTACAAATTAAATTAACTTCAAACATAGTATCATGTCCCAAAAATATCAACATAGCATAATAATTCAACCATACAAATTAAATTAACTTCAAACAGTTGTTAAGAGTTGAAGTGCAATTTGTTCAAGTAGATTAATCATAAATTTTACGCCTTGATCACCCCATTGTGGTTCATCTTGTCCCTCTTCTTCGTTTCCTTCATTTTGCTCCGCTTCATTGTCAAACATGTTATCTCGATCATATTGAGCAAACACAACAAGGCTTTCGAGTCACAATAATCAAGATCTAAGAGGATCATAATCAACTCACTTGGCTAGTCTATGGAAAAAAGATATAATTAGGCTGTATTTTACTATTAACTAGTCAATTTTGCTACATGGTTCATAACTTCACATGATTTTTTTCTCACCAAATTTTCATTTGTGATCATTCACTTCACTAATATCAAATATATAGTGCCATGAAAAGGGGGGGAAACAAGGAGTTACCTTAAAAGAACACAAACATAGAGTTTCCTTATGAACATGAATTAGTTAAACTAAAACACTAAGTAATGGAGTAATCAATATTCCCAATGTTTCATTTCAATGCTGAAATTTGGTTCAGGAGAAAAGAAACATAGGAAAACTTGTGGCCGGATGAGGCTGTAGACCGTGGCAACATGCTAAAAAATTTCACTCCAACTTTTTGTAATCATATAAACTAAAGCACTAAAAAGTCCCATCCATTATAGTACTGTGACACATGGGACAATTTTGAAGATGATCTTAGAATCCTACAATATCATTTAGCTCATCAATAATAGCTCATCAAGATTTTTGGAAAAGATTTTCATTTGAACATTTTAGCAATTAGCTTGTGGGCATGATTTAGAACTTCTAATTTTATGGAAGTTCAAATATGAGCTAACCAGATTTCCAATTCACATTACCCAGCCAAGACAGCAGGTAACCCAAAACAGATATCAATTATGGCCCTTTTTTAATTAATAACAATAAACAAAAATTTACTCACTTCTTCAATTAATTGCTAATTTACCCTGTTTAATTGCTTTTTAATGTAAATTACTTGGTGCACAGCCCTGCTGTCCTCTTTTAATGCCGATTGATTCTTTCTTCAATCTAATAAGCTTTACCTCTTTGCCAAATTTGGTGATTAAAAAGAGCCCAAGAAGATTTGGTCTTATATTTGGAGTATATATAGTTCGGCAGTTAGAGAGAATAAAAATGGAATAGAACGAGTGAGTATTGGAATCACAGAGCCAAGGCAAGAAAATCAAGAAGTAGAACCAATAACAGAAATAAACCAGCACAAAAAGCTTTTTTAATGGGGAAGAGCAAAATATACCACATTAAAAATAAAATCTCAAGCAGCCACAACAAAAAAGACCAACGAAATCACAAAACTCAGAAACAAAGAAATCGCACTAGCAGCGTCAAAGAAATCACAAAAAAGGAAATTTTAGATTCAAAGAAATCGCACCTGTAGTTTCAACAAGAACAAAGATGGATTTGAGCGAAGGAGAAGTGCAGCAGACAGCGGCGGATCAAAGTGAATGAAACGGGAGAGATAACAGGGTTCAGATTATATTGTGGACAGAAGTGGGATTTTATAATATAGGTGAGGTTATTTTTGTCCCAAAAAAACGTAAATTCCGTAAGAAGAGACTCTGAATGGTATAGAATTGTTTTTGAATTTTATCAATTAAGATGCATTAAGAGGTAATAAAAATGATATTTTTATATCGGCCTCTTTCACGTGGATTGGGACCCATGGCTATTTATGCAACAGAAATCTTGTAGAAATATCTTAAAATATAAGTCAAAAAATACTGTTGGAGTTTATTTAGTTTGAAAATATATTTATACATATGTATAGATATGCATACGGGTCGGGTAATTGGCTAAATAATACTCCTTCCGTTTGCAGTAAAATTGTGTTTGCACACCGATTTGCCGTCCGAAATCTACGCCATCCGTCAATCCATTTACGAAGGTCTAGTTTTGTTACTCTACGACTACGATTCATTGATTTTCTCTACGAGATTTGAATCATGAAACTTTACATGTAATCAATTTTTTCGATTTCACATGAGAACAGTTTCAGTCTGTATTCGTTAAGAGTGGTAATGTTATGTGATAGAAACTAACACAATAGTATTAGTAGGGTTCGGACTGCCAACATGGCAAATGACATCAGTAGTTGTTATGCAATTTCTTATATTCCATATTTTTTCATTTACTTATTATTTCTCTAACAATTACATTTATATAGAACAATTACATTTTTAAAAACATAATTACAAATAAAAGTGCACTCATTAAATATTTACACAATTAATTTTTTTAAAATTTTATTTTCATTACTAGTGCATATTTATGCTTCCTTTAATTAAGGGATGTGTTTTAATTTCCTGATGACATGGCAATTCAGTTATTTATTTTTTAAAAACTGATATCGCGTTTTTTTGGGGATTGTGTTCATTTTAAATTTTTTTTGTTTTGTATGTCGCCTATTTTCTTTTGAAACCCTTATTTGGTGTTTTGTTCACTTTGTAAGCAAACCCTTATTCATCTTCTTCTCTCTCGTGTTTTCACGATTTTTAGGATAGATTTTCCGTTGTTTCCGATTTGATTTTTACTTCGTGTTTGTCCTATATTGTTTCGTGATCGTGTTATTCTCAAGTTTTTGGTTTGTTCCTAGTTATCTGTGATTACATTTTCTCGATTTTTTTATCTATTTTTTCTGATGGTTTCTACGAGGAAGAGCATGGAGGAATGGGGATAAGAATCCTCGATAGAAGAGGAAAAGAGTTCCGTATGGTTTTAATACGGAGGATTCAAGTTATCTTTAGTGGTGAAGGATAGAGTTCAAAGTCTTCTAAACAGGTAAGAGGTTGTTGTTGAAATCAAGAAGAATGCGAAATCTATGGTGAATATTGATTCAGATTTTGAAGGTTATGCCAAAAAAGTTGTCAAAGAAGATAAAGTTCAGTTCATAATGAAAAAATGGTTCCACTAAGTAAAACATTTGAAGGTTTGTTAATTTTTTTTTAAGAATTATATTTTTTAGTTGTTTTTGATTTTTTGTGTTTTTATTTTATGCACGGTCAGTGTTTTGGTTTGTATTTTTTTTTTTTGTTCAAGAAGATCATGGATGTTGAAGTTGTTGTTTGATAAAATCATTGTTTCCATTCTCGAGTGTATTTTCTCAAACACATTTTATTATGTTTTAAGTTTTGTTCAATTTGTTGTTGTTAAAATATTGGTTTTCATTCATATTTTAGTGTCCTCATAATTTAGTATATTTTTGGTTGGTCCCTAAATTTCTTTTCTATGATCATACAAAGTTGTTATTTGTTGTAGTAACTCGCTAACTGCTATGTGGTTACCTTCTTTTTATATGTTTGGAAACCGAGTGTTGTAATAGTTGTTAAAATGTATAATATTTCATTGAGTTTGTGTTGTTTTTAGGATTGTTAAAATTGTGCTTGTTTAAATTTTTGGTTTCTACATTACATTATTGTTATTCTCAGAGATTTATAATATGTTGGTAACTTGCTATTTTATTTTTTGTTATCAATATTGAAATGATTGGAAACTTATGTCGTTATTTTTGTCAGAAGAATCATAACTGTTATGTGGTTACCTTCTTTTATATGTTTGGAAACTGAGTGTTGTAATAGTTGTTAAAATGTATAATATTTCATTCTAGTTTGTGTTGTTTTAAGGATTGTTAAAATTGTGCTTGTTTAAATTTTTGGTTTCTACATTACATTATTGTTATTCTTTGCTGATTTATAATATGTTGGTAACTTGTTATTTTATTTTTTGTTACCAATATTGAAATGATTGGAAACTTATGTCATTATTTTTGTCAGTAGAACTCGCTAAATGTTATTTGTTCCATTCATTCATATGTTTGAAACCCATTTTTGTAGTAGTTGTTAAAATGTATAATATTTCGCTGGAGTTTGTGGTTGTTTTAAGGATTGTTAAAATTGTTATTGTTTAAATTTTTGGTTTCTACATTACATTATTGTTATTCTCAGTAGATTTATAATATAATCGTAACTCATATTTTTTTTTTTTGTTACCAATATTGAAATGATCGAGACTTATGTCATATTATAGTTGTTAATATGTATTTTTTTCAATATAAGAACTCCGCTAATTGTTATTTGGTTACCTTCTTTTATATGTTTGAAACCCATTTTTGTAATAGTTGTTAAAATGTGTAATATTTCATTAGAGTTTGTGTTGTTTTAAGCATTGTTGAAATTGTTCTTTTTGAAATCACTGCTTTTAATTATATCGAGTATTAGATACTTTTAGATTTAGTTTTGGTTAATACATTACATTATTGTTATTATTTAGATTTATATTACGCAGTAACCCGTTATATTAACATGTCTTTTACTCCAATAAGATTGAGATTGATGATTGTTTACGATTTTTTATTTAAAAATTATAATTATTTTTATTACGATCAATCAATAAATTATTTTGCTTATCATTGATATCGCTTCATTTAATGCTTTTTGATTTAAAGTTTTAATGTAGTTTTTAATTTGGTTAATGTGTTTTTAATGTAAGTTTCGCATTTTCGATCTCGGATTTATTCTACGAGGAGCAGAATCGAATTTTTCAAAGAAAAATTATATATCGGTGTGATATGGATGTACCAAATATTATCAAGAAGAAATTGTCTCGAGGTACAATCGACTAAGTTTAAGTTGACATGTTTTGGTAAATTTTTAGAGTTCGACAACCACAAATGTTTTCCCGCTTATTATTCATCGTGCCTCGATTAGGAAGTTTATCAAAGGGATGATGGGGAATTGTGGTTTTTGTTTGGTGAGAGAAGGGGTTAGGTTTGATTGCCTTCAATTTTGTTTGATTTCCGGTTTGAATTGGCAAGGTAATGAAAATATTGATAGTTTTAAGGGATTCTTAATCATTGGTGGAGAAGTTTTTTGGTGATGAGGTTGTCACCCGCTCTAATATCGGCAAAGATATATAAAGCAGTCATTGCTTTTTTTGATGATGATGATGAAGCAGCTTAGAATGTCTATTATTTTATTGGTTTTAATTTCATTCTAGCTTCCGCTTCTCGACAATTATATCGATGAAACTTTGTTCAACTTTTTGTCTTATGGGATATCGAAAGTTATCCATGGGTAATTTGCATTTCAATGCATAAAGAATTCTTTATCTATTGCATACCAAGGGTCATGTAAGGAAGGATAAACACTTGGGGTGATTTACAATTTTATAGGATGGTCATCAAAATCTTACAAACTTAATGGATCGCTTTATGTGTTTCAAGTTTTTTGTTTGAAACAATACCTACTTTGAAAGTCGAGGATTTTGTGTTGATGACCATGTCGCAGAGTTGAGATTATTTAGATGGAGGGAGTTAGGAAAGCCTCCTAAAATGAGAAATCAATGATCTTGTTTTTGGATCCGGTCGTATGTTGGTTTCAAATTGCCTTATAATTGGTTTCCATTTATATTTTATATTGGTTTCGTTATTATATTTTTTGTATTGTTTTGCTTATGTTTTATATTTAATCTTTTCGACATGGTATATTTGTTGTTATTATTATTTTTCAAATGATCGCTCGTATTATTGTTCCTACTATTGATGAAAAGGTTCTATTGGGGTCAGGGGTTTTCATTTTTTAATGGAAATGATGTTGCAGCAAAATTTCCGATGTTAAAGTCGACTCATCAAGGAAATTTAATGATATTGGTTTTTCTATTTCGATTTGAAGAAGTTATCGATAAACCGTAAAACCTTTTGATGGTAAGATGATGGAGATGAAAAAGATATCGAGAATTGGGTGTTGAGTTAAAAGACCCATCGCAAGTGTTTCAAATGCAGATTTATGGGATGTAAAAAAATGATTAGAAAGTTTGTATATGGTCAGTATAGTAATAGAAAACATAAAAATGTTTCTTTTGTTGATGATGATGATGATGATGATGATGATGATGATGATGATGATGATGATGATGATGATGATGATGATGATGATGATGATGATGATGATGATGGATGGTGGTGATGGTGATGATGATGGTGGTGATGATGATGATGATGGTGTTGTCGATAATGATGATGTTGATGATGCCGGTGGTTCCAATACCGATGATGATGATAATGAGTCAAGTGAGAACGCTGATGTTGGTAATATTAAGGGAGTGTTGATCCTCCCGCTGGTGGTGTTGTTGGAAATCACCGAGGAAGAGGATGCACAGTGTTTACATTTTTTTTAGTTTTTCATTTTATTTTCTATGCTTATTAAGTAAATGCTTACTTTTTTTTTTTTTATTAATGTATTCTGCATTAAAAATGTTGGTTTAAATTCTTCCGGGAAAGAGATAATTGTTTATACTCCTGTAGGGGTTAAAATTCATATCGAGGATGAAAAGGTTAGTCATTTTTTTAATTTTTTTTTTTTTTTAATGTGTTATATTTATAAATGCTTTTTTTTAACAGTCGGTAAGATGGATGATGTTCCTAGCTTTGATATTTTAAGTCAATCTAGTGGAAAGGAAATTGTTATTTTTACACCTATTGAAGTTTGTTATTATTTTTATTAGCAATTTAATTATTTTGTTGTATTAGTTAGTTTGCTATAGTGTTTATGTTTGTATTGATCAATAGTTTTGTATTTTCAACTTGATATTAACCCCGCTTTTTTTTCATCATGTATTGTAAAACATTACAGGTAATAAATTCAAGGATCAAACATTTCTATACTTGATGAGTCGGTGTTTACAACTCGTGATTTAATTCAATGTTTTGAAATTGAAAAATCTGCATAAGACCAATCAAGGTGCCTGCTCGCTCGCATTTGCCATGAAGAGTCTTTGCTTTTGAAGAGTCCTTTACTTCAAAGTTTGTTCAAATTGGTTCTACCTCTTCGATGTGGATGCTCACAATTACCCCCCCTTCACAAGAGATTTCCAGATATCTCAGATGTGTATTCCTTCAAAAGATGAAGATGTTCTTTTTCGATCGCTGGTTTAAGATTGATTGAATAACCTAAAAGGTATGTATATTGAGTTTAATATATTTTCATTATGTTTTTAAGAGGATATAAAATAATTTTTTTGGTTGTTTTACTGCTTTTTGAAGGATTGAAAAGTTTTCGCAACAATGACAAAATTGAGCCTTCATTCAGATTGGGTCCGTGCTAATAGCTTCAAAAATGTGGTTTTACAAGCTCAAGACCCCGTGCCAAAGGGCTTGATGATGATGTGAGTTTTTTATTATCTTTGAATACATGTTTGTTAGTTTAGGTAACCTTATCAATTATATTGGTAACTATTTGAATATTTATCGAAACTAAGATGTTACATTATTATTTTTATTTTTCTTTGTTTAAATCGATTGTTATTTTGTTTTTAATTTTGTTCAAAGACATCAACATATGCTTGATTACATTCGAAAAGTACAAGACTCAACCAAATTCAAATAAGGGTTACAATAACCGATTGTTGGTTCCATATCAAGTCACCAATTTATATGGAAAATATGGTAATAGAAATTGTGATAAGAATCATTGTTGACTCGTGATATAGCCGAGTACATTCATGGGTATCTTATGGAATTCAACACACCCCGGGTTAACGCCGATTTTGTTATGTTCCCCATTCATATGTCACTGCTCATTGGTTTTTGCTTGTGTTTGACGTGCATCGCAGAGTATTAGTGGTTTATAACTCTTTCAACAGTGATATGAATGTATGCGCGCACAAATATTAGTGATGTGCGAGCCGCATCTTTATTCTCCCATAATTTTGTCTAATCATGGGTTTTGGAAGAATAGAATGTATATTGATTTCAATAGTGTTCCATACCGCAACAAAGTTGAATATGATATCATTGATCTAGAATTTGCAGAGGGCTATTCCTAACAAATTGAAAGGTAAGTTTCCAATTACTTATAATTGTTCGCTTTTGTATATATAATGAAGTCTGCTTTTGATTTGTGTTATATATTTATTGTTTTTTCAAATATCATGAAATGTTTACCATTTGTTTTATGGCACATTTCATTCATCGATGATATCCGCAATGCCAAAACCATTTCCTGTGACTTCAATACCGTAGAAGCTTTGTGTCAACTTGTTTAATCATGCAAGGAAGAAACATTTAGTTGATATGAATCACACGTAATATACAGGTGAAGATTAAATTATCAAGACTAGTATGATTATGAATCTTGATATGGTTATCGGTCAGGGAAATTCGCTGTAATTATTCTCGATTTGATGTGGTTATTTGTTATGGAATGTTTGTAATTATTATGATGGTCGAATGATGTATTAATTTTTACAAGTGGAAGTATGAGTATGTTTCATTGGCTATCATTGTTATTTTTGTTTTTTATTTAATTTTCGTATTTATTATCAAGTAACATTTTTATTTATGGTACAAATTGGTTTCTAAATGTTGATATTATGGTATCTATTTTAGTTGGTATTGGTATCCAATTAGTATTGATAATATATTGTAAAAAATATTAAAAAAATTAATAATGTTGTACATGTAATGTGTATTCAAACTAATGACAATGAGATATAGTTGTTGACATATATAAATTTATTTTTTTTTTGTTAAGATTCTAATGTTTTATGAAGTGAGTTTCGCTTGCAAAAAACAACATTTAACCGCTGCAGTGTACTAAAATTTGTAAAAGAGAGTTACCATTTATCGTAATCATGTGTACAAAAGTTTGGTGGGTACAAATCTAAACAAGTAAATGACAACAATGTGGAAGTGGAGGAAAAGCTAAATGTAAACATAATCAATGTTTCACTTACAGATTTGAATAAAACACAGAGGCCTAAGTTCGGTTTACTTCCCTAAGAAACCTAAAATGGATAGAATTAAATATGTGTCAACCAAAATGTTTAGGGAATTAGTATGGATAATTATTTTTGTAATTTTATTTTTTTAATACGGTACAAATTTGAGCCAAAATTTCATTTACAGTAAATCGCTTTTAGTTTTAAATAAAGAACCTAAATATACATAAATATGTCATTATATATTTTATTTTATTTTTAATTAGAACTACTTGTTTTTTAAAGATATTAATTAGAATAAAAACATTTTAAAAAGGGTAATCATTCATAACAGAAACTATATCACATTTTACACATTATTTTATGTTTTTTTTTTTTTATTTGTTATGGTAGTGATGGTTCACTAACAATATATATTGTTTATAATAAAATAAAGATTTGAGGTTTATGAAACATTTATATTAATTTAAAAATAATCTATTAATTAGTTTTAGTAATTTTATAATTTTTAACACGGTAGAATTAGTATCCAAAATTTCATTTACAGTGTATATATTTTAGTTTTAGATAAGAACCAAATAGTACTTTTATAGTTTTTTAGCATGGGTACGCTTAAGAGCCATAATTTCATTTCATAGTATCTATTATAATAAATAGCTTGTTTTGTGGTTTACCAAATAGTTATATTAATTAAAATTAATCTATTAATTAAATGGTCGGTACTTGCAAATTTTTTTCATCAGATACTGGTAGCCAAAATTGCATTTACAGTAATCGTTGTAGTTTTAGTAGTAAATAAAATATACATCAATAATTATAATATACAAATTGTTGATTTTAAGATATAATTACTTCTTAAACAAAAATTAAATTAATGAAAAATAAACATATTTCAATATCAGGCAATATAAATTTTTATTTATTTAATCAATAAAACGATTACAATATGAATGTATATCGAAAGCCCTCAAGAATCATCAACGAGTCTCAGAATAAATTTTTTTGTTAAAAATGAAATATATTACAACGCTTTTCTACCCAAAATCGGTGGATTATTGCATGTTTTTTTGTCAGGTCCTTTTTGTTGGCATCGCCTCGTGATTTATTCTCAATGGTATTTTCGTAAACATGCTTGACCTTCCAATCTTTGGTCGCCCAAATTGGCCTTCTTGATTCGGTGGTTCGACACATATGTTTTTAATCTCGCCCGAACATTCCAATTCTCTTTGTCATCCAATGGCATGATAGGTTTTAATACGTGTCCATCAAAGTTATTTTTGAATAAGATTTCGAGCAAAAAATCATAATAAATTTTCATATTCCGCTTACTAATAATAAAGAAGAAGCTGCAGAGCAAGGCATTTCATGGTATTGAAATTTACTAGACGCGTATGTTCTTTTTTTCCCATATCCACGATAAATTGCTTGGTGACATCATAAACAAAGAAAAATTACTAGATTTGATGTCTCAACCTCGCAACAAATTTTAATAGTTTAGTTAGATATGTATAATAATTATTTTTTAAAAAATATATATGTAATAATTAAAGTTATATGTATCGTTAAGAATTTTTACAGCTTTATATTGGTAACCAATAATTCATTTTGTGGTTTCATATAATTGTTAATGATATTTTTTTCCAAAGATGTGCAAAAGAATAATTTTTGGGTTTTATGGTCGACCTTAAGTTTCTTTCGACTCGCTGATATTATCTTGTAATCTTCTCTCTACCGTCGTGGATAGAGTCAGTGAAAGTTGATATTGTTGATCGCTTGTTTGTGAAATACCACCTTTCAACCATACAAATGAGGCATTCAATCATCGACGAAACCGAAGATCTCTAATTCCCTCGATTGCATGGTTAATGACTCAATGCTTGTTTGAAGTCATTGTTGAATACCGCCATAGCCCATGGAGCCTCGCACTTTTCTAGCTTAACTTCTTCCTCCGTATATGTTCTTATTCTAAAGATCAATCGCATCAAGTTCAAATGCATACGTATGTTGAATTCTTCTACTTGTAAGCCCTATAAGTCACGTTGTGATGCTTTTCTTATCTCTTCTCCTTTCTTTTTTTGAATCTGCTTTTAATATTTTTCGTATTACGGTAGGTATGAACCGCACATGACATCGTGGAACACACAGCTTAAGTCCTCGATAATTGCTTCACGTCCGTCTCTAAACGATACATTGTCCTTCTCTAACACCACAAGCATTTCTCAAATTGATGAAAAACCATCTCCATGATGATTCATTTTCACTATCAACAACCGCAAAAGAAATTCCAGATGATGTTCCCTGTTGCATCTTCAGGTGTGTTTAAGTATGAGCAGCAGTACACCCTCAGTAGTTCGATCAGTATGAATGTCCCATCAACTACAATGATTGGGAAACAATGTTGCCATGCTTCGATGGATGCTCCTATCACAAGAAGAGATATTTGAATCGACCATTTTTTCCAACTCCAATGATGTGACGATCCTCAAACGAATTTTAAAGTAAGGTTAATATAATTATATGCAATAATGTCCATTATTAGAGATATGATTATCGTGTATATTATTTTTTTCAACAATAACTTATATTTTTATGTCTTTATAGTCTTTAGATGGTATCTAAAATGATATTTAATAGTTTCAATTCATGTATATATTTGTCTTATGCAAAAATCGATTTAGTTTTATTCAATTAAAATAGATAAGAGCTATATATGTATTTGTAAGTTGACTAAACTTCTTACTTTGAGTAACCAAAATAGTTGAAACATTTAATAAATAGTTTGCAATTGCTACCGATTAGTTTGTTGCAAAGACGTGCAACCAAGAAGGGATCGTGAGTGTAGTCGTGTGGATTTCCTCTTACTTTTTGCATTGCTTTTTCCTTTGATCTCCATGCTTTTGGGTAGAGATGGACACGTTATACTTCGCCATCATGTCTTCCACAATGTCTTTTGGTGTGTAAATTTTCTTGAAGTTAGTTAGTTTATGCTTAATGCACTCACTAACCATCTCACCGCTTGTTTGTCTCGTGATCTCCAAGCAAAGATGTTTGACGCAACAAGTGTGTACATCATTAAATTCTCTTACCTTGAACATAGTTGTTTTCCAAACTTTGATGCTCTTAGTTTCCATTTGCAATTTCCATTGTTCAGGCATACCGTAACAAAATCTCTCACCACTTGTTCTTTCAACCTCAGGTCATTCTGCTTTGCCTTATGGAATGTATCCTTATTGCTTGTGGAAAGAATTTTCTTGTTTATGTAAGTTTGATGTAGTTTGACTTTAAACTTATTTGATCTCAAATTACCTCATCACATCAGACCGCAGTTGTTTGCTATGTCCCGCTTCGATCGCTTTCTTTTGTCAATTACTTCAATCACAAATGCTCAACATATTGTGATCCATTTTGGTCTTCTTTGTTTCCAACGAACCAAAATCGTAATTCCACCGTGTCAATCTCATTTGCGTTCTCGCCAGACTATATATTCTTCTTCATTTATCACGCTATGTAAGCTTGTAGTCCCTCCAATGATTTGTTCATAATCTATAATTAGTGGAAACTTTCCATTTTCATTTGATCTTCTACTAACTTCCATATGTAATCTTAAGGTTGCTTCATTTGTCACCTCGATCGAGGAATGTTGTCATAATCAAATTTGATTGCCAATTCCGTTGTGGTTGTAGTCCGTATTTAATGCAAGATATATCATGTCAGGCATTTCTCGAATGAACAATTTGATGGTGATAGAGGCCAGAATTTCTCAAATTTGTATATCACATCGCTTCATTCACGCCCGTTGAAGTAAACTACAATTGGAAGCATATCCATGGTCCTAATATCAAACTCAGAATATTCACACAATAATGTAATTAGATCCAAATCTTTATATGAATGTTTCTAAATCTTTGACGCGCCAAAGAAAATATGATTGTTATCGCTTTTCGCAAACTATTTTGTAATCGATATAATTTAAATTTACTATTTAGATATTAAAGCAACTTTATTAAGTAACCAAAGTAGACGATTTCAGATCAATTAGTATGAAACAAACCGCTTTCATTTTGTTTATAAATAAATCACAATTTAAAATGAATCAAGATGAAATACTATATATTAAAATAAAGAAAACAAGTAATCCAAATATAATTATATGAATTTTGCCAAATTTTGATATAAATGCTTCAAAAATATGCATTTGTAACAAATAGTAGTTGGTTATCGAATTACGAAATTAATTTAGTTGGTTACCAAATTAAAACAATTCAAGAACTCTAAATATAAGTTATCGGTATCTATGTTATCGAAGTTATGTTTTCATTCATTCCATATCCAAAACATAAATTATAATGCACCCGAAAATGAAATACTAAATATTAAACACTTAAAACAAGGAATCCAAATATTATTATATTTAATGTTGACTAATTTTTATATAAATGCTTCTAAATTGGCATTAGTAACCAATAAGTAGATGGTTAATCGAGATTTCAAAAGCTATTTATTTGGTTACCAAATTAACACTATTCAAGAACTAAAATATACGCTATCGGTATATATGTTTCAGAAAGTAATTTTTGATTCCAAATGCCATAACCAAAACACAAATTATAATGTCCCCGAAAATGAAATACTAAATATTAAAAACTAAAAACAAGGAATCTAAATATTTTATTCAATGTTGCCAACTTTTATATATAAATGCTCAAAATTTGGCATCAAGAATCAATAATATTTGTTGTCAAATTACAAAAACTATTTAATCGGTTACCAAACTAACATTATTCAAGAACCAAAACATACGTTATCGTATATATGTTATCGCTGAAGTAATTTTTTATTGTTTCCATATGCAAAACAAAAATTATAATGTCGCATGTGTGATTTTCCAAATGTTGAACACTTAAAACAAGGTAACCAAATCTTTGTATGTATTTCCCCAAAACATCAGATGCTAGAAGTAAAATTGTAGAGAATAACAAATATTTATCGTTATAAATATCTCAACTGCAGCTTGAATTCGTAGGTAATAAAAAATTATTTCAATACATATATTAACCGCCTCCATTTTTGTTTTCAATTTCCGTATTCTTGGCTTGAAATCTCCGCTTATATCTCGTTTTTTCGCTTTAATCCTCGTGATCTACCATGTATGTCGATTTCGATACTGCTTTCGATTTTATGTGCTTTTGAATTAGGCCTCTAGTATGAATGCTTTTGCTTTTTTCGATCGATCCTTTCAAGAAGATGATCAATCGTCAAGACGATGAATATCCGTAGGCTTTCTGATTTGTTCTCGATCATTCGGTTTTTTTTTCGTGATTTTGGAATGTTTTTTTAGTTGGTAACCGACGATATAAAGGGAGTAGTTTTCCCTAGATTTAAGGTGATTGTATTTCAGCTTGTTTTGGTTTCTCGTGATGTAGATTTGCACTACTATTGATATTATTATATATTATTGCACTATTACTATAATTTTTAAATGGTGCACTATTCTTGTAATATCTTTTAATACTTGTATACTTATCGCTCATATCACTTATATAATGCTCATTGACTAATGTTAAACATCTTTATATATCATAATGTTCAACGCTGCTACATACCTCAATCTCAATTCTTAAAGAATGAAAGTTGTAGGTCTACTTCTTATCTTTTCGGATCATCTTGAATCATCTCAATTTAAGTTCGAGATTTAAAAGTTTTGTCCAATTTACTAAAGAATGTCCAGACGGTCTAACCTTCTCACGGATCCAGAGTCAAGGGTCTCAATTTACACTATGGCCAGCCACATTGAGGCTCTGAATGTTGAACCTCCTTTAAACATTGTCAAATTTTCCATATTTCAACCTTTCTTGCGAGCTACCTTCTCAACCACATAACTATCATTCTACAGGTCTAATTGACCTGAATCTTAATCCTATTCCAATACCATACAACTAAATACAAGTTTATTCAAATTTTGGTTTCTAATAAAATTATTATGACATCAATCAATAAGCTTGAAAATCTGCAGTTTAACATGATTTTCTTTTAGCTTGATTTAAAAACACCCATACACTTGAGTTATAACATAACTCTTATGTGAATGCTACCTTGTTCATTACATTAGCTAATTTTCAGTTTTTAGAAAAAAATTCCCATTTAAGCATTTTATCAAACAACTTGTGGGCATAGCTTAGAAATTCAAATTTCATACATGTTTGGACATGGTTAAACCGGATTTCTTCATAGAAATCTCTTCCTTATTTCTTCGCACAACAACAACTAATCTCCTTGCTAAAATCTCAACTAATTTCACAAATATTTCGCATAACTATATACAAATTCTATGTTTGAACTTTACCCAATTTAATAAAAACATAGCAAAATATTGGAATTACCTCTTGATTGCTACACACCCACTGAATTCTTGTTTTTAGACTTTTATAATCTTGCTCCAAGCCTCTTTCAATCTTAATTTCAGACATAAAACTAAGTGATGTGATGATTGAGCATTC
The DNA here is from genome assembly GCA_020205605.1 of Panax ginseng. Taxonomy (NCBI): domain Eukaryota; kingdom Viridiplantae; phylum Streptophyta; class Magnoliopsida; order Apiales; family Araliaceae; genus Panax; species Panax ginseng. The sequence continues at coordinate 33,624,432 of CM035135.1, forward strand.
TCTTGGTCCTAATGGAAGTACGGCTGCATCTTCAAGAATTACTATTTTTGATTTGTTAAGATGTCATCACTTAGATAATCTTCAACTGCATAAATTTTCATGCTATAAAGGACCCATCATTCCTAGGCTCACTGCAGAGGGTTCCTGCACTGTAGCACAACACACGCAAATACCGCATGAGAACCCACATGGGTGTTCCTTTAGCCAGCAGGTGTTCATGAATTTGTTGCTACATGTGTATTGCTGTATTTTATAGACCTTGCTTGCAGCCTATTATGAGACATAATGACATACATATGAAGTTTGTAGACTGATATCTCACCTAAAGGTATTCATGTGATCTTAGTTGCTTTAACTGACCTCTAATTAATCTCTGTTGTCATATAGGCCTTGTATATTGCATAGATTACCTGAAGAAAAACATTGATTGGTTGCAGTCCAAGTTGGAACCCCTTGTAAAAGGTTAGCGTATTTCAATCTTTATTTATGAGATCCTTCTGTCATACAAACACACATAATTAAGTGTATTATATTTTTTAAAATTACTTACGGTTTATCAATATTAATAGACTTTTAACATATTTTATATTTTCATTATCTTTTTTGATTACTATTATAAAAAAAAAGTGGTAACTTTGTTTAAGAAACAAATAGTAAGAATCATTTTTATGTTTCTATTTTGTTTAAAAATAAAGAGAGAGAAATTCAAAACATGTCTAATTTATTATTATGTTCTTCCTATTTTTTTCAAAAGTAATTATTAAATTAGTCAATAAGTTGTCATTTTTCAACAATTTATGATTACTAACTACTCCCTCTGTTCCTAAAAGATTGTCGTTTACGGTTAATTCACATAGATTAAGGAATGTACTTAATACGTATAGAAAATACTATACTACCCTTGTTATAATTGTCTCAACCAATTATAAGCTTGGTAGATTCCAAAAAGGAGTATACCTTGTTATAATTCTACTTTGTATCCCAAAGTTATATTCAACAATAAATAGGAGAAAAAGCTTTAAATAAGGATAAAGTAGAGAAAAATAGTTACTTTGTATTGATAAACTCAAAACGTCAATTTTTAAGAACAAAAATTACTTCCCAAAACTCATTCTTTTAGGAACGGAGGAAATATTCAGCGATCACATAGTGCATATATAAAGAAATTTTGTTGTGGTTTTACTTTTGTGGTTTTACTCAATCTTTATTGTGGTTTTACTTTTCGAATTTTAATCTTTTGTATTCAGTGTTGATATACATTGCTGCTTATGCTTTTCGAGTAATTTTGCCAAATTTTTTGCATCCAGCGATCACATAGTGCATATTGGATATGCTTTCTCTGCTTTATAAGATCCTTAGTTTTATAATAGAAGGCCGAGTATTTGATTTCTAGAGGAAATTTACTTGGCCTTCATGAATAATTCTTACTCTACAGACATAATGCTTGCTCCTAACTCTTCATTCTTGCAGGATACACATAAAGCTTTGCTGGGTTATTTTACTTGGAGGCTATATATACAAGATACATACATATAGCATATGTTTTCAACAGTGCCTTAACATATCATTTCTTCCAAAACAGGTTCCAACTCTCATTGGGCTTACATAAATTACTCCATGTACATCATCTAACATACATGAAGACTTCTCTATTAACAATCTTAACCGACTCTCCCTTTTTATACTTGACAGCCTCTTCGAGGCAATTTATCGAACATAACATGTGCATTTCTTTTTAGAACAGAATCAGACCAAGAATCAGACTATACCGAATTAGCATGTCTTGTAACTAAAGTGGTAGTATACATTTATACTTTGTGTAGTTTAACTGAGTTTTTGTTCATGAAATAGGGATTACATGCTTGAATTAATACATATTCAAACTGAAAGAATGAGATGCACTCAAAATTATATGTTAAGCAAAATTCTTTTCCAAATAAAAACTGAGAAGCCTAACCAAATAGGACTGTCCTATTTAGCTAGGAGATTTAGAGATTTAAAGGCATTTTGAATAATGTTATTCTCTCTCTATCCCCCCTCCCCCCCAAATATGTATTAGATACGCTATGTCACATACCAGAACTTAATTCAAGCATGTAATCCCTATTCATCACATCAATCAATGGATTATTTCTTATGATTATTTAACTTCTGGCCAGGAAAAGAAGAAAAAGGGAAATTAGAACAGAAATTCTAACCTTAGTAGCCAGTATTACAGGAACCATATGTTGAATCTGGCTCAAACTTTGGTCCAATGAGTTCCTGTTATTGCCTGAAATATTGTAGATCAATATCGTGATGAACCAAGAGTAACGGGTATACCAAATAAGAGATTCATGTAAAAAAGTAAAAAGAATCCGTTAGCATAATATAATGTTCGAACAGGTTTTCAACAGGAACACCAAATGATTAGCATAAAATGTTCTGTTTCCGAGCAGATTTCAAATCATGAGTATTCCTCACACAGAGTTTACAAGTTCAAGTGCATAAATCAACTATCAAATATGTTACAATTTGCAAAGGCAAAGAAACATCACCATTAATCATTAAAACTCATAGATTACCTTGATAAATTCCAGATCAAACACAACCTCTGCTTCAAAGTCTGGTGCTACATTTCCAACCAATGGAAGTTCACTATAAACAATGAGGAATAATAAGAGCTGAAGTAATGGATAGTGGATAGAATTAACAATGGAAAATTCTATAGGCACACAGGCTATAAAAATTAAGCTAAACAGATACATTATGAACGTAACCATGTGTAATTTTTATACATGAATCTTCATTGCTACATACTTTTTAGTAAATTTTAGAAATTTATTCCTGAAAATTTGATTAACAACCTACCTTAATGTTTAAATAACAACCCAAATCAAAGTAAATTTCATATTTGTCACCGAATAGCAACAACAGAGAATGAGTCCAAGAAGCCTCAAAATTCTATGTTTCTTTTAGTTTCTCCATATATTAAAAAGAATACACTACACTACTTTATATTTCTTAGATTTTTGTCTAGGTTGAGTTGAATCTTAAATATTAAAAATCCTCCTAGATAATAAAACTAAAGGAAGTAGAGAATGAGTACCAACATTAAAAGTAAATCATATTTTATGTTACCTCAAGAAACATACACTACAAAAATTTGAGTTTTCTTCTCGTATCACTAATTTAAAGTAAATCTTCACATTCTACAGGAATTATCAATAACCAAAAAAGTGTTAAAACAACTAAATCAATTGTTATATAAATGAAGAAACCCATGAAATATAAACATAAACACAAAATTTGTCTTATTTTTAATTTTCATCCATCGAAACATATTTTGTGTTACTCCAAAACATACACTACAAAATTTGGGCTTTCTTCCAATATCACTAATTTAAATTCAACCTTAACACTGTACAGGAATTATCAAGAACCCAAAAAATTTGTTAAAACAACTAAAATTACTCAAATTTGTGTTTTCCTAGAAAACAAACATCCCCAAATCTAATCTTATATAACCGAAGAAACCCATGAAATATAAACATAAATATATAAACATATCGGTAGATATCAGTAATTAAGCATATCTTGGTGTCAATGGCTTTGTAGACGACTCTATAGCTACCTTCACCGAGAACTTCACGCTTCAGGTAGCGATCGACGACTTTCTTAGTGAGTAAATGATCGACATCTGACATTTGACATAATCTTTACTAATACCAACGAAAAAGAAAAAAAAGTTGCAAATATAAACACCAAACTCACAAAAGTTGTGTCAATTGGACCTCCACAATCTATGTATATGGCAAATCATTTTCACAACTTTTAAGATGATAGCAAACCAAGATTTTATATTTAGAGCAGATTTTTTTTCCCAATAATATTTTCATGCCAAATTGATCATGTTTTACATTAGTCGGACTTTATTTTGTCAGATTCTAACCAACACACCAACTCCAAAAGAGTACTCATAATAGCATCTAGAAAAGGCTGCAATCACATAGGATAAATGTCGTAGCTTGTTGTGGATTTTACAACTAATACACGCCTTGGAAGGTTCCAATCCCATCACATCTTGCTCCATATGTAAAGAGAAAATGAGAAGGGAATGGATTTGAGAAAGTCTTGGAATGTTCATATTTTTTTATCATAAAAGAATTCAACAGCATAAAATGCCTAAATGCCTAAATACTACTATCTTACTCCTCCACTTTAGCCCAAATGCCTAAATACTACTATCACATTATATAAAGTTAACATTTTTTTTAACAGAGTAGCATCAATTAGGTGGAACTAAAGTGAAACATAAAAAGTATGATTAGAGCTCACAGGTTATCGGGAATGTGGCTAGAAGTTGCTCATAAATTGGGGCTGCCCTTACGAAATCGGCAAATCTTCAAAAAAAAAAGGAAACAACATTACAAACTATAAGCTATTTATCACTTTTAAATTTCACATATTCTAAGGGTACACACCAAGGTGCCTCATTATCAAGCTTTTCCGCATGACTTCAACACATTGTATTTATCACCATGACTATGAAGCTTGTGATATACTGCAAAGCATAAAACTTTACAACAAAAATCTCATGATCAAATAAAAAAAATCACCATTCCATCTCCACCGGTGCTCAAAGGCCTTCAGTATAATTAAGTGAATTGAGGTTAGATCAATACCTACGATAAAGCAATTAATAACAAAAATAGCAACAATCATAATAATAACAATTGCAATTACTAAAATGTCATGAATCCATATCACCAAATAACACCCAAAACAAGAAACACTAATTTCCACCACCACTTTCGGTCATTAATTCGAAACAAACTAAAATGTAATAACAACCATCAAATTAATATCCCCAACAAAGAAATGAACAAATAAAAATTGATAAATTGAATTTCCACGACTATTATTAAGCGCATAAATCCCAAAAAAGAAAGGTTCCCAAAACAATTAAAAAACCCAAATAGAAAATTTAGGAAATTACAAGAAATAAATTAGGGTTTTATTTCTACTCACCGTAAAAAAAATTGTTCTCACAACCAGGGCTTCTTTGGGACCACATCATCTTGATGAACTATATCACCAAAGAAACACCCCATGAAGAACACAAAATCACATTCTAGCAAAAACCCTTTATCGGACCAAATGAAACTTTTTTTAGCTCCTCCATTAAAGTAAATTAAGCTTCACCCACTACAGCAGCTGAACAAAGGGTCAATTAGGTTTCTTTTTTCGTCTCTTTTTGGTTTTGGCTATTGGGGTACCTTTTGAGCGAGAAGAGAGAAATGAGATATATTACCCACCAGATTTGGGGCTGGAATTAGGGATGGGTATGAGAGCAAAGAGATTTAGGGGAGTTGAGAGGGATCGAGGGTGTGTAAGAACAGAGAGAGAGTGATAGAGCTGGAATTAGGAATTAGGGCTGGGTATGAGAGCAGAGTTAAGAGAGAGCTCAGTGTGTGCAAGAACAGAGAGAGAGAGAGTGTTAGAGGGTTTGAAATTTGAATAAGGGTGAATTTTGAACAAGGGTGAATGAGAGAGTTGCGCTGACGTGTACTCGGATGTGACACTTATCTTTTTTATCTCTCTGCTCTGTTTTATATTATAGATTCTTTTCAAGATATTATGTGGTGTGTGGAATTGTATCCTTATACAATCATAACATTTCAGGCTCCATCAAGTTAATTTTTAACCTCCTTTCTTTCTCTATATTTCTTTTATTTATTTGATTTTTCTCACCTGTTAGACTACATAGCTAAATTATACTTTCTCCTTTCCAAATTATAAGATCATTATTGACTTTTGAAAGTCAACTTGACATATGTTCAAGGCTTAAATATAAATTACTATCCTAAACTATGGGTCATATTCCACTTCGATGATCCACCTTTCAATTTTGTCAATTAGATGATTAAACTATTAATTTTTTTCACTTTCATTTAATTAAGCCTGCCACGTCACCAATTGATGACGTGGCTCTCTAAGTAGGCCATAGTGCAGCTGATGTGTTCCAAAAAAAATTTATTTTAATATCTACTTACACATTAATTATACATTAAAGGGTAACTTCGGCAACTCACAAAAGTCTAAAACCATCACAGATCAATCAAAGCCCCAACTTCGATCAAATCGATTAAAGCCCAAAAAAACCTAGGTCTCAAAATCAAAATCAATGTACAGATATTTTCTCATCGTTCTCACTTTTGATCCATTTGAAATTGATTAGCATGCAGTAGACCAATTGAAGGTAATGTATAGTAAATAGCACTGAGATGGCAAGCAATACTTTGAAGATCAATCATTGAATTTCAATTCCAGCTATGAGGGCGTAACTGCAACCTGAGAAATCCGAAGATCAATCTCATCAAATTTACTTTTACAATTGTTGCTGGACAACGTGGTCTTCCCTTTTTTCTGTTTTTCCAATCTAATAAAAGCTTTAAGCTCTATATCTCATCAAATCGATTAAAGCTTTTATTAGATTTGATTTCTAATGCTCAGAATCTGCTTTATTGATTTTTTTTTTGCCTAATCTCCGATACCCAGTTCGTCGGCATCCATGGATGTGATTGGGCTGTTGCGGATCTTGCAGTTCCCTCCCATTTTGTACCTGATCTGTTTGTTTTTGACAGTTTTTTGGTGAAAAAAATTGTAGCTGATGAAGAAATGGCATAATCTACCAGTGTTTTAATGGTTTAATTTTCTCTCTCCTAAATTGGTATTATTTTTGTTCTCTTGTTTACTAGACAAGAATTTGGGAGGGGTGAGATTGAAGATTTTGAAAAATGGCAGAAACACTTTGAGTAGCAGCCAGAGATGGAGGCACAGACGCCAGAGATGGGCACAGACGCCGGAGATGGAGGAAGAAATAAAAAAGCAATCTGATATTTAATAGTGATTTGACTTTTTTACCCTTAGACATTTAATAACTGTAAAATTCATTTGAAATAATAATTTTTAATTACACGTGTACATTGATTAGCCTAGTCAGCGGGGCCACGTCATCAATTTCTGACGTGGCATGTTCAATTTGTTGCAATTGAAAAAAATTGATAGTTTAATCATCTAATTGACAAAATTGAAAGGTGGATCACCAAAGTGGAATATGGCCTATAGTTTAGGGTACTAATTCATATTTAAGCCTATGTTCAAACTTAAAATTAAGATGATTTATTAAAAATTATGAAATAATAAATCTTACAATGAGTAGTACTTTTTAGATAATTTGCAATATTGACTAAAGGAATTCATGTCAATTTTGAGTTTAAAAATGTCTTAACTCTTACGTTGACTTTTAAAAGTCAATAGTGATCTTATATTTTGAAACGGAGGGAATACTATAGAACACTACTCAAGTCACACTTACCGATCCAATTATGCGGAAATTATGTTTGGAATAAGAATAAACAGAAATCAATTATAAAATGTACCTATATATGTGAGGAACCATGAACCCCTGTTATGTGACGATTCATAATATCTTACCTGAATAAGAAGAGAAAGATAAAATTATTATACCAAGAAAAAATCCCTATTTTTTGAGTTTTGGATGTAAAAGAAAAGTAAAAAATAGAAAACTTGCTACTGAATTTATAGAGGAAAGGAAAGAAAATTTAACTTTTACATTTAGATTACTATTTTACCCTTATATTAATTTTGTTGTGTTTCTGACAAAGGGTTTAATAGGGATTATAAAAGATTTGCTTGTGTTATTTACTTTTCTGTCTAAATCCGTCCATTAATGGACGGAAAACTTTGGCAAGAAAAAGTGACCAAATTTTCTGTGCATTTCTTTCTTTTTTGTTCATTAAAACACTCGATAACAAGAGAATTGGATAGAAAACTTACATTTTCTGTTCTTTTATTTTATTTTCCTTTCATTTTAAAACTCAGAAACACAGTATATTGACTGTGAAAGCAAAAACTTACTTCAAGTTCATTAATACCACTCCCACCGGTCCTCAATAATGATGGCTGGATTAATGTTGGGAATCTCGGACCAATTTGGTTGGCATAAATTGCCACACTTCAAAATCCAAATCCTCTTCAAATTGACAAGGCACATCATGGCTTCTGTTCTGGGAAAATGCTTGAGTTTCCTACAACCTCGCAGTTTGAGATCCTTGAGAGATGAAAAGTTCCCAAACCACTCTGGCATAACTTCCATCATTCCAAATCCATGTATTGATAACTCTTCTAATGCAATGAGGTGTTGGAGCTGCTCTGGTATCAAGTCCCAGTGATCCCAGCCTCTCAATTCTACTCTTTTCAGGGACAACTGCAGGTGTTGAAGACCCTCCAAACTCGGGAAAGAATTCAATTCCTCTGAAAATGGACCAATCCTCAAGGTTTTCAATCGAGTAAGACACCATAAGCCCTCTGGCAAACAATTCAATTTCTTGCAATCAATTATTTCTAAGGACGAAAGAAAGGTGCAAGACTGTAATGATGGAAAAGAGATAAGATAAGGGCAGGCAGATATACGAAATTCCTCAAGAGACACACAGGAGTCTAGTAGCGTACTCGGCAGATATATTAAACCCTCGCAACGAAGAGACACGTGCCGAAGTGATCTCAGACCTTGCAAGCTAGGGATGGACTTGAGACTTGGGCAAGAAATCACTTCCAACTTCTCAAGAGACTTGAGGGTGTGTAGACCATCTGGCAACATATTCAGACTCTGACAGAAAGAAATGTCCAATGAACGAAGTGAGCTGTTGCTGCCATCCTCTACACCGAGATTAACAACATGCCTTAACAACGGACACTTCTCAATCTTCAGTTCTGTGAGATTTCTATTGTTATGCAACAACCCATCTGGTAGTGAATTGAGCACTGGCGCTTCAATGATACGCAAGACTGTGAGAGTTGTCAGGTTGCTGATCTTTGCTAGTGCCGAGCCATTCTCTACTCCATCAATCTCAAGCTCCTTGACATATGGAAAATGACTGACACCGGTTGTTAATTCAGGACAATTCTTGATCCACAACTTCTCAAGGCTAGGAAAATTAACAGGAGCAGTGGTAAGTTTCGGACAGTCACGAATGGTTAGCACCGCAAGCCGAGGAAAAACAGCTACAGAAAGTTCTGTTGTTGCTTCTGCATCTGGAATCACTGGTGCTTCCACCCACTCCACCAAGTTGGGCATATTTCGCAGGTGGAAGCTTATTAATGCCGGAAAAACAGCTGTCATCTTGTCATCACCAAAATAAGTACTGCTAGTTGATCCATTACTGTACAAATCATACTGATCACCATAGAATGAAGCACTAATGCATTTAAGATTCTGCATCCCGCTTAGCTCCAGCTCACGAAGAAGTGGTAGATGTCCGAGCATTGGGATAACCTCACATCTGCTGCACTCTGTTAATTTGATATTCACCAAATTATCTAGCCTCGTCAGGTCTCCCCTGGCATTAATACTTACAGCCATGTTCATCATCCATGTTGGGAACTTCTCACCTGAAAATTCCTCAATTGTTAAGCTTTTCAAATTTGGGTGAGGTTGTAAGCCTTCTAGCACGGCCTCATCATTGCGGAAGCGTTCCCTTCTAGAACTCCATTTAAATTCCAGCTTGTATATATCTGCCTTTTCAAACAACTTTGCCCTTCGAGCTTCTTCTGCTCCATTCACTCGATCAAGAAAATTCAATTTTAGTTTGCCGCTGAGGTTTATTAAACTTCCTAACTCTTCAGTTCTACGACCATTTTCTTCACCCACGTTAAAGAACTTTAATGTTCGAAGGCAAGTCAGTCGTCCAATCTCAAGTGGCATCTTTTTATATCGATATTCAGAAATATGGAGATGTCTCAAACTTATCAAATTTTTCAACTCGTCTTGAAGTTCAAGATGTCTGCAGTAATTTAGTCGTAAAGTTTGCAAATTGTAAAGCTTGCTAATACCATATGGCAAAACCTTAATATTAGTGTCTGACAAATCAAGATACCTCAAATGAACTAGCATGCTAATAAAATTTGGCAACTCTTCAATATCTGCCCCACTGAAATTCAGAACACATAAGCATTTAAAGCGGGACAAAATGTTTTTATCTACCTTAATACTTGAAAATAATGTGTGCAAATATCTAGCTCTTTCCTTTGAAATTTTAGAAATAATTTCCCCATCTGAATACAGTGCTAGGTGTCTAGCTTTAAAAATGTCATCATTTCCCGGAGTGGCATCCGAGTGAAAAATTTCAGATTCTGAAACGGATAGAGCAAGATCATGTACAAGATCGTGCATTCTACAGCCTGTTAAGTGATTGTAACTATCTTTCTTAACATCCTGGAGCAAGGAACTCTGAACCAAGAATCTGAAAAACTCTTCACCTATATCCTCCATTGATTTACTAATTTTGTGATTTGTTCGAAGAAAGCCTACCGCCATCCAAAGTTGGATCAATTGTTCTTTATCAATATCACAATCTTTGGGGAAAATTGAACAATATGAGAAACATTGTTTCAGAAATGATGAAGGCAAATGATCAAAGCTCAGCTTTAGTATCCGTGAGACTCCTTCTTCTCCACCTAAACCCCAAAACCCCTGGTCTTTAATTGATACCCAGTCATGCCTCTCCTTAGAGCGCATCATGCTCCCAATGAGCTTTGCAGCCAATGGAACACCACCACACTTCTTCGCAATCTCAAAACCAATATCCATCAATTCTGGTGTCATTGATGCTCCTCCAGGTCCAAATGCTCTCTCCTTGAATATAGACCAACAGCCACCAGCTGTTAGTCCTTCCAAATTATATGTTGGATGCGTCTTTATCACAGACGCCACTCGTGTACTACGAGTAGTGACGACAATCTTATTTCCCACGGTTGTACTGATTCCTAATAGACAACTCCTAAAACTATCCCACGCTTCACTATCTTCACTCCAGACGTCATCAAGTATGAGCAAAAATTTCTTCCCTCCCAACTCCTTTTCTAGGTCTCCAACTATGATATCCCTACTTTGTATCTCATACTTCTTCCTGGTAAGAGATTCTAGAATGTCTTTAAGCAGAGTTTTGACATGAAAATTATGGGATACACACACCCAAACTCTAGCATCGAAATTACTTCTCACACGCTCATCATTGTATATCAACTTAGCCAAAGTGGTCTTTCCAATTCCCCCCATTCCAACAATGGGAATAACTGAAAGCTTTCCATCATCTCTAGACTCAATCAAACTTTTCATCATTTGTGATAAATCGTTTTCCCTTCCTACAGTTTCTGAAATTTCAATGACTGAATCAGTCTCTCGGTTCAAATTGACTTGATGATTATCATTTACATACACTTCAAGTCTCATTTGGAGACCAAAATCTTTGGCTTCGTTGTTTACAGTTTTCAAGGATGCATTAATACTCTTGATCTTATGAGCCCAATTTTGACGCAACGCAATTAGGTTAGAGGCTGAAAAGAAAAAGCGCACCTTTCTCCTTACTTGATTTTGGATCTCTACCTTGCGTCGCAGAATATCATAACCAACCTCATCCAACACATTATCAGCTTCATAGGCCACATCTTTGAGCTTTTTCAGCCATAACTTCACAGGTTCATCCCTCAACTGTCTTCTCTCGACATCACCTAACACAGCTCGGATCATGTTTAGTGTTTCACTCAGTCTTGTCAATTCTTTCTTGAAACTCCGAGCAAGAGCAAACTCAGTGGCAGCAAGTGAAACTGCTTTGCTCAATAATTCCTCCAGGGCAGCACTAAGGAGAATCTCAGCCATAGTTCTCATAAAGAAAGAGAATGCTTCCAGGATTTGTGTTGTAAAGGGGCGTGGGGTTTGTAGGAAATTGTAATATTAATCTACAAGTTGTTTCTTGGGCATTTTATCAAACAGTTACTAGTCGAAGTGCAGAACAGATCTCTGTCCCTTTGTGTCCCCCGTTTATATTTTGACACGTGTTTTTATTTAATTTTAAAATTAATTAGTGTTAAAGTAAAAAATTATGTGTTAAAATTTAAGTGGAGACAAAGAGACAGAAAATTTGAGGACAAATCTCGAGAAGGCAAAGCTATGAGAGCAGATCCTCTATCCCCATTTTTTCCTTTTCCTTTGTGTCCCTCCATTTAAGTGTTGACATCTACACTCTTACTTAATATTAATTAATTCTAAAATTTAATAAAATACTAGGCGTCAACATTTAAGTAGAGGGGACTGAGAAAATAGGTACAGGGGATCTGCTCTCCAAAGCTATTAAATTATCGTCCGAGGAAAAGAAAAAAAAAATCAATTTCAACTTTCACAATTGTATTTTCTTTTCTTTCTTTTTTTTATTTGATTTATTGTTGATATCAAACTAAATCATATTAGATTAATTTAAATAATTTATTTATATTTAAAGGTGATGAAAAAATCTACCTGCTTTTCTTGAACAATACTAATATTTTGGTGTTAAAAGATTAGATTAAAAAAAGCTAATAATAGTTACTGGTTATAACAGTAGGTTCCAATTATATTTGATAGAACATTCACTAATTATAATTATAATTGACACATTATTTTATTTTCATTTGTTGTTGCCATGGCTTTACTTTTTCTTGAAACTGTGTTATTTGTTAACTTTATTATAAATTTATTAAAATTTTCTTATATTTTCCTCCATTTTCTCTCAAAAAATTCCTCTTTTTTTCTCCCCCACTCCTTATAAACCCCTAATTTCTTTTTAATAATTTTTTAACTGCACACAGAGTGTGTTGGTGGTACTTAACCCAAAATTTTAGAAAAATAATTTATTAACTAATATCTAATCCAATTAATTAAAAATACAAAGAAGATTATGTTTTAGGTTGTGTATTAACTATTATAAATATCTTCTTACCATCATCTCATATCTTTTTATATATCTTTTGAATTAATTAATTAGGATTCTATTACTAGATTATGTCTGATCTCAATTTGATTGCAATATAATTTGTAGGAGTATTTTATTTTTATTTCAAGAAATTAATGTCTACTTCCATTAACAATTTAATATTGATAAGAGCACTCTCTCCTTCTCTTCATGACTAAGTTTTGGAAATTGTTAAATTCGCAACAGAAATTTTTATTTTTACAATAAAAGTGTCGCTATAGATCCTATAGCGACGATTTTTTACCATCACTATACATCTACAACGACACTTTCGTCACAGCTCCCTTTTCTCTTTCTCATTCTGTTTTGAAAAATAATTAAATTGTGTCTATGAAATGTTAATTATGAAAAAAACATAAAAATAAACATAAATGAAGCAAAAATATCCTACACTAGGCACAAGAAGCATGAGTTTTATATTAAACATAGAGAACGAATTATTTATGCGGTTGAAAAGATATTTATGACCCAATCTATCTTTATCCTTTATGTTGATAAAACAAATACTACTCTCTCCGTTTCAAATTATAAATTATATAATCATAATTACCTTTTAAAAATTAATTTAATACATTTTTAAACTCAAAATGAAGATAATTCATTAAAAATTATGAAAAAATAAATCTTACAAATAATTTATAATATTAATCCATGTCGATTTGAGTTTAAAACTGTCTTTAATTGACTTTGTTTTTGGTATTTTCACACGTATGGCCCACATATTAGCCAATAAAAAATTCGCCACATCAACTAATACGTGAGTCATACGTATGGAAATATAAAAAAATAATGTGAAAATATCAATTTACTAAAAAAAAGTCATCAAGAAGAAATCCAGCACAGAGAGCATCCCACCTTAGCTGATAACAAAGCAATATATGGCCATTGATCTTTCTTTTATGTGGAGCTTAAGCTGATACAAAATCAGGTTTCTTGTTTAAATTTGCATTGATGACCAAATAATACAAGTATAAATCCAAACGAAAAATTGATGAGATAAACAAAATAAACACTTGTTCCATAGCAGTTACCGGTGTAATCAATTATCAATCATCTAAACTACCTCCTTGATCTCAAACACCATCCTCTTGCTAATGATGTTTAAGCATGCTCATGGAAGAAAGTGGACTCTTGATTCTTTAGAACTCGTCGTTTGGAGGCACCGTCTTCTACAAAAACCTGCAAATGATGTCAAATGTTTTAAAATGCTGTAAATCTTCTACGTTACGAGCCTTAAGCAGTTGGAAAAGAAGACATATCTAAATAGCGTTAGCCTCTTATCAGTAATGTCATTTCGGCCAAGTTTTATTGGCACTAGGAACCTCACAGAAGAGGAGCTACTTAATAAAATTATAAAATAAGTATTTTCCCCGATTTGGTTGCTATACTTTCCAGGGAGCAAGGTTTTGGCCGTGTTACCTAAAGTGATCCTATACTATACAAAAGGTATAACATAAGATTTTGCCCGTATTAGACTTCCTCAATGGCAGAGTTTACTTCCTATACCACACATTTTAAGTATTAGAAAGAAGAGGAAGTTCCAAACAAAAGGAAACAACAATATCATGCACCCCTCCCCTCTTTCCCTTTTTCCCTTACTATGATAAAAGACATGCAATCAATCTTAACAATGTCGAGAAATCTTATGGTTGCTGGTTTCAATCTCCATATATATATACTTGGGGCCAAATTTACTTATCAAATGATAAAAATAAAAACCTGAACTAGGTCTAAAATTTTAGCGTAAAAGGGAAGAGGAGATGGATGCTTACCGATATCAAGATTACCAGACAAATGAAGGAAATACATATGATGGATAAGCATCATATTATTTTAGTGCAAGAGCCTGCACAGAAGGCTGATCTGCAACTTCTCCAAATTTATCAAGTCCAAGTTCAGTTGCATGGATTCCACCAGTGATAAAAGCCGACTGGATGCCAGCTAAATTTGCACCCTTTATGTCATGGTGGAGAGAGTCTCCCACGGCAATACAATCAGAAGCATCCACACCAGCCATGGCCATAGCTGATATATAGATAATCTGGTAAATTAAAGAATCATGTAAGATAACAAAGTTTTTTTTGATAACATTAAAAACCAGGAAGTGCAGGGTTGGATCCTCTCTGTTTAAAACTAAATGAAGGTTCTTCCATTTACCTACTACACATCAATTTTAGCTGAAATAAATGGAAAGATATAAAAGCTCATTATCTCTTCTTAAAAGCCTCAAAATAGTCGAAACTTCAAAAAAAAAGTAAAAAAATCTTCTATTAGAATACCTTGAGTCAGAAAATATTATTAAAAAAATATCGTGTTTAGGATTTTATTTTGTTACATATCTTCATGTTTATTGGGAGCTTATTATGTTAGAAACTATTTTAATGGAGACAACATGCACATTTGGACACATGAACATACACATGCTGACATGCATATATATTTTCTTCAATTCTTTGAATATTGACATTATAATCTTCGAATTGCAACAGCCATGAGTCACATGGAAATAAGCAGATTACAAACACACACGTGTCTATTTTATTGAAGCATGTTACTGTGATTAGAAATAGTACTGAAAAGTATATTTACAGAGGAAAACACAATTAACAATAGAACATAACACCTTATAATATTCAATCTTAATCAGCAATGCTATTGGTTTAAAGGTAGTTTACTTTATTGCAAGAAAAACTGATGGTATTGCATCCCAACATAGCTTGAGAAGAATTTAGGAAACTGGATATGGTTACTTTTTCCAACTAGGAATAAGCAGTAAAATTTGGCGAAAAAAATTTGACCCATTTATAAAAAAATTTACCAATGAAGAAAATTATGGGAAAATGAGAAGGTAAAAAAGGGATCATTTGGTTACTACTTGACATGCACTATGAAATCGTATATTGGAACTTTAAATTCCTAAAAGCATGAAATCGTCTTGTTTGTGCATTTCGCAGGTAAAATGGAGAATTGAAATGACGTACACCAGTAAGCAAACAGTGGTTATTTGTTGAGCGTGTGCTAGCACGCAACAGTTCACCTAACAAATATGATGCATGCATGTGAACTAAAAACCTTAATATATTGAGCAATGAGCGCACATGCACGCATGAGTGAAAATTAAAAAAAAAACATGTGAAAAATTTGTATGCAACAATTATGTAGGGAACTTTAGTCTTCTGATTGTATCACCTCGCCAGGCTTGCCCATCCATTTTACTTCACCACCAAGTTTTTCATATGTGGTCGCTAATGTACCTAAAAAAATCATAAAGACTTGAGAAACAAAAATACATACAAGCAAAATTTATAAGAAGTGAGCAAGAAAATATAGAGGAAGAAAGCTACCAAAAAAGAAAACCCAACAAACAAAAAACAAAGCATCAAATGTCTTGATCAATATAGCAAATAAAATGTAGTAGTGTTACTAAGAAAATTCCACTAAATCAATCCTTGTTGTAGTCTTGTAGAGAATATAGCCAGATTTCAAAAAAGATTGAATTGTATTCAAACCACTTGGATTACATAATCTTACAGTCTACAGAAACTCACTTCACAGGAGCATGAGAATGAATGGTGTTATCGTGCAATGCCTAGATTGGAGAATTCTGTAGGAGACTTCTCAGTATAAAACTATGAATCTGATACAAATCAAAGAGAAATAACCAAAAGGTATCTTTAAAACATTGAATCCAGGAACGTCTTCCTTGATGTAAGTCACTAGCAATAAAGAAGTAACAAAAACTGCAAAATCAATGAAAAAATGATGAGGCTGGAATGAAGTACCAATGAAACAATTTGTTGAGACTGAATTCTAGAGTTTTTGTTACAAATTGAGCCAAGATAGGCTTACACAACGGATCAGATTTCAAAAGTCCATAAAACCAGATAAACAGAATCACTAGACATCAGAACTGCTCCATTATCTCCTCTCTTTTTTTCTTTTTTTTGCTTAATTATCAGGAGACAAGTCCTATTTCCTACATTTTTCTTCTTTCATCCCAACTAGTTTGGGAGAAAAGGTGGTGTTGTGTTGAGCTGACTTGAGGTTGTGGGAGAATTGCTCAACCAGCGACCTTATGCAACTCTAGTCACATGGTTTCTAAGTATGAAAATGTAGAATAGCAATTAATCATATACATGTTATCCTTATAAGATTCGCAGAACTATAGATAATAAAGAAAACCTTTACCTGGCATGACGCGTAAAGCTCTAGCCTCAACAGTTACAAAATCAGGATTTGCTACCACCATAGGGATTCTTTTAGCTGCACATTGCTCCAATATTTTGTTAAGACCCTCAAGTTTCACCGGAAGTACAGCACCAGATGAAAGCCCTAACGCTTCAGTTCCATGCCCAAAACAAACTCAGCTTTGTCAACATCCTCCACAACCTCTAATCCTAGGCCCTATAACAAGAAAATCATAGATTAATATCCAAACTTAGCATCTAAATATACTGTTAATATTACGTACTACCAAATTGCTGAGTGAGTAATTAATAAAGATTCTTTATGAGATAGATGGACAATTCTAGGATGTTTTTGGAAAGCATATAGGACTTTACTTACTTAATTTAACATCAGCACGTGATCAGACTCCTTTTCCAGATAAACAAGCATTCTAGGTTACACGAAAAATTTAACTTCTACATTCTTCTTTATCGAAATCCAAAGACTATTACCTTAATGAGATCATTTTGAACACTTGATTCAAATTTGAGCTATATAGAATTAAAATAGCTTTTCTTTTTCTCTGCCACTTCAGGAATGGCCATTGAGAGTTGAAAACTCGAAATAGTCATACTTGTAAGAATTATGTTCAAAATCATTAATTTAACAACCATATGAAGGATGAGCTATGTTACATGTGCTCAGGTTTCTAGAAGTATCCTAAGAAGTGTCTGACACTGGACTCACCTACTTTTAGAACATTTTACACTATTTATCACTATTTTGGGGTATTCAGTACCCACACCCATGTCGTGTCCTGTGGACACAAGTAATTTTGGAAAAAAAATGAAGAGTCCATGTAGCACAGTGAACGAGAGCCTTTTTGCTTCCACACTTGCTAGAAGAATAGTTCCGCATATATTTGAAACAAGAAGAGTGAAAAAATCGAATACCAGATGAAAAAAAAGAAGAAAAAGCACAGAATAATTATAAGGAATAGCCAAATAGGTAGATATTAAAAAGGGAGAAAATATAGACAATTATATAGATACCTCTAGAGATATAGCACCCCGGTCATTCCAGGTCATGTGAATGCAGGACCTTCCAACTGACGCGAACCAAGCATCATCTCTCCTGTTAATGATAAATGCCATGAAACAGGTCTTGACATATTACTTCAATAATGAGTGTAAAAGTGTCGCTGCAAAACAAATATCTCTAGTAATATCACATCAGAGGAGGGAGGAAAAGGATGAGCTCCAAATCCTTAAGCCAGGCGTTTTAATTACCATCCTATCATATAATGGTTTGCCAGAAAGGCCAAAATGATATATGAAAATGCTACCTTTATCAGAACCATATCCTAAAGACAAGTTAAGATTGTTAAGTTAAATACCAGCCTAGTCTAAGATTTTGAAGCCTGAAGCCTGAAGCTTGAACATGAAAAAAGAAAATAATATTTATATAATATTAATATTGTATAAAAGCTACTTCATCGTTCTCCAAAGTTGCCAATCTCAACTACCAATTCAAAACAACCTTGTATAGCCTTTTGCTAAGGAGGAGATGAGGACAAAAGAGGGTGTATTCACTGAAGAGGAGCCGGTAGAAGTTTTTAAGTTTTCAATTAGCAACGCGTCCAGGGTCTAGATAATAACTGTCTTTCTCTGAGCAGTGTCAGGGAGTAATTAGGAGAGATGAGATGGCTGTCTACAATTGATTCATTGAGCATGGAAGAGTGGGTTCAACACTTCGTCCATAATGTTGATTCCTGATTTCCTGAAAGGTAGGATGGAGAACATTAAAGACTTTAAGCCAATAAGTTTGATGAATAAAGTTTCCAAACTATTAGCTTATGTTTTACCTCTTAGATGGAGAACTGTGGTAGGAATATTGCTAGAGACGAACAGGTTTTCTACGCAGTGCAGAATGACTGTTCAGTATTGTGTTTGAAGGAATCACATCCAGTTATAATTTGCAAATAATATTTTCTTAAAAAGCATACGAGCTTATTAGAAGATATTTTGTTCTTTATATTGTAGACAATGAACTTTCACAAAACTTAAGACAAGTTGGTGGACCAGCCTTGCATATTGTCAATGTGGTTCTTTATATTATGGAGACGATAATCTTTTTAAATAATGCTCAAACCTTTTTGTGCCATAAAGAAGAGCAGGACCTACAATCGGATTACTTGACTCTAAGTTGTCAATCCAGTGTTCTGCAGGCTGTTTTGGCCTATAGGGCTGGAACCTGAAATTATTGAAGCTTCTTAGGTGTCCTATGTCGGACTAGCATGAGAATACCCAGTGAGGAACCTTTCCATTTAAGGGATCTTCTTTGTCCAATCATATCAAGTTGTTCCTTGAAAACAGTATTTCAAGATTTTTATGAAAGTAAAAATTTGCCACGGAAAAGATGAGGTTACGAAAAGTGACAATAATTGATTATACTCTACAGTTTTCTCATTTACTTGCTGGGAAATGCAAAGAGTGAGATAAACAATGATGTATAGACTACCAAAATGGGATTGAAAGTGGTTACAAAATCACTCAAGGATTTTATCCAGTATTTTCAAATGTATGGTGCTCAACCTTTGAAGGTGCTAATATGTTAATTCTCCACTAGTTATTGCTCCAACAAATAGAGAGGGGTCAAATCCAAGGTTCTTCATCTTTTCCATGGTAGTTGATGCACGTCTTGAGGAATTACTAATAATCACCATCTTGGCACCAGAGCTGGCTAACTTTTCTACTAATACACAAACCAAAAAACATAATTAAGCACTATTTTTACACTAAAGAAACAAAACAAAATAACAGGATCATTTGAAAAAGCGCACCAAAAATTCAAATCTAACAAATGAGAACATACATGTTGAAGCTGCACCAGGATAAGCTTGTTTCCCGTCATGAAGAACTCCAAATTGATCGAAGAACCAAGCCTACATTATGCGTACACATCAGAAACAAAATTGACATTGAGAACACATAAAACCACACACACACATATGCAGTACATAAAGTCGCTGTTTATACACAAAGGAAAGAACAACAATAAATAAACAATGTATAAGAGTATAAACAATAAAACAAGGAATAATCTATAATACATAGTTGGGAAGCTGGATGTGCATATGGCACATGACTTGGTTAGTACAAAAACATACAAATTGGTTAATATACTGCAAAATTGTAATATTTGGTAATCGTACTTTTTTAAATTTTCATTGCCCTAAATCTACAAAGTCCATCAAAAACTTAACAGTTACGGAATGATACCATTTTATTGGGTTAGCTCAAACAACCCCCAAGAAATATGACTCGGGTTTTCTAGATCAAACAAGGAGTGTTACAAGGATAAAAGAAATAAATCTCCCATCTTATAGAGCAAAACATAAATAAAATAATTAAAGAAACTCAAAAAAGAGTAGAACTTTATCACCTACCCAAATACTAGACAATTACCCATCAATGCTATGTAGATAACAGAAGATAAAAGCATAACCAATTTTAACTATTCCATGAGCAAGACGCTCAGAATCCAAATATTGAGTCAATTGTTTATTATTATTATTATTTTAAAGTGGACAATATGTAAGATTATAGAGATGGAACCACCGAATATAGGAAATTGAAAGCAGAATGAGCTAAGAAACCTAAAATCCAATGCCATTTTTGACCTTAAACGACGAGTTTCTGCAAGATGTTGAAATCCATTGTAGCTCTGGAACAATTTCACCTCATTGGAATTCGCTGCTGGCGAAATTGAGCATCTCCCCATCATTTTTCCTTGAGAGATTGGGATAAGTTATATGTTGTAAAAGCTTCACACTATGTTGGTGAGGTTTCAAAGTGGCCGGAGATGGAAGCATATACGGAATAAGAATTTTGTCCACTGCGCTTGTACAAGCTCACCGACTCCTTTTCTCCCACTACCCAAATGTGTAATTTTCAATTTTAATTTATTTTTTTGTAATTAATAATGATGAATTGATATGATTTTACAAAATATAATGAATTATTAATTTATTATTAAAATATTTAAATTAATTAGATTTTTTCACTTAAAAATAAGTCTGACTACATATGATACCTCACATTTACCGGATGTGTGGATGGCCTCCCCTAAAATAAATATAATTTATTTTATCTTATCGTTTAAAATTTTATGATAAATTATTTTTCTTTAAATATTATTCCAACCAACCTCAAAAGCATGTCTTCATATATAGTACTCTCTCCGTTCTTTAATAGTAGTATAAGTCATTTTAAAGAAATATTTTTATTCTTTAATATAAGTCGTTTGAGAATTTCAAGTAAGCATTAATTGCTTAGTTTTTAATATTAACCCAAGTATTAAATATAAATTTGGTTTTCACTATTTTATGTCCAATAAATAACAATCTCTTCTTCTAATACAAGGGCAATATAGATAATTGATATTATAGTTAATGCTATACAATCAATACTTGTGCACAACCGTAAAACGACATATATTAAAGAACGGAGGGAGTATTAATAAATTATACTTCATCTGTTCTTTAATATAAGTCGTTTTAGGATTGTGCACAAATATTAATGTAATGATTGTATAGCATTAACTATAATATCAATTGTAAGACCCCAACTTTTTGAATAAAGATGAATTTTCTATAATTATCATTTTTGAGTATTATGGAATGAATTTAATATAATGTTATAGTTGTGGTTAATATTTATAAATTTTGCAAAGTATGCAAGTTGTCATATTATATTCGATTGGTCGAGAAATATTCTTTTTGTCAGGGAATATCCGTACAACGGTACAATCATTGGTGGACCCCACAACAGAATTATTGTCGGATTAAGAAAACGATAAAAATATTTTATGAAAATAACGGCGAAAGTTTACCGTTAATACTGTTGAACTATTCGGTAGTAAAAGTACAGTAATGTGACGCCCCAAAAATAAGTATACAACACTCATTCTGAGTCGTCAAATACATGGTACATAAAGTAAACTACAACTTCAATAATACAAATATCGTGTGAAATACGACAATACATGCTGTGAGTTTAAATATAAATATTGTCTTCTAGACAATATCCACACTCAAATAAATCCTCATTACAATTATTCAAACACTATTTTATAAAAATAGTGAGGACTGCTAAAACATCTTTCTAGAACCATTACTCCATACCCCGACTCGATCCTGCTATGTTCTCACCTCCTGAGAAGAAAAATGGAACAAAAAGAAAAAGGGTGAGCTCAACTAGCCCAATAAAGAATATTATGACTAAGATAATATACAACAAATTATCGTTAGTCCTCAATAGAGAAAAATCTGATAGAATATAATAGACAACAAGTTTTATATCAACAAATGCAGCGGAAACAGCAATCCATTAGAAGAGTCACGTAGAGAATGAGTTCTACTATCTTCTAAGATTTAAAAGTCCATCATCAATATTTTATCTCTGTACAACAATCAATATACATCTTTTATCAAATAGTCATCTTTGCACTATAGGCCAAAGATATTCATTTGTATCACCAGTTGGTCATGTTCATCTCAACACCTGTTCATCTTTGCACAACGGGCCAAAGATATTCATCAATTAATCATTCATCTTTGCACTACAGGCCAAAGATATTCAATAATATCATCATTAAGGATTGAGGATGATGAAAAATACTTTAGAGAACGAATCCAGTGAGATAGAAGGACAAATATTAGGGATTCGTTTAACAGTTTATCCAAGATCAATAATACTTCATAATAATCAGTTGTGAAGCAGAATTCAAAAATAACGATCAAAACATGGATACAATCAAAGATAGTAGCCAAAATAGACATCTTGGACAAAAAGAAGAAATTTTATTTTTCAGTGAATAGTGTCGTATACGTGAATAGTAACCCCGACACAAAAAGTTTTAAATTTAATTAAAAAGTTCACCAATATTTCGGCATAATGATATTGAAGAAAATAATATCATTTAAGAAGAAAATAACATCCCTTACCTTAAAATAACCGTACTTCTAACTGAATTTCGGGTATAGTGCTGACAGAAACTTGCACCGTATAGCAACACTCAAAGTATACTCACAAGAATACACTCAATAATATAGAGAGAAAACTTGTTTCTGGTGTGATTTTCAATTCTAACTTAGCCCTCTATTTATAGAAAAATGTTAGAACGTAATATGAGACTAAAATAATAAATTAATATTATTTCTTTTCAAAATTCCTACGCATGCTTTCTACTACCAAGACCAGCCACCACCTTTGAATAATTTTCAGCATCATACATGTTGATAACCAAAGTGGGTCCCACCAATAAATTTAATAAAAATTATTTTATTTTCTGAAACTTCAACAATTCATAGAAAATAGACCGATTATCGAAAAAATACAATTTTATGTCCATTCTCATTTCTAATCAATTCTCTACAACTTTGTAGCTTTGAGTTTTCCAAATTCCAAACCAAAAATATCTAAAATCCATAAACAGATGATTTTAATACTTCCATCAAACAAAATCTTGATAAAACACCTCGATTTAATTCCTTCAATTATAACCACATAAATAAATAAATGCATCATTTATATCCATATCAAATAAATATTTCCTTATCATATAAATCAATAATTAATTATTCACAAATAATATTACGAATCACAATTATGATGATCGGTAGCTTCCTGTGAAAGAGGGGCTTTTCAATAAGGATTTCTCCTTACTGGTGCGCAATTAGATGACCTAAACTATCCTTGACAGAACTTTCTAGACATTGCCAATAATGTTATCTAATAATATTATTCAAATAATATGAATTATTGATCCGATAATGGAAAATCTTTGTGCGAAGAACAATTATTGAATCAATAAAATAAAATATTGAATAAGAACTCCTCATGTAGCAATTATTGAAAGCAAAGCCTTCTTACGTGCGAATCAATAATTCAATAATCTTATGCAATCTGGTGAAATTCTTGTCTTCTTGTGCGACCCACGCATATTCTTTGTATTTTAACCACCGGGTAACCCAACAAAGTGTTAATCTGTAACAATTTACTGTTATTTATAAAACTCAATCTTTGTCATTTTCTTTCATCCAATCTGTTTTTTCGTTATGGGGCCCTGAATATGATCACAGCTGTCAATGGAGATTTCCTCGAAAAAAAAGAATATTTCACGACCAAACGAATATTCCCAGACAAAAATGAATATTTTATAACCACTTTTATTTTGCAAAATTTGCACATTTCACCCATAACTAAAGTATTATATCAAATTAACCCTTATTAATTTAGAATAATGAATAGAGGAAAATTTAATTTTATTTATAATAAGTTGGGGTCTTACAACACGCCTCTCCTATAAAATTTAAGTCCTCGAAATTGATGTACGCATTCACAGTGTTTTCAAGCGGTGAGGGTACCTCGCTTTCATTCCGATTCCAACTCCCGGTCATTTCTTCATAGCATGGTTCCTCCACAAAACCTTAACTTGTGGTATAATTTTGTGCGCGTAGGACATGCTCTTTCCTATCCAAGATCTTAACAGGTATCTCCTCGTATGTTAAATCTCCGGCTATCTCGTCTGGTTCTAACTCAATAATATGGTTCGGGTCTTCACATATTTACGAAGCATAGATATATGAAAAACATTATGAACACGAGACATGCTTGGGAGGTAATGCTTGAGTCTATAGGCCACGTTTATTATTGGTCGAGAATCTCAAATGGACCAACAAATCTTGGATTGAGCTTTCCTCTTTTCCAAATCTTATAACTCCTTCTATGGAGCAACACGTAACAATACATGATCCCCGATATTAAATTCCACGTCCTTTCGATGATGATCGGCATAACTCTTTTGTCGATCCTGTGAGGTTTGAATCGTTGTCGAATCATTTGGATCTTTTTGTAGTCATGCATACTAATTACGGCCCAACAATTTGCTTCTCCCACCTCGTCCCAAAGATCTTTGGAGAATGACACTTTCGTCCATACAACGCGCCTCGAATGGAGCCATGCCTATACTTGCTTAATAACTGTTATTGTAGGAGAATTCCACCAGTGGCAAGTACTTATCCCAACTTCCTTTGAAATCTAGAACACAGAATCTTAATAGATCTTCAAGGGTTTGAATAGTCCTCTCTGAATGTCCGTCCGTTTGAGGATGGTATGCTGAACTGAATCGTAAATCCGTGCCCATAGCTTTCTGCAAGCTAACCCAAAATCTTGAAGTAAATCTTGGGTCACGATCCGAAACTATGGATACTGGCATGCCATGCAATCGCACAATTTCATTCACGTACATACGAGCAAGACGTTCAATGGAATAAGTCTCACGTATCGGCAAGAAATAGGAAGACTTGTTTAATCTATCAACAATAACCCAAATCGCATTTATGCCTTGAGAAACCTTGGGAAGACCTGTAACAAAATCCATGGTAATGTGTTCCCACTTCCATTCCGGAATCTCAAGTGGTTGCAATGGACCCTTTGGCACTTGATGCTACGCCTTTACACGTTGACAGGTTAAACATCTTGAGATAAACTTCGCGATCTCTCTCTTCATATTGTTCCACCAAAATGTATGTCGAATATCATGATACATTTTGGTACTCCCAGGATGGATTGCAAACGGTGTGTTGTGTGCCACCATTATGATTCTATGCTTCAAGTCAGAATCGTTAGGAACGCAAAGTCTAGAGTTGACTCAAGTATTCCTTCTTCATCGATTCTTGCTTCTGGAATAGCTCCTTCTTGCACTTTCTTCTTCATATGCATCGCCCAGGTCCGTAGTAGCTTGGCGGCTTTAACTTTATCGATTAAAGTTGGTTCTACTCGTATATTCGCCATCATCATGTGGGTCCTGAGAGTCTTTAATTCTACCTCCATCCTTTGCAAGTCATCTGAGAATGGGCCTTTCGTTGACAATATCGCACTCTTCTTTGCATAGGATCTTACTACTCAATCGCCACCAACTACTACGTTCGCTTTTCGTGGATGATATTGAATAGTGTGATCATAATCTTTCAATAGCTCAAGCCAACGTCGTCGTTTCGCGATATTGAGTTCTTTTGGGTGAAGAAATATTTGAGGCTTTTATGGTCCGTATAAATCTCCACTTTCTCCCCGTCTGAGTAGTGTCTCCAAATTTTCAAGGCAAATACAATCTTCTTGACTCCAGATCATGAGTAGAATAATTTCTCTCATATTCTTTGAGTTGTCGTGAGGCATAGGCTATGACTTTCCCATGTTTCATGAGAACACATCCTAACCCTTTGCCAAAAGCATCGCTGTAGATAACAAATCCATCATGCATCGGATGGTATTGCTGAAACAGTCTTAAAATGAGTCTCCTCTTGAGCTCTTGGAAGCTCTTCTCACATTCCTCGCTCCGTACGAATTTTGTATCTTTCCGAGTCAATTGAGTTAATGGAGTAGCGATTCGAGAAAATCCTTCCACGAATCTCCGATAATAACCAGCTAAGCCCAGAAAGCTGCGTACTTCGATCACCGACTTCGATTGCTCCCAAATTTGTATTGCTTCAATATTTACTGGGTCAACAGATACTCCATGTTTTGACACCACGTGCCCAAGGAATACTACTTCCTCAAGCCAGAACTCGCATTTCTTTAGCTTGGCATAAAGCTTGTTTTCACGAAGCCTTTCAAGTATCAGCTTCAAATGGTGCTCATGATCTTCACGACTTTTGGAATAGATAAGGATGTCATCAATAAAGACAACAACGAACTGATCCAAATATTCCTTGAATACTCGGTTCATCATATCCATGAAAGCGGCGGGAGCATTAGTCGATCAAAAGATATGACTAAGAATTCATAATGCCCGTCTCGGTTACGAAGGCGGTCTTTGGAATATCCTCGGTTTAATCCTCAAATTGATGATATCCGAACGAAGATCAATCTTTGAAAAGAATTGTGCTCCTTGAAACCGGTCGAACAAGTCATCAATGCGAGGTAGCGGATACATATTCTTGATGGTGACATGGTTCAATTCTCAGTAGTCAATACAAAAGTCGCATACTCCCGTCTTTCTTCTTCTTTAATAAAACAGAGTACCCCAAGGAGATGTACTAGGGCGAATAAAACCGATGTCTAACAATTCCACGTAGTTGGACTTTTAACTCCACGAAGTTCAATAGAAGCCATTCGATATGGGGTTTTAGAAATAGGTTTTGTACGGTTCAAGGTCAATAAAGAATTCAACATCACGTTACGGGGTAGGCAAGGAAGCTCTTCGAAATACATCGGAAATTCTTTAACAATGTAAAATATTATCCAAATCGACTTGTCTCTATTCAAATCCATAACATGGGCTAAGAAAGCTTGACATCCATTTTCAATAAACGAATAGCTTTGTGGCTTGATATGACAGTGACTGATTTTAGTGGTTTAGTAGTTTGAATTCGTATGACAGGTTGGTTAGGAATATAAAAACTAACAACCTTACGAAAACAATCAATTTTGGCATAATGAGTGGTTAACCAATCAATTCCTAAAATCACATCAAAAGCAAGTATCTTTAAAGAGATAAGATCAACAGGTAATTTGATAGTGCCAACTTGGATCATGCAGGATTTATAGACTGTAGATGTAATGAAGGTTTCACCCAACGGAGTTTCAACAGATAAATCAAAGTCTAATTTCTCCGGAGTCAAGTTTAAACGTTGAGCACAAGCAGGAGAGATAAAAGAGTGGGTAGAACCGGTATCTAGTAAGGTATAAACTTCGCAAGAATTCAAGATTAGCTTACCCGTGATCACTTCGTTTGGGTTCCTCACGTTTTGGCTAGTCACGACAAACTCTCTTCCAGGAACTGCTGATTTCGACTTATCCGGGACAGCCCTTGGAGTCGCCATCCCCGCTGAACTTGGTTTCGCTATAGTACAATCTCGAGCTATGTGGCCTTCTTTTCCACAGTTTTAACATACTTTGGATTGTTGTGGACAATTTGGAATGATATGTCCCTCTTTCCCGCATTTGTAACATCTAACTGGCGGTCGTTCTCCTCCCTTAGAACTTGTTGTGGGTGCTGGTGCTGCTGCTGATGTCTTCCCGTCGTTGTTGTATCTCCTCTTTCTGAAATTTCCACTTGACTCACCTCTCCTATTATCATGTCCACGATTACCACCTGAGTGGTTACCGCTTTTGTCTGTATTTTTCCCTCCTCGCTGGTTATCCTCGTTCTGATGATTGCTGTCACCGGTATGACCCTGGTTGTGGTCCCTTGGTTGAGTATACTCATTATCTCTCTCTAATAATTGAGCCCTGTTGACAACATCTGAATACAGAGAAAATTTATTAGAGATAAGGTATTGACGAATCTCGGGTTTTAAACCTCTCAGAAACATCCGCGTCATACGTTCCTCATTTTCTACCAAATGAGGTGCAAACCTGGATAACTCCGCGAACTTTGCTTGGTACTGAGACACTGTCATGTTGTTCTGTTCCAGTCTAATAAACTCTACCTCCTTCATATGATGAATACTTTCGGGAAAGTACTTGTCATTGAACAGTTTCTGAAATCCTTCCCAAGATATGTTGAGTGCGGCTAGCTGGGTACGCTTCACGGATTCCCACCAGTAATCTGCCTCTCCACGAAACATAAAGGTGGCGAATGGAACCTTCTGCTCCTCTGTGCATCCCAAGACATCGAATATCTTGATAATTTGCTTGACCCATGTTTCCGCCTTAATCGGATCGGGCTTTCCCCAGAAATCTGGTGGTCCCAACTCCTTGAACTGCTTGGTTGTGACAGACCGCGCGTTGCCATCACTTCCACCCGTATTTTGTACACGAGTCTGCCTCGTCTGATTTTTCATGAACTGCAAAAAGCTCCTAAACATTCCATCATTTATCGTTTGCTTGGTAGTGTTGTTTACAGGAGAAATATTGTCTTCCTGTTGCACGTTCTCCTGGTTTATGACTAAAGGTTGTTCCACAGTCTCATAAACTCCATTGTTAACGTTCTCAGCAACCATTCTTAAATACTGCCATAAAACAAGAGTTAATTAAACAAATTAACATATCACATAATATCCCTATATTATGACCGACCATCAAATAAGCTTAGATATGACACACTAGCGAAGGATTTACTCATCTCTCCCCTCCTAATTCTATTCCCCGATCTCCGCCAGAGACCATATCCCTAAGCTCTGATACCAACTGTGACGCCCCCAAAATAGGTATACAACACCCATTCTGAGTCGCCAAATACATGGTACATAAAGTAAACTACAACTTCAATAATACAAATGTCGTGTGAAATACGACAATACATGATGTGAGTTTAAATAAAAATATTGTCTTCTAGACAATATCCACCCTCAAATAAGTCCTCATTACAATTATTCAAACACTATTTTACAGAAATAGTGAGGACTGCTAAAACATCTTTCTAGAACCATTACTCCATACCCACTCGATCCTCGCATGTACTCACCTCCCGAGAAGAAAAATGGAACAAAAAGGAAAAGGGTGAGCTCAACTAGCCCAGTAAAGAATATTATGACTAAGATAATATACAACAAATTATCGTTAGTCCTCAACAGGAAAAAATGATAGAATATAATAGACAACAAGTTTTAGATCAACAAATGCAGCGAAAACAATAATCCATTAGAAAGAGTCACGTAGAGAATGAGTTCTACTATCTTCTAAGATTTAAAAGTCCATCATCAATATTTTATCCTCTGCATAACAATCAATATACATCTTTTATCAAATAGTCATCTTTGCACTACTGTGCCAAAGATATTCATTTGCATCACCAATTGGTCATGTTCATCTCAATACCTGTTCATCTTTGCACAACGGGCCAAAGATATTCATCAATTAATCATTCATCATTGCACTACAGGCCAAAGATATTCAGTAATATCATCATTAAGGACTGCAGATGATGAAAAACACTTTAGAAGAACGAATCCAAAGAGATAGAAGGACAAATATTAGGGATTCGCTTAATAGCTTTATCCAAGATCAATAATACTTCATAATAATCGGTTTGTGAAGCGAAATTCAAAATAACGATCAAAACATGGATACAATCAAAGATAGTAGCCAAAATAGACATCTTGGACAAAAAGAAGAAATTTCATTTTTCGGTGAATAGTGTCGTATTCATGAATAGTGTAGTATACGTGAATAGTAACCCCGACACAAAAAGTTCTAAATTTGATTAAAAAGTTCACCAATATTTCGGCATAATGATATTGAAGAAAATAATATCATTTAAGAAGAATATAACATCCCTTACCTCAAAATAAACCGTATTTACGATCGAATTTGGGTATAGTCTTGTAAACTTGCATCGTATAGCAACACTCAAAGTATACTCACAAGAATACGCTCGATAATATAGAGAGAGAAAAAGAGAAAACTTGTTTCTGGTGTGATTTTCAATTCTAACTTAGCCCTCTATTTATAGAAAAATGTTAGAACGCCATATGAGACTAAAATAATAAATTAATATTATTTCTTTTCTAAATTCCTACGCATGCTTTCTACTACCAAGACCAGCCACCACCTTTGAATAATTTCCAGCAGCCCACATGTTGATAACCAAAGTGGGTCCCACCCATAAATTTAATAAAAATCATTTTATTTTCCGAAACTTCAACAATTCATAAAAAATAGACCGGTTATCAGAAAAATACGAATTTTATGTCCATTCTGCCTGAAATCGAATTATTTACAACTTTGTAGCTTTGAGTTTTTCCAAATTCCAAACCAAAAATATCCAAAATCCATAAACGGATGATTTTTAATACTTTCATTCCGACAAAATACTGATAAAACACCTCAGCATTAATTCCTTCAATTATAACCACATAAATAAATAAATGCATCATTTATATCCACATCAAATAAATATTTTCTTATCATATAAATCAATAATTAATTATTCATAAATAATATTACAGAATCACAATTATGACAACCGGGCCATTCCCAGGAAAGAGGGGGCTTTCCAATAAGGATTTCTCCTTACTGGCGCGCAATTAGATGACCTAATGTAAGACCCCAACTTTTTGAATAAAAATAATTTTCTATAATTATTATTTTTGAGTATTATGGAATGAATTTAATATAATGTTATAGTTGGGGGTAATATTTACAAATTTTGCAAAGTATGCAAATTGTCATATTATATTCGATTGGGCGGAAAATATTCTTTTTGTCAGGAAATATTCGTACGACGGTACAATCATTGGTGGACCCCACAACAAAATTATTGTCAGATTAAGAAAACGACAAAAATATTTTATTAAAAATAACGGCGGAAGTTTTACCAATTAATCTTGTTGAACAACTTCATTAGTAAAAATAAAGATGTCGTAAGTGGTTGCATAGTAACACGGTATTGATTATTATTGCTTATGTGATAAGTCACTCGGTTTTGTTTTATTAGTATTATTAACGTAATAAAAGCGAAACATCTTTTATATAAAAAATGTAATACTTTTATAAAGTTATTTGTTTTATTTGATAATAATTAGGTTATATTATATTTTATTATGCATAGTGTTGCATAGTGTTTTGCATAGTAAAATTATAAATAGAATATATTAGATTTTATTTAAAAGATTTTGCTTTAAATATGGACCGTCAGATTAAAGTAAATCGATTTGGACCGATTCATGAGTTAATTCTTATGCATTCCATTTTTCTATAAATAGAAGCTCATTCCTTCATTATTTTCTTTTAATTCACCGAACTCTAGAGAGAAAGTTATAGAGAGAAATAAGAAGAAAGTCTGCTAACTTTTTTTCTATATCCAGGTTTCTTTTACGGTAAGGATATTATTCTTTTGTATTCATGAAGAAAACTTGATTATTCCATTCCTTATTATTACATTGGAATAACACCTGTATATGGGCTACCCTATACTTGGTGACATTCTTCTATTATTCATCTTTATTATTACATTGGAATATCCTGTGTGTATTTTACACACGGACTTCGGTTCCGCTCTTTATTATTTCGTCTTTATTATTTTGTTGGAATATCACATGCATGTGTTTTTACACCTTACTGGTTTCCGCTCTTTATTATTCCGTCTTTATTATTACATTGGAATAACTTTTATCTATCTGTAATCTGCATGCATGGTGATTTCATTGTTCTTCCATTATTTATTATTACATTGGAACATCCCATGGGGTGTGAATTTCACGACTTCGGTTCCGTTATTATTATTCTATTGGAATAACTCATCATGTCACAAAGTACCGCATGCAAGGTGATTTCTTTTGTTATTCCATTCGTTATTATACTCAGTTGGTTAAAATTTTGACTTCTATACTCCATGAAATTAGTGGAATATCCTTGATATTTGCACTTCATCCAGTATCTTTTCATGGAAATATTCTTCTGAGCATTCTTGAATTTTACTTTACAAAGAAGTATCATATTGACAATTTGGACGTTATTAGTTCCTAAATAACTTAATTTTTGAACTTATTTTATTGAATTCTTATATCATTGTCATCATCCTCATGTTTATACTTTTTTAAAGTCATCTGTGGCCTGTAGTGCATAGATGGATTTGGTATGATTATGACCAGGGATTATTCGGTATAATCATGATCGTAATACAAATGCTGTGGTGAAAGTCCTCATTGGCCCGTAATGCATTGATGGACAGTTGTTGGCATAATCATGACCATTGATGAATACACAAATATCCTTGGTCCGTAGTGCATGGAATTTGTGGTCGTGACCCTAATGAATATCCTTGGTAGTAGTCTTGGGGGATGATGTGTATTATTTATTAAAATTTGAGTCTCAAATGATAAAAGTGATGAAAACTTTTAAATCATAAAAGATAGTAGGTTTTATTCTCTACTTGACTCTTTTAATGGATTGCTTGATCCGCTGCAGTTAAACTTGATGTTTATTGTATTTTATCAGTTTAATATTGTTGAAGGCTAATGATAATTTATTCTGCATTATCTTAGTCATAAAATTTCTTGCTGGGCTAGTTGAACTCACCCTTTCTTTCACCGTTCTCTTCAGGAAATGAGAACGTAGCTGGGACTAATCGGGGAACGGAGTGATGGTCCGAGATGATGTCTTAGTAGTCCTCACTATTCTGTAAAATAGTGTGATAATAAAGGTAACGAGGACTCTATTTGAGAATGGATATTGTCTAGAAGACAATATTTGTATTTAAACTCACAGCATATGTTTTGTCGTATTTTACACGACTGCTGTATTATTAGTTTGTATTTGAATTTTGTACCATGTATTTGGCAACTCAAGATGGGTGATGTATACCTATTTTGGGGGCGTCACAGTTGGTATCAAAGTTTAGGGATATGATCCCTGGCTAAGATGTGAGACAAGAACTATGAGGGGAGAGATGGGGAATTCTTTCGCTAGTATGACCTACCTAAGTTTATTTGGTATTTAATTGGTCGGTCAGCGTATAGGGATATTATGTGATATATTATTTAACTCTTGTTTTGTGGCAGTATTTGAAAATGACATCCGAGAATGTTGAGAACATCAATGGAGCACAGGAGACCGTTGAGTCTCCACAGATCAATAATCAGAATAATGTGCATCAGGAAGGCGACGTTCCTCAGGCAAATAACAACACTGACCAAATGATGAACGATGGAATGTTCAGAGGCTTTATGCAATTCATGCAACAACAGTAAGAGTGGCTCTGTACAAAATACAGGTGGAAATATCTTGTAACTCTCGGATGGTCACCGTGCAGCGGTTTAAGGAACCGGGACCACCTAATTCTTTGCGAGCCAAAATCACTTAAAGCGAGACGGATTAAGCGGATCAACAAGATATTTGATGTCTTGGGATGCTCAGGAGCAAAAGGTTCCCTTTGCCACCTTCATGTTGCGGGCAGAGGCAGATTACTAGTGGGAATCTGTAAAGCGTACTCAACCTGCCACACTGAAGATGTCTTGGGAGAAGTTCCAAGAACTGTTCAACGACAAGTACTTTCCTGAAAGTATTCGTCACATGAAAGAGGTAGAGTTCATCAAGCTGGAGCAAAACAACATGACCGTGTCGCAGTACGAAGCCAAGTTTGCCGAGTTGTCCCGGTTTGCGTCTCATTTGGTTGATAATGAGGAGAGAATGACGCGAATGTTTTTAAGAGGTTTGAAACCTGAGATACGTCAATATCTTATCTCTCATAAACTGTGTTCGTATTCAGATGTTGTCAATAGGGCTCAGTTATTGGAGCATGATAATGATTCATCTCAACCAAAGGAGAGCAGCCGGCAAAATGATAATACCAGTGAGAACAGTCATCGAAGCGGTGACAACAAGCGTGGAGGGAATCAACAGGCCAGAAATGGTAACCACTTCGGTGGTAATCATGGCCAAAATAATAAGAACGGACATTCCAAGAAGAGGAGATTCAACAATGATGGAAAGACGTCAGCATCAGCACCTGTTATTAAGGAAGGAGAACGACCACCTATTATATGCTTCAAGTATGGAGGAAAGGGACACATCAGTCCCAACTGTACGATGCCATCCAAGGCATGTTACAACTGTTGAAGAGAAGGTCACCTGGCCCAATTTTGTCGTGCACCGAAGACAAGTCCAGCTGGGATGGAGGCACCAAAGGCCGTCCCAGAAAAGTCAAAGCCGGTAGTGCAAGGGAGAGCATTTGTTGTGACCTCCCAGAAAGCAAGGAACCCGAACGAGGTCATCACGGGTAAACTAATCATAAACTCTAGCGAAGTTTATACTTTGTTTGATACTGGTTCTACCCACTCTTTCATTTCTCCTACTTGCGCTTAACGTTTAAATTTGACTCCGGAGAAATTGGATTTTGATTTATCAGTTGAAACCCCGTTGGGAGAAACCTTCATTACATCCACGGTTTATAAGTCTTATTTGATTCAAATTGGTAACCGCACGTTACCTGTCAATCTTATTTCTTTGAAAATACTTGCATTTGATGTGATTCTAGGGATTGATTGGTTAACTACTCATCATGCAAAAAATGATTGTTTTCGTAAGGTTGTTAGCTTTCATATTCCTAATCAACCTATTATGCGAATTCAATCCACCAAACCATTAAAATCAATCACAGTCATCTCAAGCCATAAAGCTATTCGTTTATTAAAAAACGGATGTCAAGCTTTCTTAGCTCATGTCACGGATCTAAACAAAAATACGTCAGTTTTGAATGATATTTCTATTGTTAATGAATTTCCTGACATATTCCCTGAAGAACTTCCTGGCCTATCCCCAGAGCGTGAAATTGAATTTTGTATCGACCTTGAACCTGATACAAAACCCATTTCCAAAGCCCCATATCGAATGGCTCCTATTGAACTTTAGGAGTTAAAGACCCAACTGCAGGAATTGTTAGACATTGGATTTATTCGTCCTAGTACTTCTCCTTGGGGTGCTCCTGTTTTATTCGTGAAGAAGAAAGATGGGAGTATGCAACTTTGTATTGATTATCGGGAGTTGAATCATGTCACCATCAAAAATAGGTACCCATTGCCACGTATTGATGACCTATTTGACCAGTTACAAGGAGCCAAAATCTTTTCAAAGATTGATCTTCGTTCCGGATATCACCAGTTGAAGATTAGAACCGATGACATTCCAAAGACTTGGCTTCGAAACTCGAGACGGGCATTATGAATTCCTAGTCATGTCTTTTGGATTGACTAATGCTCCTGCTGCCTTCATGGATATGATGAACCGAGAATTCAAGGAATATTTGGATCACTTTGTGGTCGTCTTTATTGATGACATCCTCATATATTCCAAAACACGTGAAGATCATGAGCAACACTTGAGGCTGATACTCCAGAAGCTTCGTGAATATAAGCTTTATGCCAAGTTGAAGAAATGCGAATTCTGGCTTGAGGAAGTAGCATTCCTTGGGAACGTGGTATCAAGTCGTGGAATATCTGTTGACCCAGCAAAGATTGAAGCTATTCAAAGCTGGAAGAAACCTAAATCGGTGACCGAAGTATGTAGCTTTCTCGGTTTAGCTGGTTATTATCGGAGATTCGTGGAAGGATTTTCTCGAATCGCTACTCCACTAACTCAGCTGACTCGGAAAGATACAAAGTTCGGTTGGAGCAAGGAATGTGAGAAGAGTTTTCAAGAACTCAAGAAGAGACTCATTTCAAAGACTGCTCGACAATACCATCCTGCTCTTGAGGATTTGTCATCTACAATGATGCTTGAGCAAAGGGTTAGGATGCGTTCTTATGCAACACGGGAAAGTCATAGCCTATGCCTCACGACAACTCAAAGAATATGAGAGAAATTATCCTACTCACTACTAAAGATTTGGAGGCATTACTTGTATGGGGAGAAAATGGAGATCTTTACGGATCATAAAAGCCTCAAATATTTCTTCACTCAAAAGGAACTCAACATGCGACAACAACGTTGGCTTGAACTATTGAAAGATTATGATTATACCATCCAATACCATCTTGGAAAAGCGAACGTGGTAGCTGATGCATTGAGTAGAAGATCATATCTTGGTCGAAAGTCGCGATATTGTCAACGAAAGGCCCATTTTGTATGACTTGCAAAGGATGGAGATAGAGATAAAGACTCTAGGGACCCACGTGATGATGGCGAATATACTGAGTAGAAGCGACTTTAATTGATAAAGTTAAAAGTCTTTCCAAATTACGTATCCAGAAATGATGCGTATGAGGAAGAAAATGCAAGAAGGTCTTTATCTTAGGAAGCAAGAATCGATGAAGAAAGAATACTTCGAGTCAACTCTAGACTTTGTGTTCCTAACGACCCTGATTTAAAGTATAAAATCATGATGGAGGCACACAACACACCGTTTGCAATCCATCCTGGGAGTACCAAAATGTACCGTGATCTTCGTCATACATTTTGGTGGAGCAATATGAAGAGAGAGATAGCGTTGTTTATCTCAAGGTGTCTAACTTGTCAACGAGTCAAGGCGGAATATCAAGTACCAAAAGGTCCATTGCAACTACTTGAAATTCCAGAATATAAGTGGGAGCACATTACCATGGATTTCGTTACTGGTCTTCCCAAAATTTCTCAAGACATTGATGCAATTTGGGTCATTGTTGATAGATTGACCAAGTCTGCTCACTTCTTACCAATACGAGAAACTTATACACTTGAACGTCTTGCTCGTATGTACATAAACGAGATTGTAAGACTACATGGTATGCCAGTATCCATAGTTTCTGATCGAGACCCAAGATTCACTTCATGATTTTGGGTTAGTTTGCAAAAAGCTATGGGCACGGATTTACGATTTAGTTCAGCATATCATCCTCAGACGGACGGACATTCAGAGAGGACTATTCAAACTCTTAAAGATTTATTAAGACTTTGTGTCCTTGATTTCAAGGGAAGTTGGGATAAGTTCTTACCATTAGTGGAGTTTTCCTACAACAACAGTTATCAAACAAGTATTGGCATGGCTCCATTCGAGGCGTTGTATGGAAGAAAGTGTCATTCTCCAAAGATCTTTTGGGATGAGGTGGGTGAAGCAACGTTATTGGGATCGGAGTTGAATACGTATGACTACGTAAAAGATTCAAACGATCCGACAACGTATAAAAACCTCACAAGATCGATAAAAGAGTTATGCTGATCTTCATCGAAAGGACGTGGAATTCGATATAGGATATCATGTGTTGTTA
Source organism: Panax ginseng (assembly GCA_020205605.1). Taxonomy (NCBI): domain Eukaryota; kingdom Viridiplantae; phylum Streptophyta; class Magnoliopsida; order Apiales; family Araliaceae; genus Panax; species Panax ginseng. The sequence goes on from CM035135.1 coordinate 33,662,136, forward strand.
CGTGTTGCTCCATGTAAAGGAGTTACAAGATTTGGAAAGAGAGGAAATCTCAATCCTCAATTCATTGGCCCATTTTCAATCCTCGATCGAGTAGGAACTGTGGCCTATAGACTCGTTTTACCGCCAAGTATGTCTCGTGTTCATAACGTTTTTCACATATCCATGTTAAGTAAATATGTGGAAGACCCGAACCACATTATTGAGTTAGAACCAGATGAAATAGTGGAAGATTTAACGTATGAAGAGGTTCCTGTTCAAATCTTAGATAAAAAGGAATATATTCTACGCTCCAGGGTTATACCTCAAGTCAAAGTTTTGTGGAGAAACCACGATGTTGAGGAAATGACCTGGGAGTTAGAATCTGAAATGAAATCAAGGTATCCTTACCTCTTCGACATATCAGGTATGTACCCTAATTTTGAGGGCGAAATTTCTTAAGAAGAGGAGGTTGTAAGACCCCAACTTTTATAAATAAAGATGAATTTTCTATAATTATCATTTTTGAATATTATAGAATAAATTTGATATAATGTTATAGTTGTGGGTAGTATTTATAAATTCTGCAAAGTATGCAAGTTGTTATATTATATTCGATTGGTCGGGGAATATTTGTTTTAGCAGGGAATATTCGTACGACGGCACAATTATTCGTTTTATTAGATTATAAATAGAATATATTATATTTTATTTAAAAGATTTTGCTTTAAATATGGATGAGTCAGATTAAAGTAAATCAATCTGGACCGCTTCATGAATTAGTTTCTTATGCAATCCATTCTTCATAAATAGAAGCTCATTCCTTCATTATTTTCTTACGAATTCACCGAAACTCTAGAGATAAACCGTAGAGAGAAAAGAAAAAAATATTCGCTACTTAACTACTCTTATATCCAGTTTCTTTTACGGTAAGGGATATTATTCTATTGTATTCATGAAGAGAACTTGATTATTCCATTCCTTATTATTCATTGAAATAACTTTTGTACGCGGGCTACCCTATACTTGGTGACATTCTTCTATTATTATGTCTTTATTATTACATTGGAATATCCTCGTATCATGTGTTTTACACCCACTGAGTTCCGCTCTTTTATTATTACATTGGAATATCACATGCATGTGTTTTACACCGGACTGATTCCGCCTTTATTATTACATTGGAATATCACATGCGTGTGTTTTACACCGGACCGGTTCCGCCTTTTTACTATTCATTGGAACATCCTCGTCGGTGAGAATTTTGCACGACTGGTTTCGTTATTATTATTACATTGGAATAACTCGTCTGCCATCTTAATCTGCATACATGGTGATTTCTTTTATTATTCCATTCTTTATTATACTCAGTTGGTTAAAGTTTTGACTTTTATACTCCATAAAATTAGTGGAATATCCTTGATATTTGCGCTTCATCCAGTATCTTTTCATGGAAGTATTCTTCTGAGCATTCTTGAATTTTACTCTACACAGAAGTATCATGTTGTCAATTTGGATGGTATTGGTTCCTGGACAAATTAATTCGTGAATTTATTTTATTGAATTCTTATATCATTGTCATCATCCTCATGTTTATATTATGTTGAAAGTCATCTGTGCCTGTAGTGCATAGATGGACTTGGTATGATTATGACCGAGAGATTATTCGGTGTAATCATGGCCGTAATGTTACAAATGATATGGTAAAAGTCCTCATTGGCCTGTGTAGTGCATTGATGGACGGATTGTTGGCATGATCATGACCATTGATGAATACACGAATATCTTTGACCGTAGTGCATGGATAATTTGTGGTCGCATGACCTAATGAATATCCTTAGCCAGTAGTGCAAGGAAGATGTGGATTATTTATTAAGTGAGTCTCAAATAAAAAGTGATTAAAAATATTTTAAATCATAAAAGATAGTAGATTTTATTCTCTACTGACTCTTTTAATGGATTGCTTGTTAATCATGCAGATTAAACTTGATGTCTATTGTATTTTATCGGTTTAACATTGTTGGAGACTAATGATAATTTATTACGCATTATCTTAGTCATAATATTTCTTGTTGGGCTAGTTGAGCTCACCCTTTCTTTCACTTTATTCTCTTGAGAAATGAGAACGTGGTTGAGAGATTTAGTCGGAGAATGGAGTGATGGTCCAGATGATAGTATTAGGAAGTAGTCCTCACTATTCTGTTAAATAGTGTGACAATAATTGTAATGATGACTTATTCTGAGAGTGGATATTGTCTAGAAAGACAGTATTTGTATTTAAACTTACAGCTCTCTTGTTGTATAATTAAGATTGTATTTATATTATGTACCATGTATTTGGCGACTCAGAATAGGTGATGTATACCTATTTTGGGGGCGTCACATCAGTTGTCTACATTGTTCTTGTATTGGAAGAAGAGATTCTTATTTATTGGACAAAAAAATAGTGAGAGAACCAAAGTTACATTTAATAGTAAACAATTAATGCTTACTTGAAATTCTCAAACGACTTATATTAAGGAACGGAGGGAGTACTTTCTCCGCCTCAAAAGAATGGTTCAGAATAAATTTCACACAAATTAAGGTAGTTAAATAAGAGGAGAGAGTTTAAATTTAATTTTCATTTGCCCTTGTATCAATATATGTGTGTATTAATTAGTTTAATTTCTAATGTGATTATTAAAATATTTCCATCAGACTCTTCAATCATTTTAGGATATTCAAATAGGTGAGTCGCATAAGAAAATTATCTCCAATAATATCTCAAATTTTAGTCATCAAATCTGCAACCTCATTCTCTCTTTCTCTTCAAAATTGGTAAGTTAACATTGCCTTATCAAAATATTTATTTTGTTTTGGAAGAATTAAAATCATATGAAAAATGCTAAAAATATTTATTTTTCAGAATATTATCTTTTTTTAAAAAATGAATGTTATTAATTATTTCAAATGTTAATAATTATTATTGTTTTAATTTTAAATGAAATATTGAATTAACTAAATTGAAGAGACTGATGAGGCACAAACAAATAATGCTCTTCAAATTATCACGAAGATCAACAAACTTCAATTTGAATAATTTTTTTTGCTATTATTATTAGAAATGCTCTGATTATTTGACTAAAATGTAATGACCAAAAAAAATAAATAGAAAATGTAACAATTTTACTAGTTGACTTATGTGCTTAAGACAAGGACAATTTTTTTTATCACTTAGACCAATGCTTTTGAAGACAAAAAAATATTCATCAAAAGATGTACGCCCTCTCTGTCTCTTGATATAAGTCATTTTAAAAAGTGTTTTTGTTCATTAATATAAATCGTTTGAGAATTTCAAGTAAGCATTAATTACTTAGTTTCTAATATTACTCTAAATATTAAATATAATTTTGGTTCTCTAACTATTTTTTGCCCAATAAATAATACCTTTTTTAATACAAAGATAATATAAATAATTGATATTATATTTAATATTATATAATTATTTTTTAATATTTGTGTAGAATTTTAAAACGATTTATAAGTTGTGTTTGTAGACAGATTTACTCTTACAAGTTAAAAGATTTACTAATTTAAGCGAGAGAAGCATTCATTATACTTATGTGTTATAAGACAAATGTTTATTCAAAGTTTTTACACATAAAATTACTCTTATTATATAATAGTTGTGAGTCTTTTAATGGATATGAAATTAAATTTAAAACCAGAATATTTTTCTTGTCAAAAGTTTTATTATTCACCAATAAAAGGTTAAGGCATAAAACTAAATAACGTAAACTAATTTATTCTACTCTATTTATAAACACAACAAAATTCAGTAGATGTGTTTATTATAAATCTCTAATTAATTTAAGTTTGTCCTAATTTTTCTTTATAAACTCACAATTCACTAGTAAACATCTTAGTTTACAATATCCTTCGCATATGAATCACAGTTTCACTTGTGGATTTTTATTTATTTTATTATTATTGTAATTTCAGATTTTTTATATTAAAAAAAATTACGCACGACTTGTAAATTTGCAATTTTTGTAAATCTTATCACGATAAATGTGTTTTGTAAACGTTTTAGTACGTTTGGAACTAGAGTCGTTCCTGAACACAGACATGAGAGTTGATCACCATGGCCCCCGATTAGAGGGGCCCCAATTTTTATATATATATACTGCTTTCTACAGTGAATCTGGAGGGAAAAAAATCTAAAATCAATCCGTATTATAGCGGCGATTTTTTGGTCGCTATATGGCATAGAAAATATGTTATAGCGATTTTAAAAAAACCGTCCGCTTATAAAGACGCTCGATTCTTAGTTCTTTCAGTTATTTGGAGAAAGTTGAGCTATATATATATATATATATATATATATATATATATATATATATATATAAGATTTTGAACATTTGATTGAAGATTTTGACTCTAAGAATACTAAAAAAAATATCTTTCAACGAATATATTCTTATATATTTTGTTGTAATCAAACTATTATGTTTTAAGCTTCAAAAATATATTTTTTTGAATATAACTTGTATTTTTTATTTATTTATTTTTAGCTTTATAGTGAAGACAATATTTCAAAAAGGGTATTGTTTTCATTTTTTGTTTCGAAAAGGGTATTGTTTTCATTTTTTGCCCCGAACCACTGAACGGCTCTGTTTGCAGCTGCAGCTGATAAATTAGAATCTTGATCTGTTATCATGATTTCACAATCCAGCAATAATAAGTACAAAATTGTTACCATTATTAGATTACAAGTTTCCTCACAATTCAAGTGTATTTTCCAAACTAGGAGGGAATGAAAGACAACAAGGCACGAGATTTTTCCAAACTATTGGGGTGGTGGCTCAGTGATGACCTTTCCTTTCTCTCTTAGCTTGGCTATAGACTCTTTCAAAGCTTCCTTCCTCTTCTTACTAGCTAGAACTTTCGCCGTCAAGGCGTTCACACCTGGATCTTTTTTCTCCGCCGGTGGTTGCGGCGGAGGCCTCCGTGATGCGGCGTTTGCATTCCTATCACCACCCAAATTCAAGCCCAGCACCAAACCAGCCAAACCCAAGGTAGTAGTCCTGCATTACATATTACATGACACACCCACACCCACACTCATTAATGATACCTAATTTTATTCTCTCGGTTCAAACGTAGCATTGGGTACGTTTGATATAAAATGCAGGTCAAGAGAGTAAGAGAACACAAGGATATAAATAGATACCTGCGATGAACAAGTCTACAATCTTGAGGAGGTTGAGCAGAAGACTGAAGTCTATGAAACCCTAAAGATGGAAGATGATGAGCAGCAGCATTCTTGTTTGAGATGGGTGGTAGTGCAGCTGCAGTAACAGGCGCTAAAGGGGTTAGTGTATGAACCATGATTGTGATTGGGTGGTTGTTTTGAGTGAATTTACATTTTTAAATCTACATGTGATGGGAAAATTAAAATTAAAAACACTACTGTGTGTGTGTGGCTAGTGTGTGTTTGATGGTTTTTGGATAGAAATGGAAGATGAAGTGATAAGGTGGATTTTGGATAAGGTATCATATTTGTGGGCCCTGCTTGGCTAGTCTAGTCTTCACCATTTCTACAGTCATTTGTTTTGTTTTCTATATCTGAATTGTTAAATCCACAATAGAAATTATTATTTTCACAACAAAAGTATCGTTATAGATCCTATAGTGACGGTTTTCACCGTCGTTATACATCTACAGAGACACTTTTGTTGTGAAAATAACAAAAAATATTGTGAATTTAACAATTATCTATATATTTTGTTTTCTATTTAAGAACAAATTAAAACCCTGGGACTGAAAATCTGAATGACTTTATCCAAGATTCGATTATTTTTTATTTTTTTAAAAAAAGTTGGAACCAATTAATTTATTTTTAGAAAATTCAATATTCCAACTGAGCAAGACAAATTATCCATGTATTCATTTATGTGTCTGATAGTAAGGGTCTCAAATTTTTTATCTCAAAAATTATCTTAAATGACTCGTCATCATAACAATTTTTTTCACGCACCCCACACTCCACACCCTCAAGAATTGAACCCTGGCCTCGTAGAAAAGACAAGAGTTATCGTTGAACCAAGACATCTTACGGCCTCAAGGTTGAGGTTCATCATAACATTTTGGGTAGATCGTCATAAATTATCATTAAAACGTTTAATATTTGAGACCAAAAATTTAAAACCACAAACATTACTCTTCGTTAATTTACATGATATGTCATTGTATCTGGGTGTAATAAAAATCCAGAGTTTTATCCCAAGATACATAAAAAACTCAATAGTATTTTGGCTGAGCTTGCCTTAGAGTGAACTTGGCATGAATAAAAAAGTTCATATAATTTTTACTTTATAGGTCAGAGAAAAAAAGGTGTAGGAGTAAGCTAGTCAAATAGAAGGCCCTCACGGGATCATAGTCGGCAGTTTGAGTTAAATAAGCTAGGCCTATGAGCTTGGCTAAACATGCAATTGCAAGGCTATAAAATTAAACAAATATTTCGAATTCAATTCCTTCTCGAAATAATTCAAATATGAATAAATTTAAAACAAATTTTTTTAAATTATAATTTTTTATTAATATTCGAATCATATTCTCTTTCGAAAATCAAACTGCTACAAATAAATAAATAAATAAAATCGATCCACTTTGTTAGTAACTAAAGAAAGATGGGTGAAATGTAGATTTAAACACTTGAAATTGAAAATGTTGCTTTCTGATAATTGAAAATAAAGAAGTTCAAGTTTTTGATATTGCATTTAATAACATTTAAAATTCCAAAATCTAGTTGCCATCTAAAAAATATTATCTTCAAGCTGCAAAATTGATCAGAAAGGAAAAGGCAAAATATACTGATCGGCTCCAGCAGCATTATTAAGGGCATTCAACCGCTCAATCAACTTGTTTTTCCTTTCATCATAAGTAAGCTTCTTCAAGTTGAACCTGAACCAGACTCGGAGTAAGTACTCAAAAGAAAATATCAAAGTTCTATAAGTATATATTGGAAGTATATTAAGTTGAAATATTGATCCCAGGCAAACCAAATCAAGCGTGGTACTGAGTACATAGACTAATAACATGTGTTAAATTAGCATACCTCTTTCGTTCCTTAGGTGGCTGCTTCTCAGACTTTTTAGCAGTCGGGTCTGCACGGATGGCAGCATGAACTTTCTTAGAGTTCCTCAACGACATCTGCAGAAATTGCTTTCCTAACATACCTAGAGAAGTGAGTCCAATATTTCTTGGGCTCATCTTCCTTCAATGTCTACAAAACAATCAACAAGATAGATTTACATGTGAATAAGAGTGATATATCCCTCTAGTACATAATAGTTCCATTTTCTGGTAAGAATAAGCATGACCCAGGGATGAATGACCCTCTTACCCTCATATATGCAGCAACATGACCACCATAGATATACTTGTGGTGAACCTCAGGATCAAGCTGCTTAGAATCCTTTGAGAAACCAGCAAACCTCTTCTCACTGTGAGGAATATCAAGACCGCCATCTAACGCCCCCTAGAATTATTAACAAATAAATTAGTGATCAAATGCAGGTACTGACAAACAAACAGTCAGATTTTGTTAATGCGTGTATATCTAGATGAAAAAAGTAAAAGGCATATATGTTAAGCTATCACCAACTACCCTAGCATAGTTGTGCCCTGTTTATGTCACAGTAGAAGGTCAAGAACCAGTGGGGCACCCAACCAATTATAGTACAATTAATATCTATAAATTTTTAAGATGCCCCAACCAGTGACAGATAGGGGTGCTCATCAGTGAAAGAAAAAAACGAGCCGGTACTGAAACCATAACACTCAGAAACTCAATACCGGTACTGATACTGAATATACCGGTTTCAGTACCTGTTCAGTATGCATTCAGTAGTCAGTATGCAATTAAGCTTTAAGCAATTAGGCATAAATAAGTAATAAATGTATAAGAGCAACCAACTATGCTTACAAGTTACAACAGTATGTTAGTAACTAACTTTTTTAAATGCATGTTAGCATCTAACTAAGTATGCTAACCATTATACAATCACAGAAAGCCAACAAATATGATATTTATACTAATATATACATTATTACATATACTATAATATTACTTGAAATTAAAAATTACATCAATTAATTAGTATAATATATTATTTATATTTATATATACATTAATAGAAGTAATATAATTTTACATAATATTAAAATTTCAGTTCTTTCGGTATTTACCGAATTCTAAAAAATGTGGACCGGCACCGAAAATAGCCGATGTGCCGAAAAAACCTGCGTCGAAAAACTGAAACAAAAAAAATCCAGTACCACCTATATCAAAACCAAACAGTTACGTAAAAAAGAAAGATTCTTTTGAGCACCCCTAGTGATAGAAAGGGATGTGAAAGAGATTTTAGCGGTGGTGATTTTATCCCCAGTCAGCAGTCAACAAATTTCAGCTTCCATTTCAATAATAAGACAATAAAGAAAGTTATCATGTTTCATCCCCACTTATCTTATCGAAAACTCCATTGAGTTAGAGAAGCATAAAAGAGTAGGGAGTGACATTTGATATGAGTCCATTAGCATTCAAAGCTACTCATTGCCGTTTTAAGGCTAATCAACTTTGCCAAGATGGACTGACTTGCTTCAAGGAAATAAAAAAACAATTTTAAGTTGTCAACTGACTTTAAAAAGTCAATCCTGAGCTGCATAGATCAATAATGAAATTTCCAACTATGTAAAGTGCTTCAGGATGGAAAATATACCTTAAGAGTACCAAAAACGCAATTACCAGTAGTTGTCCTAATAAGACCAACATCGAGGAGAGCACGAAATGGCCGCCTGTTTTCAGCTGGCTCCACTGAAAAATCCTCTCCAGTTGCCTTGAAAATATAAAGTAAATTATTCTTATTGTGTGGATATATATGGAAAGCCCTGAATAAACTACAATATTTGATATTATTATTAAAAAGTGAATCAGTGTTAGCTGTTACCTATACGTTGCCGTCATATTCATCATCCATCTCAAGCTTTTTCAAAACACGGCGGGCCAAGAGAAGTCCAACGCAGTAAGCTGACAGATCATGCAGATCACAAGAGATAATAAGTAGGAAACAGAAAAACAACACTTGAGCATATAGAAAAAGTATGGTGGGAATGCTTTATGATACCCGCAGCATAATTTGTGAGGCCTACTTCAAGCCCATATTGAGGCAGCTCATGGGAATACGCTGCTGCAAAGTACCATATCTCCAGCAATGCTAGCAGAAACAATTTGGGCAGTAATATCCTTGTTTGTCTAGTACAAAACATTAAGGTTGAACTTGTATAACAATCAAATAAAATAGTTACTAATGAAAGCATCCCCAAAGAAATACCCCTTTCCTGTTGAAACCAATTCAGATGCTGCTAAATTTTTAAAATTTGTCCAAGAATGATACTTCTCAATTCAATAAATGAATATAGTTCATGAATGAACTTTTAATCCCAAAGCAAAAGAAAATATGTACAAAATTATGGATTGTGTAGAATGATACTGGACCTTAATAAGACTCAAGATTCTCAAAGAATACATTTAATAGTATTAGAGAATGAAAGAGATATGGTCCAAAATGCAGAACACGAAAGGATACAAATCGCACAACAAAACGATACTTGGGAGTGTTGTACTTGTTCTTATCCTGGTTAATCAAACGAATCCTAGCCCGATAATCTGTCTTCCCCTCTGTAGAGATTTTATAAATGAAGGACCATCAGTCAGTCACAGACAAATAGAATTCCACATATACCGCTATAACATAAAGCCTTAAAACTGAAAATAAATTGCAAAATGTTAATGATTACCTCTTCTTCTCTTAAATTTGACCTGATACCGCTTAAAGTATGCTCTTGGCTTGACAGCTTTTGCAAAGACCTGAACCAACAACAATATAAGGTAAGCACACTGTTCAATGATTGGGGGAGACATTGTCTAACAACAGCACTTCATACATCCAAACAATTGAAGGGAGCTTTTCGAAAAGTGAAATGTAAACAATAACGATCTAGATCTCCTAATATAAATTGAAATGTCATAATCTACTGCCTAGCAAAACCCAAAATCAAACGCTTCCTCTGATAAACAAATACCATGCCCATATTACTACATTTTGCATAATAAATTAGCTACAGTGGTTCATATACATATTAGCTATAAATAAACTCACCCAGTTGCTAAATTCAATAAAAATCAATGTTAAACAAGATCCTAAACAGAATGTTACAGCACAGGACAGACTACATCTGCATTTTAACTGTTTAAATCAAATACAAAAACAAAGAAAAATCAATCTATACATATTAAATAAATTAACCAGGTCGTAAAACACATTACACTAAAACTGATCTACAACATCAATTGAGCACAAATCCCAAATATATCGCAGTATGACTCAGCTAAAACTTTTAGTAAGAACTCAAAAACAAATATAAACAAAAAATCAATCACTTTTCAAAAATTTGATTTTATCTTACAGACTTTTAACCACATTTTTCTCACACGTAGAAAATCAAATCTGTATAACAAAAAAAGGACAAAAAACAAATCCGCATAGCAGAAGAAAACAAACAGAATTATGCAATGTCAACCCAAAGAAATCAATTTGGGAAATTGGGAACTCACCATTTTGTTGAGGTTTGCTGAGAAGACTGAAACTTACACGTCTGTCCGCTCTAAAATAAAAGGGGTTTAGGCGATTCTGATTAATTTATATAGACAAACCCTAGGACTGCTATCACCTTTTTAATGACGAAAATGCCCATTTCTTTAGCATATATATACCTTTGAGCCACTATATGTATAGGTTGGAAACTCGAAAGGGCCGATTGGCGTTGTCCACATGGGTCTAAGGGGTAAAATGAACCGAGCACATTTGGTTTATAAAATTTATTAAAAAAAATTTAAGATTTAATTGAGATTCGTTTAGTTACTGAGCCGAACAATATTTTAAATTGAGTCCGAGTAATTTGAATGTTTCGATGGAATATGATTCGAGTATTAATAAAAAATTAAAATTTGAGTAGGTTCGAGTAATTTATCGAATTTTAAAATTTATTCATATTTAAATTATTTATATTTCAAATCTTGTTTGCTGATTTACATGGGTCATTTAAATAAAACAGAATAGCTGAATTACAATCTAAAAACATAATCCCTACATTCAAAAATAAAATTTTTAAGAAAACGAAGTCTCATTTTGATAACAAAATTTGTAATTAGTACTATCTTTAGATAATGTATACTATTTATAATTATACAGATTACAAGAAATTTAGTTTTTTTTTTTTAAAAAAAATGAGACGTGGAGATAGTATCAAATATATAAAATCAACATATTTACAAAACAAAAACACAATCACTAGTTAATTCAATAATTAATTTATTCTAGGAAGGAATAGCCACGTTCAAATCTAATCAGTAGTTGTATTACATCATGTTGTGTAGAGAATTATTTTCTCATATAAGAATGAACACATTTGCATAATATTGTATTGAATTAACTAACTAACAGACGATATTAGTTTAAACTGTGATTTATATTCTTAAATTATTTGAAAAAGTTAAAGATGATATTTGGTCCCATTAATTAAACTTAAAGGGAGGTGCTATTCCTATAAGTTCTACAGTGTCAAAGCTTTCAATTTACTTGTATGAGAAAAATACTAACACATTACTTCAATTATATTTTGTTTTTTTTGGTTTAAACAATAATAGTATCTTTGGGGACGATCGCACCCCAGATCAGCTTGGTGAATTTAGGAGAAATTCTCTTGGGTACATGCCCCATAAGTTTCCTAACTTGGTGCATTTAGCAAACTCAGAAAACAAATCTCCTTCAACACCAAGCCAACCCCATAGATTTGTTATACCAAAGCTTATATCAAACACCAACTAAATAACCACAAAAAACCATGAAAACGAAAATACTCATATTCATGAAAACATATCGAAATAGTTTCATTTATGAACAATAATACAACTCAATATTATAAACAATATAATAGGTGTTGAAACAGCATAAAGAAATAGATCAAGTGTCCAAGCTCCTATACAAACTCAACTAAATTTCTAAAATAAATGGCAAGTCAATTTTGCCAGATTCAAATTTGAAAACAGAAAAATACAACCCTTTAGAATATTCCTCACTAACACTACTATTATTACATTAATGAATCAATAATACACTTACAGACATCTCAAATTACAATAAAGAATGATAAGTTTTCTTAATCTACAAAAACCAATCACCTCAAGTCCCAATCCTTCGTCCTCTTTGTTTAAATTAAACAGCCGAAAGGGCAGCCCATTTCCCCAGCTCGTACGGATCAGCATAATAATACAGTTTAATTCTATTTGATAATGACAACCCTGCAGCAATTGGTCGAGATCTGAAATCTGAATTGTCCTGTTCTGCTGGATCATCTGCAAATGCAGCAACATCTCCAAGAAGTCTGAAAGATATTTTACTAGAATTAATCTGTCTAGGAAAGTCGAAGTACATGGCTGTGCCAGCCTTCACTTCTGGTAACCGATACTCAGCAACGGTGACCATGTTATGAGACTCCTGAGAAAAATGTGATCGTTAGTTTTCATGTTACGAGCGATATCCACAAGCTCAAAACTGCTTTACTCGTACCAACAGAAAAGTGATGATTGTCATTACTAGAGTACATAATAGGTATTTTATTAATGAAACCGTCAATAAAACAAAAAGGAGAAAGTTAATCATGAATAATATATGCAGAAGATGAAAAGAAATTTTGATAAAAATAATAAAAATGTTTTTTTTTTTGCTAAATTTAAAAATGTGTTTTTGTTTTTAATTAGGCTTTTTATATATATTTATGTATGTATGGTTTTATATGTGGATATGTTTGTTTTTTTTATTTCTGCATATTTCTATTCTTTTATTCACTTCATTCTTATCCAACTTTTATCAGTTTCATCTTTTTTTATTTTTGTCCTTACATTTCTTCGTTTATGCTTACATATGGACTCACTTTCAGCCAAACCCAACTAGATTGAGATAAAAGACGTGAATTGATCTATCAGTGATGAGATCTAAAGGCTTAGAAGCTATGGTTTATATGGCTTTTACTACAATATTGCAAAGCTTTTTTCTTTATCGTTTTGAGTCACCATGACCAACCAAGGATACTGGATTACTGGGATCCAAATCACCCTTTATTCTGCCACCAAATACAACCATTGTGGTGTTGCCGTATTGGATAACACCTAGCACTAAGCCCAAAACATTCACACCTCTATTTCAACAAACATATTTGTGTACAGTGTTCTAAAAAATTTTAGGCGGACCTAGGCATGGGAAGGGGCGCCTAGCGCCTAGGTGCGGGAGGGGGCGCCTAGGCATTTCCCTAAGCGGACTAGGCGTTTCTTAAGCGGTCTCATTTAAATTTTTTCCTAATGTACATGTTATACGATACAAAGCATATGTAATGTTTTTAAATATTACTTGAAATATTATTAAAAAAGTAATTTTTAGGGCTTAACAAATTAATTTTTAGCATTGTAGCGCTTTAAAGTAGAGGTCTGAGTCTGCCTAGGTAGGACCTAGGCACCCAACCAAATCGAGGCGGTAAAGGACCACCTAGCACAACTGTGTTGTGTGTGTGTATAGTCCATCTCATCTACATTTAAGGTATATATTATTGAAAAAAACTAGCAACCGGAATGGTGGTCATGTTTTAAAGAATAAAATGAAGAAGTCAGAAAAATGAAAAGTTTATGGACTAAGCTAGAAAAAAGTAGAAGTACAAGACCGAAAATTCATATAGGCCTACAAAATATGACCAGCATGAGGAGGCTTATAACGTATCTATATGTCCAAATGACAATTGGTCCCTCCACTGATTTCTATTCCGTCAGAATATTACATGTTAGTTGAATGAACTTTTATTGGGCATCTAAAAGTCCAGTTGCACCGGTTCAAGTATTTACCAGTTATCAGCTTACAAGGTAACAAATATATATTTATTTATTTGGAAGAGGGGGACAAAAGAGAAAACAACTTGCTAAAGTTATGATGCCAAGAAGGTAAATAAATTAATAGCAGTACAGATGTTGATAATACCTTAAGAGCAGATACTTGAATATATAATATAGCGGGAGATATTAGTCTATCTTCTAAGAAACTTGATGTATCCCACATCATATCGGAAGGAGCATGTGTAACATGAGGCTTAATCACACTAAAACCATCAATGCGGAATCCTGACAGCATAGGTGAAGCTGGAGACAGATACTGTTCTAGAACAAGATCATTGTCAGCCAACCTCTCAGCTTCAATTGGAACCTAAAAACCAATAAAATACTATCAATGAAGTTACACAAGACAGAGTTTAACAGCAAACACCTAATGGATTAAATAGAAGAGAAGCACTAGTAGCACCTTGAATCTGCTCAATAGTGGGGCCTTCTCCAACCAGCTTCTTACATTAATTTGGTCAGAGCCTTGGGATGATGTCATCCCAATATCTTTTTTCACTGAGCTTCCAACAACTAAAATTCTTTTGGCATGAAGACATGGATCACTTTCCACAGGCCCTCCAAGAGATGCACGCCTATTGAGTTGTGAAAAAGGATTTTCATCTAAAGATAAAAGATTGAAATCTTGGTCAAAATTAACAGAATTTGAACCCGGTCTCTGAAGACTTAGTGTCATCCAAATAATGCGGCACCGAACAGGATTTCGGAAGGAAAACTTTAAATGTCTAGGTGCTTTATTCTCCTTGCCATATTCTTCTGGTCCATAAAGTTCGGACGAAGATGTTGTCAGGGATCGGATATCCCATTTTCCCATGCATGATCTTTCTTCCTTGTGTATTTTATTGCTGGCCCAGACCTGCACCTGTACTAGCAGTAAAAAGGTAATAGTAAATAAAAACATGAAGCCTAACTCACCTAAGGGAGTGACAAATAATTCGGTCACCTGGAATCCAAGAATTTTGAAAAAAAAATTAATGAATTAATTTTAGAATCACACTAGGTTGACTTCACCCAAAATATTCAGACTTAGTTAGACGTTTAAATCAGAAATATATCTTTCAAATGACACAAGGATTATATAGTTCAAAAAACTATCACGATTAACTACTATGAATATAAGACATATCACAATGATATAATAGCATAAGAAATAGACAACATATATCCCAATGATAATAGCACCAGAGATAGACACAATATATCGCAACAATAAGAGCGAAAGAGAGAGTCTAAACATGGGTTCAGATTTCTTTACATACAAAGGTCAATCGTAGAATTTTGAGCTTCAGACTTCCGGTTCAATATCTATCAAATGTTTAAGATAATTAAATGTCAGCACTCAAAAAAGTAACATCTATGATGATGTAACTTCTTAGGTCCATAAAGCAATTATTTCTTTATGTCATTCTGGTCCTAATGTAATACAAAAAGTTTGTATGTGAAACATTTTTCTTGATGTACAACAAAAAAGAAAAGGAATAAGAACATTTTCCTTTGGTTGCTTGTATTATAGGAGGCTTTCTACCTCGTGTATGAATTTATCACAATAAAGTAGCTTCAGTCTACAATATCTTTTTTTTTCTCTGTGTTTCATTTAATTTACTATTATTTTTGGGATCTTTTACCGCAAAAGACTGGATGGAAGAACCCTTTTTCAGGCAATACCCAAACATCAGACAAAACCTTGAGGCTATATTTATTAAGTTTCCAACTCCATTTTTATAAGGATTATTAAAGATACTTTCCCCACAATAAACTACAAAAACAAAAATCTCCATAAAAATAATAACTAAATAAGCTAAAAAGACGGTAAAAATAAAGAAATTAGACAAAAATCAGCACAACATAGATAGTTAAAATTAAAAACATCCATCGTTCTGGAATATTAGGGTTCTCAAATATACAAGGAATACATGCCAAAGCAGAGAAAAACAATGCCTTTGCTGATATGCATTTAACAAGCAAGCAGCTGGGAAATGTACTTACGGTAGGTGTATCAGACATTGAATAGCCGCAAGGACTAACTAAAAGGGTGACCCCAGAAACATCCGAAAGATTTGCAAGAGCAATAACAAATTCGACAGAGGATGTACTAGGGGGTGCTTTCCAATATGAATGCTGTGATCCACAATCCAATGGTGCAAGGAGCGACAATAATGGCGCTGACCCAGGTGCTGTATCAACCTACAATAGCATTTAATGGATAAGGTAAAATAACATAGTATAATCATACAAACATAAAATCAGTTAAAAGTAGGGCATGAACAACAAAGCACCTGTTAACTGCTTAAACACTACCAACATCCACCAATCTCCATAAAATGTTTTTGGTTACACATTAGCCATTACTAAAAAATGATAAGAAGTTTATTCAAAGAGACTTCCAAATTATCACTGAAATTACTGTGCCAAAACTATTCAGCTTTTATCAAATCTTGAAGTGTTGAATCTTATCATGGCATTTGTACTGCCTCTCTGAGGCATCTGATCTAAAATTATTGACAATTCTGCATGAAAAATAACTCCAGTTTTTGGAATTTTTTGACCAACAGATGGGGACATAGCCTGGCATCAAGAAAATAAGGCCAACATAAAAATATTTAAAATGTGGCTAATTCTCGTCAGCCTACCAAGCCATATGTGCTCTACCCTTGTCATTTGACATTAACAAATAACTCAATTATTATATTTAACCTTCTTCTACCAATTTAAATTTAACTTATGAAAAAGAAGAGGGGGTGTCAAACCCATCATTTACTTTTCAAGTTATACTAGTACAAAGAACACAACTTTCAGTACAAACTAAATGCAGATAATATTCAATAACTACAAATCTGAATACAGAAACCTTTCCACTACAATCTAATTAATAGTCCAGTTTTGACACTTAATTCAGGATGAAGAGAATATATGTTTACTCTTGTGAGGCATTAGTAATGTTAATAAGATTTGAACAGTCTAGTCACAAAGATGATATGTTATATATTTACAAGTTTATGAAAATGTGCAGAGTTTTATTCTATTTGCAATTTGTTATTTTTCAGTTGATTATCACTTTCTCCAATGACCCAATACACATTCATGTATCAGGAATTTTTTATTTTTTTTTTTCTTTGTACAATTGTCCTGGGGTAGAGCTTTCTTAGGAGTGTGTATTATTTCTAAGAATGAAAAAAGTTGGACCCAAAGATAATAAAACATCAAGTTTGAAATATTGAATGACATATGGCACCTTGATCTGTTAATATAACAAATTTTATTCAAACTGGACAATAAACTACGGGTGATCATATCATTTGCTGTTTGTTTCTGTCATTCATATCTTGTTTGTGGTTAAACATGAAAGTACTATTAACCAAGTAAAACTCAGTAGCACAGGCATAATTCCCCATCATAGAAATCAATAAGTTATCTCTCTTTCTAATGGTTGATTCTAGAAGACATAAAATAAATTCCTTTTGTCACCATATATAATAATCAGACACAAGTAGTGTTAAACTCTCATTCGCTATCATTAATAATGTCACCATTTTTCTTATTAAACACATTCAAATGAAACTTCCTTCTCGGAGGTCTATTTTCATGATAACACCCCCCCCAAAAAAAACCCCACAACACACAAAATGGCTGGCTGTGTCTAGTTTATGCTTATTTCCTTTTTTTACCCTTTCAAGGGAATAAAGGTGACATATAAGCTATGCAACAAACGTCCAGGGAAAAACACCACACCATGTGTAGGCTAACTGATGGGGAAGGGGGTTTTGAGACGAAGAACAAATATCACACAATAATCTCACACACAAGTCATTCAATTCTAATAATTCAATATCTCCAAATAAAGTAGTACATCACTATTTATAATACACCTAAACAACTTTCCTAACATAAATTGGACTCTAATATAATACTATAAATTAAAGAAATTAATTAAAATACAACTTCTAATTCATATAGGCTTTCAAAGCCTTTTATATTGTTCTAACCAACTTTCACGGACTCGTCCTACATCATTTCTCCTCCGCTGAAAAAAACTCGACTCTGTCGAGTTATCAACGCAAGAACAATCACGTCGGATCACCAAGAAAGTCTTTGCAAGCTTCAAATTTGATATGTCGAGAGCACAAGTAAGAGTGAATTTGGTATTCCCTTTGATAATCGAATAGGTATTAGCACGAGCATCATGTAGCGCGTGACGATCCCATAGCCATTTACGCCCTAAGATAATGTGACAAACTTTAACGGGTAGAACATCACACATAACAGTATCTTTAAGCTTGCCAACGGAAAATGTAACCATACAGCTCTGGGTAACCCGCAACTTTGTATTGGTAATCCATGCAACATTATACGGCTTTGGGTTGAGGCTCACCTTTTAACCCAAGTTTCTTAATTGCTTCCTCAAAGATAACATCCGTACAACTCCCAATATCAATCACAAGAGAGCACACTTGTCCTGCACACATGACTCGTCTGAAAAATTCGCCCATGATGGATTTTAGGATCATCCTTATGTTTCTGGGCAACAAATAAAGGTCGAAGAACACCTAAACATCCTTCCAAATGAACCTCAGCTTCTATATCTTGCTCATCGGGCTCATATTCGTCGTTTATCGGCTTAAAAACCTCTTCGTTTAAGTAAGCTTTTCCGCACGCTTTGTCAACAATAACAAATTGCCTAGAGGAAGAAAAAGCAACATTCATCTTTGGGGAAAGACGCTCAAAAGACATGTGACCAAAACCATGACAGTTATAACACTGAGCAATTGTTGTTGCTATGATAGAAGAACCTAGGATACAGTTAGGCTAGCTTCTAGTAGTAGTGAAGGGCTTGTTGACGATCTTTCCATTGGCCTGTTACTCCACAAAAGTATGCTCCCTCCGAGTTTGGACTTGTATTGAAGGCCTAACAGATTTTCTTTTTAAATTATCCTCTATTTGGGTGACAACTTGAACAACATCATCCAAAAGCAAGAGTTTACTTGTAGCTACACCACCTGTAATCTCTAGATTCAATCCTCGACGGTACATAGAGTTTAAAACTTCTTCAACCTAAGGAAATTCAAACCGTGTAACCAAACTGTAGAACATTGAAGTATACTCGGCTACAGATTTACTTCCTTGTACCAACTTAGTTAACTGTAAATATGAATAAATTTTCAAATATGAATAAATATGAGTTACCTCAGCTATTCGAAGGTACAAAACGTGGTGTCAATGCAGCTTTCATATCCTCCCATCTTCTTGCAATTGTATATAAATTTTGTTGATGTTAATCCCACCAAGTACGAGTTGTTCCTTTCAACTTTGCATAAGCAAAGAAAAGTTTCCTTTCATCGGATAATTCATATCAATGAAAGAAGCTTTCCAAATTATGAATTCAATCGAATAATGTCTCAGGACCATTATCGCCATTGAAATCTCAAACATCTAATTTTGCTCCTCTATCCACTACATTCATCCTAAGATCTAGAACATGATGATTAACTCGTGGATTAGGGTATTGCTGCTGTAGTCTCAGATGATTAAGATCCGAAATGGAGTCTTCAAAATTCTTATGAGCATCTTCTTGGCCCTTATCTATGCGTTCCGTGAGTACATCAATTTTTACTGTAAGTGTTGTAATAGAAGCCTAAACATTTGCAGTAGTAAGTGTTGTGATTGAATCTTCAATCCTCTTGAGACGCTCATCTTGTTGTAGCATATAATTATCAAGCTTAGCGCTGATTTCTCCAGTATAAACCATGGTTCCCGCGAATAAAAATATACCCTTTTTTTCTCTAGGGACTTGAGTGCAGGAAATATAAAGAAACAGGTGCTAAACTGAAACTGCTGAAACTTCAGGGCTGAACTAAAAGAAAATGAAAGTATAGGGAATGATATGTAAAATTTCAGGGGCTAATTTGAAATTTAAGATAACTTGGGAACTAAACTATAAAACTATAAAACTACGGGGTACCTAACTGTAATTTGACAAGAGATTTTAGATCTACTCTTTGGTCTCTCTTCTTCTTCACTATGTCTCCTTGGTCTCTCTTCTTCTTTACTATGTCACGTAAGTCAAAAGAGAGCAACAAGACTAAAGGCTTGAGGAGGCTAAAGGCTTGAGGAGGCTAAAGGCTTGGAATTTTCTCGACAAAAGGAGGATGGTGGTGGCGGAACGCGGCGGCGATGATGGTGGTGATACGGTGGAGGCTCTTTTTACTTCTTCTCTTTCTTTTTATTTTTCTTCTGGTTTTTTTTACGCCTGTGATGTCTGCGATTTGGGGCTGCGACTTGGGCTGCGTTTGGCTAGATTTTTTTACTGAAATTTGGGTTTGGGAGATGGTTTAGGGTTTGATGTGATGACTGCGATTTGGGGCTGCTACTTGGGTTGTGTTTGGTTGGTAGTTTTTTTTTTTGTGATGATGATGATGGGACAGAGGTTGTGGCGGCAGAAGGTGGTTTTGAGATTTGGCTTTAATACCAAAAATGATGGGGACGGGGGTTTTGAGACGAAGAACAAATATCACACAATAATCTCACACACAATTCATTCAATTCTAATAATTCAATATCTCCAAATAAAGTAGTACATCACTATTTATAATACTCCCAAACAACTTTCCGAACATAAATTGGACTCTAATACGATAACTACAAATTAAAGAAATTAATTAAAATACAACTTCTAATTCATATAGGCTTCCAAAGTCTTTTATATTGTTCTAACCAACTTTCACGGACTCGTCCTACATCACTAACATTTACAAGTAGTACATATATAACATAAGATTTTTCACATGCTTAGTAGAAGGGGTTATTGTTAATTAAAATCTCTGATATTCTTTGAATATGCATCATGACCTCTATGGGTGTTATCTTATAGATGAACAAATAGAGATGACAAAAAAAATCTTAGAACACAGCTAACTTATCATAAAAAGAAAAATTATCATTTTAAAAAAAACACGTCTTAGAACACAAATTTGGAAATCCAGACGATTTAAAAGAACCATGTTCAACATATATATTTTCATAGTAAACCAAATTCAGAATCAAGACATACCGAATTTAGAAAGCTGGCATATGGAAATTCGGCAAGCGATTCCTCTCCATTAACCAACTGTCTTAGGGCTTTAATAGTCTGCCAACTATCAGGCGACTGATTTCTCTCAGAAGGACTTGAACAATATCCCACCACGTGGTTTAGAGCTTTATGAGTAGCCCTATCTGCACGAGCACTTCTTCGTTTGCTAATCAAGACCCTGGTATAGTCCAAGATCAATGCATCAAGCACAATATCATGGCAGCATAGTTTACAAATAGCACCATCCAGTGTCACTGAATGATTCGAGGAGAGATCGGCTGGAGAGCCAACAGAGCCTCCCTGACTTGATAAGCCATTATATGTAGAAGCCCCCTTTGAGTTATATGTTGCAAGTAGAAGAGCTCCTCTCCCAGCGCAACAAACTTTACAAACCTTTCTTTCACATTCAGAACACAAAAAGACAGTCTGTGAAGCAGTGGAAGATGGCAACGTAGAGGCTGCATGCACAGGTGTCCCAGCTTCAGCGCGAACTTTACATATTCCACTGGAACAACTCTCCCCAATCCCAGAAATATTCCAGAAATCTATAGCACTATCTTCACTAATGTCAAGACCAATAGCAGCACAAGTTTTGTCTTCAAGTGAACTGTACCCAAGCAATGCAAGCGCATTTGCAACCTTACATAACCTTGCCATGTAAGAATCATCAAGCAATAGGTTAGGGTTTATAGTAGCAGGATCAGTGCCAACTGACAATAAAGCTCTATCCCTTTCTGCAGCAGAAAGATTCAGCCGAAGACGTTCAATTTCGAGTTTCATGGCTTCTGTAAATCCTAATTTCCTTTCCTGCAAAATTGAGTAGTTAGGCAAATTTAAATGTTCACAAGTTTAAAATCAAAATCTAATTTTTGCTCATGTATCTTCTTCAAGTTTTACCTCCAATATGTGGAACAAAAAATAAAAAATAAAAGCAACCAGCTCTTACGTTTGCATTTATATTCGTAGATACTAGCCATCAAAGTGATCAACTTTAGTAGAACAAATGGGCCTGATTTTACAAAGTTCTGCAGCTAACATACAGTGTAAATGTGTTCCATCCATTTTGTTATGTGCTCTCAGTTTGATTGTTACTGAGCAACGCCGGTGAGACCCCAAAATTCTTCTAAAATTCGAAATGAAAAAGTGATGGTATGCTATTTTCAACATTTTTTAGCAAGTAAATTACTAAATCATCATGTTTCTAATAGCTTACCCTCAAGGATTACATTGTTGGTTATTATCATAAATTATTAGGCACGTAACACAGCTCTTAAGATATTTCTATCCAAAAAATGAAAACCTTTAAGATTGCTATACACAAGAGTCAGCACAAGATGCCCCTCTCTTGCTTTTGTTTTTTTTATTTACCATGCTCATACGCAGTTCATCGTGTATTCTACAAATTTCCAAATTAAGTTTAACCAAAGCATCTAAAGACGGTTCAAATTTCTAAACTTTCCATGCAGCAATGTACTGTTGCAGAGAATAAATTTTCTCTTACCATTACCACTAAATCAATCACACAGTCTCTTCTTGAGGATTACACCTTATCAGCAGGAACAGAGAAACTAAACATAAACATACGTAACAAATTAATAATAATAACAATTCCTTTTTCCTTGTGATCCCTCTCTATCATATTAACTTTTTGATAATTAACCGAGTGAATCCACTAAAAGCACCAAAAGGGGTAAATCCAACTACACAGTTATAGTATACAAAGCATAGGGGAAATAAAAGGCACATATATAACCAAGAAATACAAAAAACCGCCATTAACAAACTAGCCACCAAAATATACCTATACTAGGCTCCTAAAGCAAATTATCCCAAGAAAACCACAAAATGTACGATCAAACATGAGAAAGCTCATGCAACCAAAAGAAGAGAACATAAATCGAATATGAATGAAAGGAATTCTTTAAGCCTTAAAAATACTCACATAAGCAAGTTGAACTATGTTGTCACTGCATGAATGCGTGACAACTGAGTCAACAGCCAGGCAAAGACGGGAAGTCTTAGCCTTAAAAATACTAACATGAACAAGTTGAACTATGCTGTCACTGCATGAATCCGTGATAACCGAGTCAATAGCCAGGCGAAGAAGGGAAGTCTTTTGACATAATGAAAAATTATATATTTTTAATCTTTTAGCAATACAAGTCGATGAAAACTAATTGGAATTGCAGAAACTCTTAAATTGGAACAAACCAAAAACCATATAGTGTATATGAAACATTAGAAAAGACAAAAGTCGAAAAGCGGAAGCATCAGATATAAAAGACATACTGTATTGACCATTAAGAATTCCGTGTAAAATGTCTAAAAGAACTACCAGAAACTAACACCATCGAAGACTAAGCAAGAAATAAGCAAATAACACATTAGTAATAATCATAATATCAAATCAAACATTCACCAAAAATTAACATACCATATGCTGTCCCGCCAAAAACTTGAAACTATTTAAGTATTGGTCAGCACCATCATCGGATGGCTTTTGTTCTTGTAATGGAATACTTCTAGAATCGTTTAGAACCGGCTGTTGAACGAAATCATCCAAGAAGTCAAGTAAGTCACCACCTTCATGCACATCATTTCCCATTACAGGTTCAGAAATGGATTCAGAAAGTCCATCATCGCCAGACAAAAGGTCCATCCATAAGTTGGTAGACTTGTCAGGTTGCAAAGATGGTGACACTTTCTCATTGGATAAAGCAGCACTAAATGGATTGGTATCTGTACTAGATAAGAAAGGGTTGGCATCCTTTAAATAATTGTGACTGCCTTCGCATAACCTTGCACCAGGGCCTTCACGAGTAAATATGCCCCTCCATGGAAGAGAAACTCCAAGTACCTCAACCTGTGACAGTATTCAGTCTCAAGTAAATTGCAAACAACATTAAAATTTTAAACATGCATTTGAATACCAAGTATAACATCAGCTGTCATTCCAACTTATAGAGGGGGAAAAACATCAGCAGTCACTCCATTGTGCATTTTAGTTATCGACAGATGTTAGAATGTATAGTGTATCAGAGATTGAGAAGAAGGCCAAATGGTTGCCAGTAGAAAAAACATATGTACGTGTTCTTGTTAAATTCAACCTACTTCCACTTCACAACCAAGCTAGTGTTAGCTCCCAAATGAGCATCCATCATAATTCACTACCTATTAGAAAAGGCAAGCTGCAAAATAGAGGAATAACATGGAAAATAAGCTCCCATCAAGTCCACTGTAATGAATGCCAGAGAAATTAACAGAATTTTACTATTTTGTTGAGAACACTAGTCACATCTGCAACCAAAAATTATACAAATCAAACCAACTCCAACCTTCTTCCAACCCTAAATCATTTACCCTTCTTCTATTTGCAACACTTTACTTAAAAGCTTTTCATAACAGAAAACAATAAATTAATTGTACAAGCCACAACTTTGAGAACCTAAATTTGTCCTACGAGATATGGCACCAAATTTATGTTTTAAACTCAATCCTTGGACTTGAGATGTCCACTACATGCTTAGTAGATCTTTTCATGCACTTATAATCTCAAATTCAACTCAGGAAGGTGGTTTAGCCAACAACTTTTATGTATGTAGAACTAAGTTGTCTAAACGAATGATAGATTACCATGGCATAAGTCCTGATAAAATTAAGCAACTTGTACCTCACCAATAGTGATTGGGTTTCCAGACACAGCAGGATAGAACGTAAGTGCAACAACTCGAGTAAGAAAGTCTAAATCTCCTTCCAGTTCTTCAAAATCATATAATAATGAAGGGACTGCATCTTGGCCATTTAAACGTGCACCTGCTCCAGTGACTGCCATATCCTCAGCACTAATAGGCCCCGGTAAGGGTATCAGGACGTTCGTCCCATTAACACATTGAGGTATCGAAGCTCCCTGTGGACAAACACCAATGTTGATAGAATCTATCAGATTTATTCGGAGCACAACCCTCCTTCCTCAAAAAAATACTTATTCGGAGCAAATAATAAAAGTAAAGAATTGTTAAGATGCAATGTAATGCTAATGCACAAAGTATCATATTAGTAGAGATAGATAGCAAGGCCGATTCAAGTAAACAAAACATGCAAGTCTGGACAAGCAGCAAATAAAAAGGAAACTTTTTTCACAGTAACTATTGACCATAAATCAAACTAAAAACACCGTTCCATAACACCGCATGCACCATAACAATCAACAACCATGTTCCTGTGGAGGCCCACTGCATTCCAAGGAGAGAAAAAGTGGGAAAAGTTGTGAGAGATTTGCTTTGCGCAAGCCGCAAAGAATAAATCTCCCTTTCTAATCCTCCTAGAAATACTTTCCACTACTGAATCAAAAGAATGAGACCCTAAGGAGCCCAGAGACAGGTCATAGGAAGTGACTGCGTCTTGAAAGCCAAAGAAGAGGAAGACAGACCTGGAGTGATTCTCCACGTAATACCCGCCTAGCAACATGCCAACATGAGGACAAATTTACCTCAAGAGTTAAAGGCCATAAATGTTTTCAAAAGTCTGTAAAATTATAACTTTCTCCACTTAAAAGAAAAAGATAAAACTTTTGTCAAGAAACTTAAGGTGAGACAACCTAACATTCTCACATCCTACCACACGGTCCTCACTCCTCAGTAAGAGCCAGCTCCTCACTCTGTCCCATAGTTGTCATGGCGTCACGGCGAGATACGACAGTAGTTGACTGCCAAGACGCCTAGGTGCCCGCCATGACATCCGTATAGCGACAAGTCATTAATAATGTGCAATTTACATATTATTAATTTTACTTCAAAAGGATATATAATAGAAGACAAGAAAAAAAATGAAAAAATCATCCTGAAGTCGACGGTTCACAGCTTGCTAGTCTATGTAGTCTTACAAAGATGGTCACTTAGAAGCTCCCCTGGAAAAAGTCACTACTTCAACAATCCATCAGGATATGGATTATCCAAATGGAAAGGATCTGTAAGGCCAAGGCACTTTATGCAAATTCAAATAGACCTATGTACTACTTTATTAGTTTGGAAGATTCTAGCAATCGTAATCAAATGAAAATTAGTTGGTTCATTTTTAGTGGCTTATGCTAGCTTTGAGCATCATATTAATATAAATAGTATGAGTATGTAATGTGCAAACCTAGTCATAATCCAATGAATGAAGAAATGACTTGGTCCATTTTTTTTCTCTTTATCTATTTCTTCTTCCTAAAATTCTTATTAATTTCTATTTATGCCTAATTCTCCCTACATTGCTCCTACTTACGGCT
Organism: Panax ginseng; assembly: GCA_020205605.1. Lineage (NCBI taxonomy): Eukaryota > Viridiplantae > Streptophyta > Magnoliopsida > Apiales > Araliaceae > Panax > Panax ginseng. The sequence continues at coordinate 33,688,488 of CM035135.1, forward strand.
TACTGAACTACATTAAATAGTTGTTTGGTTCAAATCAAGTCAGGATCCAAGGTTGATCCTGAAAGAGTATCTCAACAATTTGATAGAGATCTACGAACAGTGTTCTAAAAATCTCAACCTAGGTCTGTTTAATCATTGTCTAGTCGCAGACTGCAACCTTTTAATAAAGGCTTTGAGACTATACAATACCAGAAATGAATTTGTTAAGCTTTAAAAGATTATCTATTTTGGTAATTTATCATGAATTTTTTTTAAAATTACATAATTACATCTACTATATGATTTATATAGTATATATACAATAAAATAAATAAATGAAACCGCTTAACAATACGCCTAGGCACCACCTAGTGATATTTAGAACATTGTCTATGAATAATCATAAAAACCATGAAAGATATAAGCAGCTGAACAGAAGATTGACAATAAAAATTTAGATTTACCAGCAAGAATTCTTATAACAGTGGAAATTATCAAAATTATGCAGCCCAGGTAATGGCGCTTTTGTTTTCAATTGTCTTTTCACCCTTTGTTTTCTTTATTTGAAAAAGAGCTCCTTCCAATATGCTTAATGTTTCTAGTAGTTTTTATCAAAATAATATACCAATCTCTCATTATAAAAATAAAGCAGAAAAGAGACGGTAAAAGAAAAACTAGGCAACTGAAACTACATTACATATATGTTTTCCTTCCACAAGAAAATTTAATAACTTCACACCTTACATCAAGTTTCCCATTGAAAATAAGACATGAATCAATTTTCCGCTTCAAGGCACATATGTTGATTATATCTTAAAATTTAAATTTAAAAGCAAAGAGTCTTTCAAGATTAAATAAGGAAGATTTGTTCACAACAAACAATGTAATAAATGAAAGAATGCATCAATTGAAAGTGAAGCTTAAGAAGCTCATTATCCAGGGGAGATAATCAGACCTCCACAACAAGTTTAAGTCCATCCAAAGTGCGTCCTGTCCTCACATCAACTGTTGATGGAAAAGTCGAATCATCCGCACCATGTGAAATTGTTAAAAGAAGCTGACAAACCTGACAGGGCTCGCCAAGATAGATATAAAGCTCCATCACATCTGCAGCCTGTGGGCAAACCTACAGGATAATCAATGCCCGTATTCTAATTTTAATACTAATGAAAGAATTGTTGCCCATTTCTACACAAACACACAAACAAATAAACCTGAGAACTCAACGAGAAAAAATTATTACAGCAGCAATATAAATTTCTTTAGACTACATATCATAAGTACCCAGACTAGGTCTTTTCTCTTAAAATTAAGAAGACTAGCTCCACCATCAGAACTTGGAATCATGCTGGCAACGGGCTTAAGGAAGAAACCGAATGGCCGAGAGAGGACCTGTCACAATCAATATGGACTATCAGTGCAACTTTGAAACAGCTAAAAGTGCACATTGATATAGTACGAAGTAATTGTTTAAAGAAAATTATTAATTTTAAGGAAAAATATTACAGCACCAACTTTAAAATAATTATGTAAATCTCGCTTGCAATGATAGTGTGATGTTGGACCTACTCTAAACCTAGTTTGCTTGGATTTTGATTCATATTTGTTGTATATTACATTTGTTATAGTTTATGTAATAATAATCATATTTGGTCAAAAGTACTTCCAATTTATTTATTTATTTGATAAAAGAAAAAAAATTCTATATAGAAAAGACAGGATACAATAGACAGAGGACAAAAAGTCCACCTTCACCATACTAATAATGAAAAAACAAAACCAAGAATGCTTAAAAATAGCACAACCCTCCAATCACTACAGTCTACATAACTCAATAAAAGAGATACTCCTAAAGGTTTCCTAATTTGGTCGAGTTGATATCTTGACTTTTTTTGCTTCCCTCTTCTGAATTTCCTTCTTGGTTTGGCATGAGGAATTATTATTCATTCAATGAAGTACTAAATTATTTTACAAAGGTTCCTTCTGAGATATGAAAGGAACCTTGTCGAAATAATATATAACATTGTTGCCTCAGGCATGATCTATACAAAAAAAAAAAATTAATAGTCCACAAAAATGAATATTTTTGCTCTCCAATGTTCTTCCTTAGTTTGGGTAAAAAGTAATCCTCCTTCACACTTAGATGCACTTAAAATGGTTGCCACACATAGTTTCGAATTTTATTGTTTATTTTCACTTCCTTTTTTTTCCTAAAAAAAAATATCATTTTCCAATAGTTTCAACTCTCTAGCAAACTAAATTTATCATCAACCACTTCAGTAGATACTACAACCCTAAATATAAACCTCAACCTTCTCTTCTTCTTAGTTAATTATCTGGACTCCAAAACCACAAACAAACCAGATTTATATATCACAGGTTGATGTCAACAGCACTATGACAGCCCCAAAACCAACAATAAGTGTGTCGAAAATATTTCCCTAGCAAGTAAATGGTTGTGGTGGTACCATTTGGAGGCGAATTCTCAATAGCATAAAGTGATTAAAAGCAAATATAGTTTTCAAATGAATGGGTGGGATGCTAATTAACTCACAATGTTGTCTTACAATGCTACCCCTTCGAAATAAAATTCCCATGGAATGAATAATTTCTTATCTTTGATATCCTTCAAGGCGAGGATGGGGATCATATTCTTTCCGGGAGGCTTGGTGAAGTACCTTTAAGTGACAAAATTTCCAAGATTGTTTATCTCTCTTCCTACATAATGGTTCATTGCTTGGTTCATTCGGTGGGAAAGGGATATTGTGCCTTAGAATTTCAATTTTTTCCAAGAATTTAAAAAGCAGGGAGGCAAATTATTTAGTTGCTCGTTAGGGCCTTCTCAGCCATATTTCACTCTCTTCTTCTACTCCAATAGGAGATAGTGGTCACTAGATTGTTCGAGAGAGAATCATAGGAGTCGATGTGGTTTGTGACGATTCCCTTTGGAGCCAATTTCTCCATAGCATAAAGTGATTAGGAGCAAATCTAATTTTTATAGGCATGGGTGTGATACGACTCATCACTCATGTTGTTATCCCTAGGAAACTAATTTTTCAGAGAATTTTATATGCTACCTTGGATAGCCTTTAAGACTAGGGATGGGGATCACATTCACTTTCAAGAGGATAGTTGACTTAGTTCCTCTCCTTTAGTTCCTCACTTACATAATAGTCTTGTTCATTTATCATTGCTCGGAATTTGTATTTTTCCAATAATTTAAAAGATAGGGAGGCTAACTATTTAGTTGCTCTATTCAACCTTCTAAGACAAGTTATTTGGAGACTTGTGTTTTCCCTTGTTGGTAGTGTGGATGATTCAAAATTTGTGGTGAGCTTTTTGAAGGCATGAGAGAGTGTGAAGGATGGTCAGTTTGAGGAAACGTGGGTGAAGATTCCTTAGTGTATTTGGTGGATTATAATGGAAGCTAGACGTTTGAGGGTAAGGAAAGATTTTTTGTTCATATCTCATTCCTGTTCTCGAGCTTGCTTTGTTTTTGGCTTAACGAATTTTTATTGGCTTATCGAGTTTTATTGGCTTAACTTAGTTTATTCAGGGTCTTTCGTTTCTTTCAAGGATTTTTGGAGGAGATCTATATGGGGAGCCTTTTGCGAGTATTTTTTGGGAGCTCTTGGGGTTGTTTGTGTATAACCTTTTCGCGGTGAGTTTCGGAGGCGGTCTTTGAATTCTTTTGAACTTTTGTATGACCATATGCACGCCGAGTGTATATGGGTATCACCCCCTTTTGGTAACTTTTAGCAATATATTCTTATATACTTGTATAAAAACATAGACAGATGTCAAGTGAAAGAGAGACAGTATTAGTCATATAACAAGTAAAGTGCAAAACAATTGATGATCTACAAACAGGTTAACAATCATGAGAAAAGAGACTGAAACTGAAAAAGAACAATGTTTGGGTTTTAGGTGTCAGAATACATGATAAACGAAAAATGAGAGAGGAGGAAAAGAGCGGATAGAGAAGAAAACAAATAAAAGAGTAGAGGGAATAACTAAGACAAGTATAGTAAAGGGAACCGATTAAAAGATTAAGCAATACAAAATGCATAATTGAGGATAACAAGTGAGACATGTTAGATGGCAAAGCATGAGAAGAAGCTCGAACAATAAATGTAAAATTTGTCAAACTGATTTGATAAAAATACCCAAAAAAACATACATTTAAAGGTTGGACTGGTACTGATGGAAGATGCTTGAAAAGCCTTAGTCCCAGGAACATCTCTAACTGCTTTTGACGAGAACTATCAACAATGGCATTTTTATATCTTCTCTGAAGAGTGATTTTCATATTCTGTGCTGCAGAAAATTTGCTAAATTTGCCTGCTTCCTCATTAAATATGCTGAGAATTTGGCTGTGCATAGCTTTAGATCCAGTATACAATGTTGCGTGAATATCACCAGCAAGCAGAAAAAGGTCAGCTAGTTGACATATTGGTGACAAGATTGTTGATCTCTTAAACTCTTCAAACGTCATGTCGAATCTCTTCCAAGGTTTATCTGGACAAGGATGATTCCATGTTGTGGTCCTAGTGTTGTGATCAATATAATATGCTTTCCCAGTTACTGCATCAGATCGTTTCTCCCAGCCTGGTGGCAATGGAGCAATATATCCACCATAGTTATTAGCCGACTGATAACCAAAAGCCAAATCACTATCAAGTGATATCCCTAACCGTCTGCATTGCTCAACAAAAACTTGGAGGGAACCAAAATAACTAGCAGCATTTGTTCTATCCAAAGAATCCGCACAATTGAAACGTATCACTCCGTTTTGATGTGATCTTAAGCAGAAGGCACCACCAAGGTCATCATTGCAAATTATTTCACCTTTGCAATCCTTAATCCGCTGACGAGATGGCAGATAATCCCCTTCACAAATTCCTATAGATCCTGTGGGTGCTTTTAGAAGGTACCAAAGTCCTTCAATTGTTTGTTGTTCACCTTTGAGTTTTATACTGGCATGCCAATCATAATTTATCAGATGAAGTCGGGCAGAAGGAAGTTTTCCAGTAGAACGAATATAATTTAGTGATTCTGCGAAATGCTGAACTAAAATGGATTCTGATTTTCCTTCGGCATTCCTAAGCAAATTGACACACACAATTGGAACCAAAGCACTCTTTTTCTGATTCCCATCAACAAAATCTAGATTATGTATCATATCTTTTACTCAACCTCTCATAATACTGTGCACTTCCTTTATATGGATCACGTTCTGAAACATATATTTCTGCTTCTGCAGCAGTTATCTTTAGCTCTGCACCCCACCACATAGGAATAGTGCCACGCCGCCAAATATATGTGTTGAAAGGAACACTTTGACCAGACTTTTTGGGAATCCATACAAGTTGTTCACACTCAACTTCATTTCCTGTCCAAGGCAGAGTCTTCAAGCTCTGAGAATTACGTTCAACAGCAATAGAGTAGAAGCATGACAAATATCTAATCAACGAATTCAAAATCATTTTATAGTGTTAAGAACTCGATATAAATGCAATGAAATCTGTCTGTAAAATTAAAAAGATTATAATGCCATTAAGCAACATATAAGGTGCCAAATCTGTCAGACAAAATTGTATCAAATATGCCATTGACAACATTTAATTTTGAAATTCACTGCAATGTGTCAAAGGCTCGTAGCTTCAGCATTTTCCATATAATAACAAGCATCTTCATTATATGCCCTACAGAAAGTCATAGATATATGACCTCGACAATCTCGGCACCAACAATACCAAGAACTTCAAGAGATAGGTTGGCAGGGACCAACTATAAAACCTTGATGTTATCCTCTAAACAATATAGAAATCAACCTTGAATAAGAAGAAAGAACAAGTTACAGGCATAAAGCTAGTATCTAATACAATGATCTAGTTCAGGAGAAAAGCTATTACTTATATCATATGAGTCAGGTTGAGCAAAACTTGTCAACTTATATATCTAGTCAACGAGAAAAACATATTGAACATGGACAAAACATTAGATTTTGCTCCTTTCCCAGCAACGCATGACACTAATGACTCCACAACACAAAATATGTAATTTGGATGATAAAGAACAGTGTTGAGCATACACATAGATCAGATTCAGGTAAAAAACAAAAACAACTAATTTGGACTAAAATCAAGGGTTAATTATAAGAGAAGTACACACCAATATAAAATTTAAACTAAAATCAAGGGATACTCACTAATAAGAGTATACATACAGCATAAAACTCGTTTTCTTTTATTTAGATATTTTTTATCAATAAAAAAAATCCATTCCTATGCAAATATTCCTGCATCATTAACGAAAACTATTATCTTTTCAGAAACAAATAATGCAATGTAATCTTCCTGATGCCAATTGGTTATGCTACCTGTGCTATAGCAGGAGTTTATTCCCCTAGCCAAATACCGAGTGCCGGGATGCAGCCTACTACGACGAGCAGCGAGGGCAACAATCCCTTCTTGTTGACCTAAGCTTCCAAAACTTCGACAATCTGCAAACCCCTAAAAATTGGGAACAATTACATGCGCATGTCAATTATATATAGTAACACAATAGTACCTCTGATGCAATTTAGATATTATGAAGTTATATTATAATTGCAAATTTGGAATATATTATACAAGTATACGTGTGTACTGTAGGCAACAAAGACAATGAAGTCGCACACAGTGGATAAATCCAAACGACCTTTTCTTAAATCCAAGCAATCTTTTCGGAGGCATTTGCCCCCGATCCAATCAGGAATTGATTAAAGAAAGATGAGTTTAATTAGTAATGGAGAAAAACGACAGTTGAATCGCTTTTTAAAAAGAATGAAATTAAATTTTTATCTATTTCTACATTAGAAAATATTGTTTGGTATTTCATCCTTGATAAGTGCAATGCTAATGAATAACAATGCTAATGAATAATGATACGCTTCAGTGACACAGGCACTACTAAATTTGTCCCGGGACATTTGTGAGATGTGCATGTAGGCTAGAGATGATAGCTCACATCTGTTTTTCTCCAATGCCCCACATAGAAGTTGTGGTGTTTGTTATTTTGGAGTTTTTGGCGAGTGTTGGGTTTGTCCACTAGTAATTGAAGAGTTGCTTCTTACCAGGTTTTAGAGCTTTGGTAGGAATAGAGATGGTATGCTACATTAGCTGTGTGGTTCTTTCCTATATTGTAGGATATTTGGATGGAGAGGAAATTATCAGCGTCCAATTCTTGCCTCAGCAATGGGTGTTTCGGTGGGAATTTGTATTCAAATTTGCAGAGGGATTGGAGGGCCGCCCTGTTCTAAGGGATTTGTATTTTTCGAATTTTCTAGTTTAGGCCGATTTATCATCCTCCACATTTTGTAATCTCCGTCTTTTCTAAATATATATATACTAGTTGTGTCCCATGCCTCCGGCACTACATGGACGGTGGAATTTATCCCAAACTTTAGACGGCCCAGATGATTTATTAGGGTGAGCAGTAAATTCAAAAACACTTGTGTTTTATATATATATATATATATATATATGAAAATTTCTAATAACACTATCTGTGTGAATTGTGAGGAGGATATAAAGTTCAAGGCAAAACCTGCAAAAGAATAACACAGTGTTGTGGTAGCCCAATATTTTTGAAGGGGATTGAGAACCATCCATTCCATACAAATTCATCATCAGGATTTTGCAAAGGCATTCGGCTCGGGAAAGGCCGACTGATATCCCTAGTTTCACAAAAGTAGTGTTTGCCATCAATGTCAAGCTCAGTCAGTTCCTGAACATTCTTTAGTTCTCCTTTGCCTTGGGGTTGAGGATTTTGAAGCAAAATCTTAATCCATTGACTCTCAGTCACTGTAAATACACACCCTCCACCAGGCAAATTTGGAATGCTGGCAGTTAACCTTGTGGCGAGTAGGAGCAACCCATAGCTCCCTAGGGCTGCATAACCCAATATAGCCCTGGCATAAACTATACTCCTACACAAAAATTTTGAACCATCGGTAACGTAATCTAATGCCTCTTTTTGAGAGTTGAAAACATCATAACCCGACTTTCCATGATATCGAAGAGCTCCAGTCGTCGGATCAACATAAATGACTTGGGTGTCAGTCCTGAAAGACAAGCTGGTGACAATATACACTTCACTAGTCTCCAGTGTAACAACGACGACAGATGTATCCCTTGAACAATTGGCTGCAGCAATTAACACAAAGTCATGAAAGGAAAAAGAAAAAGAAGTGGAAGTGTGGAACAAGGCATAGGGCAACAAATGTATAATAAACAAGTAAATAAAGATAAGCTCCTGGAGCAAGTAAAGTGGCAGGAGTAAATTAACATTCCTTTATGGCAAAAAACAAAGAAACTTAGAGCTATTCATTTTCTATTAGTCGGTGTAAAAAACATCTTGCCTTCATTTTCAAGAATGCATTAAAAAAACACCACAGGGACTAAAAAAATTTAGAAGCAATTGAAGAGAGCCAAATAATGAAAAATGAGGTCTTAAAAATAGTAAACAAAAATAGAAAGAAAATGAGATGGACAGAGAACACAACCAAGGACAGTTATATGATGTAGGAATGTGCCTCGCCTTATTCTACAATAACATGGCTACACAATGAACTGTAAACTAACATATTTAGAAAACAATTCGATAAACTGATTTACACTATTATGATTGTTTCTAACAGTTGAAAAGTAGTGTTCAGTAAGAATTTCTCCAGATTATTTATGGCATTAGAGGACTAGATTATTTAAGGAGGTTGTACAGGTTCGGTACTTGGCCCCATACCTCCTTTCTTATTGCACCAACTGCCCATTTGTTTCAAGTTTTACTCAGAAGCTTATTTGCAGCTGCAGGTTTGATAGTTGGGCACATGCCTTATTCCTTATGGCTTGATGAGGTTTACAAGCGTCCCCTAGCTTCCGTCTTTCAAAGTTTTAGTCAGAAACTTATTGTGTTTACTCTTCTATACTAATTATCCATGTAGAGTTTAGCTGTTACATGAAATTCTAGTTCTGCAACTATTATCATCCTTGGACTCGCCAGAATAATTTGACTTCTCCCAACGGGGTTTGATTAGCATAATTCTTTAATACTTCACCTTAACTTACTTTGTAGAATATTTTTGCACTTGCAAATAAATTTTCAAATGATTAAAATTAACAAAAAGACAATGTGTAAATGATATAGCTTTGTGGAGTGTTTAATTCTTAATTTGAAAAAACAGTATAAATGGTTGTGGTATGTTGTCTGAATCACCATAGTAAAAAGCAAAGAATCTATCCAGAAAATATAACCTCCCTCAGTTTTAGCCCCTCCAACCAAGTCACCAATAGAATGTAAGTTATGCATGAACAATATCAGCACTCAATACTTATGATAAACAACACAACATTATATAACATTGATGAGCATTCACGGAACTCACCAGGTGATTCCATGTCTTCCCAATAAACCGGTAAAGGTGTTATTATGAGCTTGAGGTTTATTGGCCCTACTAGAGAAAGAGCCAATACCCTGTTAAACGAAAATAAAGATAATGTAACCTGAAAGATCAAACAACAAATCAAATTATAATTAAGATTCAATATACCAAACATTTTTCAAGCTAAGTAGGAAAAGAACAAACAAAACAGACGTAAACAGTAGCCCCTCGATACTCGTTGCATACCCCATCACATTACAATCTCAGTAACTACTCCCTCTTTTCCAAAATTAGAGATAAATTCATTCCAAAAGAGAGATATATTTCTATTTTGCAACATAATGTTCCTAATTTGTACTATTACTTTTATACTATCGTTTCTAGCATCACGAGTACATTTGAGAACATACAATTATAGTCGTATTCTTAGAAATGTATCACTAATTTAGGAATCGAGGGAGCATATTTATTTCCCATGTTCAAAATCTAGAACAATTACACTTTACATATTGAAACTTGAAGTACCTAAAATCTCAGTTAATTATATATTTAGTCATTTCCAAATTATGCTAATAATAATGCATCAATGTTGACAATATAACTACATACATGGTTAATACATGTGTGTGTATAACTATGTGTGTATAGGAATTGTCTTGCACCTCAATTAAGTAAACAAAGTATCTCCCCAATAGTAAATATACATATCTTACAGACTTACACACAAGTCTCTATTTTAGAATGGAACATTCACTATTTTGAGATCTAAAAACAATGAAAGAGTATCAAAGTCATATTTTATTCATATTCCTATACAAAAACAGATCAACCTATCAAAACTTAATCAAATAAATACAGTAATTGCATAGACAATTCAGCACGATACATACATATACATATACATATATATAAAATTAACTCACCCGAAAATAATCACCTAACCGGACGGAAATTGCCGTGAGGTAACAGGATCCATCAATTGATATAATTTCTGAAGAAAACCTATAATTTCTTGCGAGCCTTGACCTACTGATGGATCTTCGAACGCTTTAAGCAACCGATGAGAGAGAAAGAGGAAGGTAAACTCAACTGCACTACTCTCGATGCCGATAATGGGACGAATGCGTCGAGAAAGTTTTCAACGACCAATGTCATCGCCCAGTTCATATAAAATATATGAAATTAATTTGTTTAATTAGTACTCAAAAAAAAGACTGATTAATTAAGTTTTTTTGAAATTAATTTAATTAAATATAATTTTATATTGTAAGTTAATTAAATTTTATTTTAATTTGAAAAATATAAAATATTTAAAAATACTACTATTTATATAATTTATTGTTTTTATATTAGTTTTAAATTTAAATATATCAAATTAAATTTGAATTTCTCTTTATAATCTATCTTTTAAATAGTAATAATGAGAAGAAAAAATAAGCACATTTGAAATATTGGGTTAAAAAACAATATTTTAGGGACAAAAGAATAATTATAAAAAATAGATATAAAATGATGTTATGGGTTAAAATCATCAATTAATTATATTTTATCATATCGCTTTATAAGTTATTTTTGAAAAAATATTTTGTCACCGTAGTTATTCTCAAAAATAAAAATAAAAAATAAATTTTGAGGATATGCAGGTGAGGCTATGAGCATTCTATTGGTCAATTGACCAACTTACTAAAAAATAAATTTCATGCTAATTGATTCCAAAAGGAAACAACTAAAAAATTTAGGCTAAAAAAGTTGTGAAGTAATCATATAAAAATAAGATAGTTTTATGTAATTCAACACACTCTTTTGTATATTATGTATAAAATAGGAGTATTTTATAGTTTTTAAAACTTTGTTATTGTGAGGGACGAGCATAAGGTGTCCCTTGTCTTAAAAAAATTATATTTTTATAATAAAAAGTTATATTCTTATATAAAAAATTACCAATTCGGAATAAATCAAATCAATATTTGAATGAAATTGCTACATTATATTTGTAAGTTCAGAAAGGGAAAAAAAGGTTGGAAGACAAATTATTATAAATTGTTTTCGCGTTGATTATGAGTTTCAGAAGAAAATTATGTTAAAAAGTAATCCTTTCGTTAAAAAAACTAGAGATGCAATTTGATTTTTGTAATTGATGGTATATTAAATTTTAAATTGCTATGAATTTATTTAATTTTAATTAATTTAATTATTATAATTGTATATTATATAGTAAAAATTATTAATCACATAATTTATTTTATTGTAAACTTTAATTTGTCATATCAATTTTAAAATTTAATATGTAATCATGGACGCCCCCAAAATAGGTATATACATCACCCATCTTGAGTCAAAATATATATACACACAAAATTCAAATACAAACTAATAATACAAAGATCAATGTAAAATACGACAAAACACATCTTGTGAGTTTAAATACAAATATTGTCTTCTGTACAATATCCATTCTCAAATAGAATTCTCGTTATATTTATTATCACACTATTTTACAGAATAGTGAGGACTACTAAAACACCATCTCGGACCATCACTCCGTTCCCCGACTAGTCCCAGCTACGTTCTCATTTTCTGAAGAGAATAGTGAAAGAAAGGGACACTCAACTAGCCCAACAAGAAATATTATGACTAAGATAATGCAAAATAAATTATCATTAGCCTCCAACAATGTTAAACTGATAAATACAATAGGCATCAAGTTTAACTGCAGCGGATCAAGCAATCCATTAAAAGAGTAAAGTAGATAATAGAATATATTATCTTTTATGATTTAAAAAGTTTTTCATCACTTTTATCGCTGAGACTCAGCTTAATAAATAATCCACATCATCCCTGCACTACGACCAATGATATTCATTAGGGTCACGACCACAAATTCCATGCACTACGGGCCAAGGATATTTGTGTATTCATCATGGTCATGATCATGCCAACAACTATCCATCAATGCACTACGGGTCAATGAGGACTTTTATCACATCATTTGTAATATTACGGTCATGATTACACCGAATAATCTCTGGTCATAATCATACCAAATCCATCTATGCACTACCCCACAGATGACTTTAAAAAAAAATATAAACATGAGGATGATGACAATGATATAAGAATTCAATAAAACAAGTTCACAAATTAATTAATTCAGGAATTAATAACGTGTGACGCCCCCAAAATAGGTCCACACGACCCATTCTGAGTCACCAGATATCACACTATACAAATCAAATACCAACTTCATTTATACAACTGTTGAACTATCGTGCAAAGTACGACAACAATTAACTGTGAGTTTTAATACAATATTGTCTCGTAGACAGTATCCAAACTCAAATCGTTACAATTCCATATAAAATACAAAGAAAGAAATATTTTAAGACCCCAAAGAAGAAACGAGAAGATTACTATCATATTCATTCTAATGAGGTGCACTTTTGACGCTTTCAAAGTCAGTTCTCATCACCCTATTGTTGTTCGCCAAATCAATTATTAAGTGACGATAAAATACGTACGCATTTCTAGGTCCTCAATACAATTATATATTGCATGTCATGCCATTTTATAATGTGTTGAAAAACTTCGACAGATCCTCAAACCATCTCACTATTTCCTCGTTATCCCCGTTTTAACCTAGCTACACTCTTATTACATTCGAAAGGAATTGTGAAGCAAAAAGGTAAAGCAACTAACCCAAAGAAAGAATATCATGACTAAAGATAATTACATTATCAATAGCTTTCATCAATAATAAATCGAGATTTAGAACATATGGTAGATGATAAAACTTTTCAACCATAGTTGCAGCGGAACAAGCAATCCATTAAAAGAGTCAAATAGATCATCAGGTCTATTATCTTCTCCATGTTAAAATTCCACTAATAATGTTTTATCCCTGTAACATCAATCAACAATTCCTGTCCACAATCATATGAATAACTCATAATCATAATTGTGATTCTGAATTCCCTTTTTCGCACCCAGGACGAAGATAATTCTCATCACCTATCTTCACCTGAAATATCACAAATCATGGTTATACCAAATCACAATTTCTGCTCATAATCATACTAATAAATTAATATTTGCACTACGGCCAAAGATATACAACTATAAACCAATAATGTTGAGACTCGACTTAATAAATAATCCACATCATCGAATCACCCCTGCACTATGGCCAAGGATATTCGTTAATATCACATCAATGAATTATCCATGCACTACGGCCAAAGATATTCATTATTATCACATCTATGAATTAATATTTCATTGCTGAGACTCAGCTCAATAATTAATCCACATCATCGAATCATCCCGGCACTACAGGCCAAGGATATTATTTAGTATCACGACCATGAATTATCCATGCACTATGGCCCAAAGATAATCGTATTTTCATTAACAGTCTTGATCATGCCATAAAACAATTCATCTTTGCACCCTTGGCCGAAGAGAATCCATAGCCATAATCATACAAAAAACTGTTCATCAATGCACTACGGCCAATGAGGATTTTTATCACATCATTCATCACATTACGGTCATGATTATACCGAATAATCCCTGGTCATAATCACACCAAGTCCATCTATGCACTACAGGCCAAATATGACTTTTACCACATCATTTGTAACATTACGGTCATGATTATACTGAATAATCCATGGTCATAATCATACCAAGTCTATCTATGCACTACAGGCCACATATGACTTTCAACAAAATATAAACATGAGGATGATGACAATCATATAAGAATTGAATAAAACAAGTTCAAGAATTAATTTATCCAGGAACCAATAACCAACATTATAATAAAGAATGAAATAATAAAAGAATTTCACCATGTATGCAAGATTGCATGATGAGTTATTCCAACATAATAATAAAGAATGGAATAATAAAAGAATTTCACCACGTATGCAGATTTGCGATGGCATAAAGTTATTCCAACATAATAATAAAGAATGGAATAACAACGAAAATCACCATGCATGTGATAGACTCGCATGCATGTGTTATTCCAATGTAATAATAAATAATCGGAACTAGGTCAGGTATAATACGCATGCATGTGATATTCCAATGAACAATAAAGATTTTAACCGGTCCTGTAAAACACACGCATGTGATATTCCAATGTAATAATAAAGATGTAATAATACAAGAATGTCACCAAGTATAGGGTAGCTCAGCATTATCTGAGTTATTCCAATGTAATAATAAGAAATAGAATAACAGAAATTCTCTTCATGAAAACAAAAGAATAATATCCCTTACTATAACAATATCTCTTTACCTTAAAAAGAAAAATACCCCGACTGGTGGGGCGAGGATATACTCGAAGAAAACTTGTACTACGCTCAAAGCTTTCTTAAACTCTAAAGAAATACGCTCAAGATTATAGAAGAAGAATTCTCTCTACAGTTTCTCTCTCTAGAGTTTCAGTGAATTCGTAAAAAAATAATGAAGGAATGAGCTTCTATTTATAGAAGAATGGATTGCATAGTAACTAACTCATGAACGGTCCAGATTGATTTACTTTAATCGGACGGTCCATAATTAAAGCAAAATCTTTTAAATAAAATATAATATATTATAATTATTGCCTAATAAAACAAATAAAATATAAAACAAATAAATTATTGCCTAAACACTATGCATAATAAAATATAATATATTCTAATTATTGCCTAATAAAATATAATAAAATATAAAACAAATAAATTATTGCCTAAACACTATGCATAATAAAATATAATATATTCTATTTATAGAATAACTTTAATAAAGTATTCTGTTTTATATAAAAAGTTTTTTCTGTTTTATTACATTAGTAATACTAATAAAACAAATTGAGTGACTTATCACATAAGTATTAATAATCAATCTTGTGTCTTCTTACTACGAACCACACGTATTCTTTGTATTTTTACTACCGAGTAGTTCAACAGTATCAACGGTAAAACTTTCGCCGTATTTTCAATAAAATATTTTATCGTTTTTTCAATCCGACAATAATTATGTTGTGGGGTCCACCAATGATTGTACCGTCGTACGGATATTCCCTGACAAAAAGAATATTTTCCGACCAATTGAATATAATATGACAACTTGCATACTTTACAAAATTTGTAAATATTATCCACAACTATAACGTTATATCAAATTCATTCCATAATATTCAAAAATGATAATTATAGAAAAATTCATCTTTATTCAAAAAGTTGGGGTCTTGCATAATCGTTTAATTTCAAAAATCAAATTATTAATCATAATAATTTAATTAAAGCACGGCGTAACAAAATCTTCTCATAGAATGAATCTGAATTGTTATTGTATTTTCCCGCCCAAATTATTTAGAACGAATCTGAACCATTCGTGTGTTTTTCCGCCCAAATTCAAAAGCGCGACTGTATACATACATTTTTCCATATATATATATATATATAGGAACCGAATCCTGTCCGGACTCCCGGATAGGTTTAAAATTCGGTCTTTTTTTTTGTTTGCTTTTTTTTTTTAAACACCTAAAAATAAAATAAAATTATGGAACTTAAATTTTTACATATTACAGTATTTTGGGTACATATTTTATTATATGTATCCAAAACATACTCAAAATATTGTATTATTTAAAAATTCAAGTTCTATAATTATTATTTTTAGGTGTTTAAAAAAAAAGCAAAAAAAAAAAAAATATTCCGGACCTGATGCGGTTCCTATATATATATATATATATATATATATAATTGATTTTTGTATTTTTTTATACAGAATGACAAAAAAAAATGTCCGTGCACGGGTTAATAGGCTACTAGTATTTTTATCAAATGAGGTCCTGAGGAGCCGAGCACCATTTCCCCTACAAAGAGACCTCTTTTATCGTACTTCTACTACGTGGATTCATCACCGTAGTAGCTTGCTTTAAACGACAAACCCACACCCACTACACATGGAGGCCCAAAATGGTCTCATCTCTATTTCTTCGTCTGTTTTGTGAGATTCAGATCGGATCTTCTTGATTCTTGCCAGGTATTTTATCATTTCTTTTCCTTTTACTATTAATTATTCATCCATTTTGTAAGTCAATTTAATCCTATTGGGTCTTTTATTTTGTTTATTTATCACCATTTGAATGCTGATGTATTCAACATTTTGACATTTTGTCGAGCTTCATGAGTTTTCCTTGTGTTTGCTTACTATTCTGCAATTCTATCTGTATATTTTGGGAAAGTTTATATATTTTCTCTTGGTTCTCTGTAAATTCAGGAAAGTTTATATCTTTTCTCTTGTTTTTAGGGTTTTGAGGATCAAGCATATGGTTTTTAGTTTGCTCTATTAGATGATGTAAAGAAAAAATCAGCATACCATTTTAATTTTAATCTAGGGCTTGTGCTGTAACTCAATGAATTTTTTCCATCAAATTAGTAACGGATTTTGGGAAAATTTCGATCTTGCACAGTTAGTAGGCTAAGAACTTAAAAAAGGAAAAACAGAAGCCGGTGAATGGGGATACAGAATGGGTTTTCATGGGAGTGACCAACAATCTCATTCACAACAACCCTTGGCAAGGCAAAACTCATGGTATGGCCTCACCCTCCACGAAGTTGAGGGGAACTTGGGTAGACGGTTAGGCAGTATGAACCTTGATGAACTGCTTAAAAATGTATGGACAGCCGAAGCAAATAGTCACTACGCTGCAAATGCAATGAACATTGATAGTAAGAGTGCTTCTGCTGCCCCCGCTTCTTCTCTTCAGCTTCAGGCAAGCCTGGCACTGGTGAGGTCTTTTAGTGGGAGGACAGTTGATGAGGTTTGGAGAGAGATCAAACATGGACAGAAAATGAGAACTTTTAATCAAGAGACGGAGGAAGGTCAGGATCAGAAAAGAGAGCCAACACTTGGTGAGACAACTTTGGAGAACTTCTTGGTAGAAGCTGGCTTATATGTTGCTGATGCATCTTTGGGGCCCACTTTGGGATTGGATCGTGTGCTGTCAACACCTCAATCTTTTACACAACATATTGGGTTGTCGTCATCCCCATCAATGGAAGCACTATCAGATGCATCAGAGAGAGGTCGAAAGAGATATGCTCATGGGGATGGAATTGACAAGACCCTTGATAGGAGGCTCAAGAGAAAGATAAAAAACAGGGAATCTGCTGCACGTTCACGGGCTAGAAAACAGGCAGGATGTTGAATGTGATCTTATTTTTCCTTTACCAAAGTTGTTACGTTACTTCTTTATTCTAGTATTTTTTTTTTAACTTAATTAACTCATATCAAAATTTGCAGGCTTATCATAATGAGCTGGTGAGTAAGGTGTCTCGTCTTGAAGAGGAAAATATGAAGCTCAAGAAAGAGAAGGTAGGGGATCCCTTTGTTTGCATTTCTTTGGTTTGTGACTATTTTGTCTATAACTAGATGATGCATGCTTTAATCAAGTTACAGATTGTGGTGGTTCTAAAATTTGTGGGAAATGCTGAAATCGGGGGAGAAAAAAATTGGGGAAGAGAAAGTAATGAGGGGATCGAACAAGTAGCCTTTACTTTTTAATCAAAAACTCAACCCGAAAACGGTTTCTTACACCAACTCAACAACCGTTACTTTTTAGCATCTTGTAAAAATACTACACAAACCCCACTTTTATAGAATATGAAGGACAATGTGGTATAAAACACACTTCAGAGAATTTATACCCGTTCAGCATCCTCACTCCAAACATATACAAACCCACTACCCTAGGATATGAACGAATTGGACCTATTGGCTGTTGGGTTATGATCCCATGTCTTTGTATTTCGGAGGAGTTAGGGGATACATATATCTCATTACTAAATCAACTATTTTCAGTTAGTTTTAGGCTCATCATCCACCAACAGTTTTTTGTGTACTACTATTTGGTTACTTGGCAATGCATCAAGTGATGCTTTGGTATCACCGCTGGAAAAAAAACTATACAACGTCATTTGTGAAGGACGATCAATATAATCTCTACGAAGACAAGTAAGCTACTTTTCTCTCTAAATAAACACATTAGACTATTAATTTCTCCTAAAACTTTTGAAACTAAGTTTTAGTTCAGTTGTAACTAAATTCTTGTAAAATGTTTTGTTGCATGCTGAATTGCAGTAGAAGTAATAATATGGTAAGCGTGTGTATACCATAATTTCTTGGGAGGCGATTGGACGATGGCCCCCAGTAATGCCCTCCTCTTTTCCGGCCTATGTATACATTAATATATGCATGGATGCTGGGAGTAATGGGGTCACATGACCCCACCGGTCACCAAAATATTCCCAAACATGCTATATGGAAAAAGAAATCTTTGTGACCCCACTTTTAGAATTTTAAATCCTACAATAGCTTAATTAAAAGGAGAAATAAATCGGACTCTTGTGCAATCATATGAAATTTGAATATTTTTGGCTAAATTTGAGAAAGACAACTTTGATAATATAAAAACTGGAAAAGGTCAAGCAACGACTTTAGAAGCTGAGACCACATGGGAATAATTGTCAATATTGTTTTAAAATGTATTTTTATAATAGATATTATGTATTGATGTGAAATAATTTGAAAACCAATGACTTCTTTCTCCAAGTCAAATTGTAAATATTTTTTCTCCATGAAGTTTGTTACTTGCATGTGATTATATTTGCATAACTGACCTGTTGGAAAAAATTCTAGATCTCTCCCTGTATGGATGTGCTTCGACAATCTATATTAGCTGTAATATCCTCATCCTTCTATATGACCCAAAATTTATTTGATAACGAGCTATTCTGCATGAACTGTACACTACTAACTACTCTAGCTCTTGCAATATTACCTGAAATAGAACGCTCTGGTAACAAAAATAGGAATGTTGTAGCCTGCACCCATAAATAACAGCATTCAGAGGTAGGCTATGTGAAAGTTGTTGGCAGTCTATGTGAGAGTGGGTTTCTTTGCATATTGGCGCTGATATTTATTCATCTATCAACTCCCAAGGAAGTTGGTTCGTCCGTTTAATATTCCTATTCTTGTGCCTAGAAGAGCAAATTTAAGCTATTGTTTAAAAGTTCAAACTTGCATAGCAAAATTTAAGTCAGTCAGATACTTGTTTTCTGTTCATTTCCTATGTGCTGAGAATGGAGTAATTTCGTGGAGTTAGCGAGTTTTATTATTCTTCTGGGAATCAAGTCTTCAAAATCGTATTGGAACTGTACATACTTTGTTGTGGGTGATGTTTGTTTTTATCTCTGTATGAAAATGGTCAGAGCAATTAAAGAATACTCTTAGTTTACTATTTTCTCTCTACTTTTTAACACCTTTTTGTGGTAAACAGTGAATAGACAATTTTTTTATATATTAGAATTACCTGCATCAAACAAGAAGGATAGTAGACTTTTCTATAAAATATTCCCATCTTTTTTTTTGTTAAATGATTTGGTAACAAGAAATCTTTAGATTTTGGTCTGACTCGGAAATGAGAGCTAAAAACGGGAAATTTATTAGTTTTTGGGAGGGCACACATGGATGGAGAGGTCGAAATGGAAAGTGTATTAGGTGGGAGGATGTGTGGGTTGGTGAGATACTTCTTACCAGTAGCGGTTACTCGTTTTTTCATCTCTCCCCTTCAGGATGATCTGGTTATTCCTTTTTTTCTTTCTTTCTTTATAAATTTTTTTGTTAAATGATTTGGTCACAAGAAATCTTTACCCTTTGGTCCGACTCGAAAATGAGAGCTGGAAATTTATTAATTTTTGGGAGAGCACATGGATGGAGAGGTCAAAATGGAGTGTATTAGGTAGGATGACATGTAGGTTGGTGAGGTACCTCTACCAGTAGCGGTTACTCACCTTTTTTCATCTCTCTCCCTTTCATGATGCTCTGGTTATTTTTTTTTTTCGTTCTTTTTAATTTTCGTTTATAGCAATAAGGAAAGTCAAAGTTCTTCAGAACTTAATGGCAAAAACACCTATTTAGTCCCTGTAGTTTCAATTTAATGGTACAGCTTTTTTTTGCATAATTGTTCGTGTACAATTTTGTAGGTGCCCAATGTGATCCTAGTGTGTGTGAGAGGCAATGACATGGAATTAAAAAAAGAAAAAGAAATCCAGGTGGCTAACTACTCGATATCTACATGGAAGATGAAGGGTAAAAGGGACTTTTACAATTTCTTTCCAATTTCCTTCTTATTTCCTATAAAACTCATATAAATACACAAGAAAGAAAAAAAAATTAGTAAGTAATATATAATTTTAAAAGATAAATTATAATAAACAAGAAAAATTATAAAAAATAAAATTATATTATAATATATATATATATAATTATAATAAAATAATATAATTAATAAAAAATAATAAACATAATAATTATTATTAATTTGTATTAATTATATTATTTCCTATTTTATTATATTATAATTTTATGTAATTATATTATAACAGTATGTGGTCATTATTTTTTGTATTTTTTTTAAAAAAATCCTATTTTTTTACTGTAAATAAACAAGAAAGAAAAAATATTTTATTGTTTAAAGTTTAATAATTATTACAGAAATGGGAAGGAAATAGAGAGGAAATAATTGAAAAATGAAAAAGACTTCTTTGCCCCTCATTTTCCACGTAGATCAGGAGCTTTTGGCCACATGGAATTTTCCTTTTTCTTTATTTTCCACGTCATTACCTCTCACACACACCAGGGATCACATTTGGCACCTACAAAAGTGTATATTGACAATTATGCTAAAAAAAATTGTACAAGGATTAAATTGAACTAGAGTAAGAGTACAAGGACTAAATAGGAGCTTTTGTCGAACTTAATTAATAGGGAGACA
The DNA here is from genome assembly GCA_020205605.1 of Panax ginseng. Classification (NCBI taxonomy): domain Eukaryota; kingdom Viridiplantae; phylum Streptophyta; class Magnoliopsida; order Apiales; family Araliaceae; genus Panax; species Panax ginseng. The sequence continues at coordinate 33,709,724 of CM035135.1, forward strand.
ATGCATGTTGAAGATGGGGTTGGGGTTGGGGTTGGGGGTGGGGTTGGGGTTGGGGTGGGGGTGGGGAGTATTTGGTGAGGTGGTAATGGCAGGTTTTCACTGAGATCTTCTTTTGGAAGTGGTCTTTTTCATTTGGATGGTGGTGTGGGAACAATTTTGCATCGATAAAATGCAAGTAAGAGGGTAAATTTGTTGTGAAATGTGAATAGGTTTTTTGATGTGTAAGAAGGATGGGAAGTCAACAGTTCCAAACTACGGGGATGTTGTTATCTCGGTATTGCTTACCTTGGGTTATGCCTAAGATGGTGATGGAATTTCTTTATGGTTCGAAGGGGAACTCGGAAAAGTGGGATGGGATTGCTTTATGGTCTCTTTGGTCTGAGTGAGAGAAACAAAAATTTTTGACGATGTCGAAAAGCTTACGCATTTTTTATCTTGTTTTTATATAGAAAAATGAGGTTTACCCTCCTCCTTCCATAATTTCTTTTATTGATTTCTAAGGGAGATTTTTCATTGAGACCTTTTGGAGGGTGAGAGATTATTGTTTGTGTTGGGCTTTCATTGGCGCAAGTTGTGTTTTTTAGTATCCATCTGCTTTTTGTATATCACGCACGTACTGGGATTAGAAATAAAAAAATAAAAATGAGAGACGGAGCAGCGCAAGTGATTGATAATTATATTTAGCTTCTGTCATGTTTCACACGCTGCTGATAGGTGTGTTGGGACTTGGAACTCTGGTTCTGTGGCCTCATTCTTTTTCCATCTTCGTTTTTAATGTTGTTAAGCGTCTTGTTTGCAGGAATTGGACAAGATGTTGACGTGTGAGTCATCTCCAGAAGCTAGATATCAACTTCGTAGAACAAGTTCATTCCGACTGAAATATTTCTTGTCCCCCAAGCATTGGGGGTTTATGGGGAAGAGGTGAGTTGGGATTTCATCAGCAGCGTCTTCTGTTGCTTCTTGCTGCTGTTGGGCTTTGGCCCCCACCCATTTTCCATCTGTTAGTCTGGCCTTAATGTACATTGTATGAATATGGCAAGTTTTAAGTTTTATACAGTACAGATAATTCCATGTTTAGAGTTGAATTCTTGAAAATCAAAATCAGGAAAACAAACTAAGCCAATGCTGTTTGGCTTTTAAGTTGGTTAAATGTTGTTTTCGACTTTAGATATAGAGTCATGAGTCATCTGTTCCCAAAAATGTGTTTTTTGCGAATATGCACTCGTGCTTGTCTTGTCTGTGTGCGAGCATGTTGTTCTTGATTATTACTACATTTCTTGAAAATTGTGGCCACAATCAGACTACAGCAGCAAGCAAATGTGGAAATCCATCCTCATGTTTGGGTCAGGTGGGAGGAATCATGGAAACAATGCTTCCGCTTTTGCAGTCAATTAAACTGCAGAAAATCAATTGCAGTCAATTATCAATAAGAAAGTTTTGGTGGTGAAATCACATAAAACAATACATGCTCTATTCTAAAATTAAACATACATTTTTCTCGACCTGAGTCGCAATAATTTTGTAATTTTATTGAGTAATTTTGGTTGCCATGAGTCGATACCAAATTCATTATTTAATATTTTCCATTTTTTGATAAACTTTTCGTATTCATGTAAGATATATACAATGATTGAATATATATATATATATATATATATATATATATATATATAATAATTTGTGTTAGAATATTTTATTCCTTATGTGGCTTCTACTATTTATGTAATTATTGGGTTTATATATTGTATTAATTTAATCACTTTATTTATGGGTTTGGTAATTAATTATGTGGCCCATAAATATTATTACTAATATTAATTTGGCATGATGGGCCCTAGGGTTTCATAATCTTGAAGAATGCTTATAAAAATGGCAAAGGTTTTAAGAATAAGGATAAACCAATTTTTACCAAAATAAATAAGGCAAATTATTCAGGTAGCAACTCTTAGACATGTCCTAAATGTCACTTCTGTAAAAAAGCAAGGACATATTCAGAAAGAATGTCCTAAATTAAGAGAATGGCTTGAAAAGAATGGTAAATCGTCTATCAATTATGTAACTTATGAATCATTTCTAATTGATGTTCCTTCTATACATGGTGGCTTGACACTGGTGCTATGGTTCACATTACTAATTCATTGCATGGATTCCTTTCAAAGAAGACACTCTAAAAAAGGGGAAAGAACCATTAAAGTTGGCAATAAAGAGTTTATACAAGTTGAAACTGTAGGAACTCTTCCTTTAGTTTTGGAGAGTGGTTTTCACCTTGTATTTATATGATACTCTTTATATTCCCAGTATAACACGGAATTTAATTTCTGTATCTAAACTTGACGTTGATGGACTTTCGTTTAAGTTTGGGAATAATGAAATAATTATTTATCATTACTCTCATGTTATTGGTTCTGACTCTTTAGAGGGAAACCTCTATAAGATAAATTTTTATAATGTCTTTGTTGAATCCTTGTTAACAATGAATGTGACAGAAAGAACCTCTAAAAGTGGAAATAAGAGAAAAACTAGATAATGAGAATTCTTCAAAATTGTGGCATTAACGCTTAGGCCATATTTCAAAAGACAGAATGCAACGTCTTATAAATGATGGAATTCTTCATTCACAAGATTTTTCTTATTTTGACCATTGTATTGAATGTATAAAAGGAAAATTTTGTGAAAGGTAATAAGAAAGGAGCAACAAGAAGTAGTGCACTTCTTGAGGTGATTCACACTGATATATGTGGACCATTTTCTCCAAGAATTGGTGGACACAAATCTTTCACTACGTTCATTGATGACTATTCTCATTATACTTATGGCTACCTGATTAATGAAAAATCTGAATCACTAAATATGTTTAAAGTTTTCAAAGATGAAGCTAAAGTTTCAAAGCTGAATCAGATAAAGGCGGAGAGTATTATGGTAAACACTCCGATACAGGTCATAGTGCTGGCCCATTTGCCTTATTTTGTCAAGAAAATGGAATCGTCACTCAAGATATCTGATGCCCGGTACACCACAATGAGAATGGTGTAATGAGAGGCGAAATCGTACCCTTATGGATATGGTACGTAGTATGTTATACAATTCTAGCTTACTTGTGTTTTTGTGGACTGGGGCATTAAAGACAGTTATTCATATTTTAAATCGGGTTTCTAGCAAATTTGTCCCTAACACTCCTTATGAAATTTGGACAGATAGAAAACCTAGTTTAAAATATTTACGAGTGTGGGGCTGTCCAGCCGAGGCTAAGTTTTTTAATCGATAAATAAAGAAACTTGACTCTAAAACCATTAGTTGCCATTTATTGGATATCCTGATAGATCTAAGGATTTTTGATTTTACTGTCCCTCGCATACCACTAGAATTGTTGAGACTAGGCTTGCAGAGTTTTAGATAATGGTGATTTAAGTGGGAGTGGTGAGCTTAGAAAAATTGATCTTGAAGAAAACAAATTTTATGTTTCTAATCCTGTAATTCAAGAGGGTGAGGCAGAACAACCTCCTATCGAGGCGAATGATGCCCCGAGATAAATTTGAGCCACCACCTAATGTTGAACCTCACATGATTGAAAATCATATTCTCGAATTGTGCAAATTTTTACGTAGGTCCGAAAGACTTAGAAAGCCTATTAATTTTGATGATTTTATAACCTATCTTAATGAGATTGACTATGATTTAAGAAAGATTAATGATCCTATCTCCTATAAAGAGACCATTACTGTAAGACTCCAACTTATTATAAATAAAATTAAATTTTCCTCTATTCATTATTCTAAATTAATAAGGGTTAATTTGATATAATGCTTTGGTTATGGGTGAAATTTGCAAGTTTTGCAAAATAAGCAAGTGGTTATAAAATATTCATTTTTGTCGGGGAATATTCGTTTGGTCGTGGAATATTTTTTTTTGTTTGGAATCTCATTTACGGCACCTTGATCATTTGTGGGCTCCATAACGGAAAACGGTTGGATGAAGGAAAACAACAAAGTATGAGTTTTTATAATTAACGACGTAATTGTTACCGTTAACACTGTTGGAATACCTGGTGGTTAAAATATAGTAATATGCGTGGTCGCACAAAGAAGACACTTACGGTATTGCACAAGATGGTTGAATTATTGATTAAATGCGTAAAAGCGCACTACTTAATAATTGTTACAGTAGTTACTGTTCAGTATTTTATGTTATTGATTCAATAATTTTAGTTTAATTATTATTATTGTTTCAATAATTGTCACTGCACAGTATTTTCCATTATCAGATCAATAATTCATATTATTTGAATAATATTATTAGATAACATTATTGGCAATGTCTAAAAAGTTCACGAGAGAGGTTAGATAATCTAATTGCTACCAAGAAGAGAGAAATCCTTATTGGAAAGCCCTCTTTCCTGAACAGTGCAGTTGTCATAATTGTGATTCTGTAATATTATTTGAAAATAATTAATTATTGATTTATATGATAAGAAATCATTTATTTGATGTGGATATAATTGATGGATTTATTTATGTGGTTATAAATGAACGAATTAATGCTGAGGTATTTTATCAGTATTGTGTCGGAAGGGAAGTATTAAAAATCATCTGTTTGTGGATTTTGGATATTTTTGGTTTGGAATTTGGAAAAACTCAAAGCTACAAAGTTGTAGAGAATTCGATTTCAGGCAGAATGGACATAAAATTCGAATTTTTCTGATAAACGGTTTATTTTCTATGAATTGTTGAAGTTTCGGAAAATAAAATAATTTTTATTAAATTTATGGGTGGGACCCACTTGGTTATCAACATGTGGGCTGCTGAAAATTTATTCAAAGATGGCTGGTGGCTGAGTTTTTCAAGAGGCATGTGTAGAAAAGAAATGAAATAAATTATTATTTTATTATTTTAGTCTCCTATGGCGTTCTAGCATTTTCCTATAAATAGACGCTTAGATTAGAATTAAAAATCACACCAGAAACAAGTTTTCTTTCTCTCTATATTGTTGAAAGTGTATTTTAGTGAGTATTTTGATACTTTGAGAGTTCTTTATTCTGTTCAAATTTCTCGCTTCACTTTATACAGAAATTCATTTTAAATACAATTATTTTGAGGTAAGGGATGTTATTTTCTTCTTAAATAATATTATTTTCTTCAATATCATTATGTTAAAATATTGGTGAACTTTTTAATTAAATTTGAAATTTTTTGTGTCGGGGTTAATATTCACGTATACGGCACTATTCACGAATACGGCACTATTCACCAAAAAATAAAAAAAAATTCTTTTTGTCCAAGATGTCTATTATGGTTACTATCTTTGATTGTATCCATGTTTTGATCTTTATTTTGAGTTCTGCTTCACAATTGGTTATTTTGAAGTAATATTGATTTTGGATAAACTGTTATACAAATCCCTAATATTTGTCCTTCTTTTTCTTTGGATTCGTTTTATATAAAATATTTTTCATCATCCTCACTCCTAAATGATGATATTACCAATATCTTTGATCCAGTAGTGCAAAGATGAATGATTAATCGATGAATATCTTTGGCCCGTAGTCAAAGATGAAACAGTGTTGAGATGAACATGACCGACTTGTGATATAAAATAAATATCTTTGGCCTGTAGTGCAAAGTTGATTATTTGATTAAAGATGCATATTGATTGTTGTTACAGGGATAAAATATTGATGATGGACTTTTAAATCTTAGAAGATAGTAGAACTCATTCTCTACGTGACTCTTCTAATGGATTGTTTGCTTTCCACGCAGATTGTTGATCTAAAACTTATTATACTATTATATTTTATCGATTTTTTCCCTCGCTGAGGACTAACGATAATAATTTGTTGTATATTATCTTAGTCATAATATTCTTTATCGGGCTAGTTGAGCTCACCCTTTTCCTTTTTGTTCCATTTTTCTTCTCGGAGATGAGAACATAAGCGAGGATCGAGTCGGGGTATGGAGTAATGGTTCTAGAAAGATGTTTTAGCGATCCTCACTATTTCGTAAAATAGTGTTTGAATAATTGTAATGAGGACTCATTTGGGTGTGGATATTGTCTAGATGACAATATTTGTATTTTAACTCACAAGATGTATTATTGTCGTATTTCACACCTACATTTGTATTATTGAAGTTGTAGTTTGCTTTATGTACCATGTATTTGGCGACTTAGAATGGGTGTTGTATACCTATTTTGGGGGCGTCACAGTTGGTATCAAAGCTTAGGGATATGGTCTCTGGCGGAGATCGGAGAATAGAACTAGGAGGGGAGAGATGAGTAAATCATTTGCTAGTGTGTCCTATATAAGCTTATTTGTTGGTCGGTCATAATATAAGGATATTATGTGATATGTTAATTTATTTAATTAACCCTTATTTTATGGTAGTATTTAAGAATGGCTGCTGAGAACGTTAACAATGGAGTTTATGAGACGGTGGAACAACCTTTTGTCACAAACCAGGAGAATGTGTAACAGGAAGGCAATATTCCTCCTGTAAACAACACTACCGAGCAAACGATGAATGATGGAATGTTTAGGAGCTTTTTGCAGTTCATGCAAAACCAGACGAGGGAGACTCATGTACAAAATACGGGTGGAAGTGATGGCAACGCGCGATCTGTCACAGCCAAGCAGTTTAAGGAGTTGAGACCGCCAGATTTCTAGGGAAAGCCCGATCCGATTAAGGTAAAAACGTGGGTCAAGAAAATTACCAAGATATTCGATGTCTTGGGATGCACGGAGGAACAGAAGGTTCCATTCGCCACCTTTATGTTCCGTGGTGAAGCGGATTACTGGTGGGAATCTGTGAAGCGTACCCAACCAGCCGCACTTAACATGTCTTGGGAGACATTTCAGAAACTGTTTAATGACAAGTACTTTTCTGAAAGTATTCTTCATATGAAGGAAGTGGAGTTTATTAGACTGGAACAAAACAACATGACGGTGTCCCAGTACGAGGCGAAGTTCGCAGAGTTATCCAGGTTTGCACCTCATTTGGTGGAGAATGAGGAACGTATGACGCAGATGTTTCTGAGAGGTCTTAAACCCGAGATTCGACAATATCTTATCTCTCATAAATTTTCTTTATATTCAGATGTTGTAAACAGGGCTCAATTATTAGAGCGTGATAATGAGTATACTCAACCGAGGGACCACAACCTGGGTCATACCGGTGACAGCAATCACCAGAGCGATGATAACCAGCGAGGAGGGAAAAATACGGACAAAGGGGGTAACCACTTAGGTGGTAATCGTGGCCATGATAATAGGAGAGGTGACTCAAGTGGGAATTTTAGAAAGAGAAGATTCAACAATGACGGGAAAACATCAGCAGCAGCACCAACAACAAATTCTAAGGGAGGAGAACGACTGCCAGTTAAATGTTATAAATGCGGGAAAGAGGGACATATCAGCCCAAATTGTCCACAACAATCCAAGGTATGTTACAACTGTGGAAAGGAAGGACACATCGCCGAGATTGTACTATAAATAAACCAAGTTCAATGAGAATGGTGACTCCAAGGGTCTGGATAAGTCGAAATCGCCAGCTTCTGGAAGAGCATTTGTCGTGACTGTCCAAAACGTGAGGAACCCAAACGAGGTGATCACGGGTAAGCTAATCTTGAATTCTTGCGAAGTTTATACCTTACTAGATACCGGTTCTACCCATTCTTTTTCTCTCTGCTTGTGCTCAATGTTTAAACTTGACTCGGAGAAATTGGACTTTGACTTGTCATTGAAACTCAGTTGGGTGAAACCTTCGTTACATCTACATTTATAAATCTTGCATAATCCAAGTTGGCACTATCACATTACCTATTGATCTAATCTCTTTAAAGATACTTGCTTTTGATGTGATTTTAGGAATTGATTGGTTAACCACTCATCATGCCAAAATTGATTGTTTTCGTAAGGTTGTTAGTTTTCATATTCCTAACCAACCTCAAGTTATATCACAATTCAAACTACTAAACCACTAAAATCGATCATCATTATATCAAGCCACAAAGCTATTCGTTTATTGAAAAACGGATGCCAAGCTTTCTTAGCCCATGTTATGGATTTGAACAGAGACAAGTCAGATTTGAATAATATTTCTGTGGTTAGAGAATTTCCTGATGTATTTCCCGAAGAACTTCCCTTGTCTACCCCGAACGTGATGTTGAATTCTTTATTGACCTTGAACCGTACAAAAACCCATTTCTAAAACCCCATATCGAATGGCTCCTATTGAAATTCAGGAGTTAAAAGTCCAACTACAAGAGTTATTAGACATCGGTTTCATTCGTCCTAGTACATCTCCTTGGGGTGCTCCTGTTTTATTCGTAAAGAAGAAAGACGGGAGTATGCGACTTTGTATTGACTACCGAGAATTGAACCATGTCACCATCAAGAATAGGTATCCGCTACCTCGCATTGATGAATTGTTCGACCAGTTGCAAGGAGCACAATTCTTTTCAAAGATTGATCTTCGTTCTGGATATCATCAGCTGAAGATTAAAACTGAGGATATTCCAAAGTCTGCCTTCACAACTCGGTACGGGCAATGAATTCTTAATCATGTCTTTTGGATTGACTAATGCTCCTGCTACTTTCATGGATATGATGAACCGTGTATTCAAGGAATATTTGGATTAGTTCGTTGTTGTCTTTATTGATGACATCCTCATCTATTCCAAAAGCCGTGAAGATCATGAGCACCATTTGAAGCTGATACTTGAAAGGCTTCGTGAAAACAAGCTATATGCCAAGCTGAAGAAATGCGAGTTCTGGCTTGAGAAAGTAGCATTCCTTGGGCATGTGGTGTCAAAACATAGAGTATCTGTTGACCCAACAAAGATTGAAGCAATACAAAGTTGGGAGCAATCGAAGTCAGTGACCGAAGTACGCAGCTTTCTGGCTTAGCTGGTTATTATCGGAGATTCGTGGAAGAATTTTCTTGAATCGCTACTCCGTTAACTCAGCTGACTCGGAAAGATAAAAAATTTGTATGGAGCGAGGAATGCGAGAAGAGTTTCCAAGAGCTTAAGAGGAGACTCATTTTGGCACCTGTTCTGGCAATACCATCTGGTACGGATGGATTTGTTATCTACAGCGATGCTTTTGGCAAAGGGTTAAGATGTGTTCTCATGCAACATGGGAAAGTCATAGCCTATGTCTCACGATAACTCAAAGAATATGAGAGGAATTATCCTACTAATGATCTAGAGTTGGCAGCAGTCGTTTTCGCGTTGAAAATTTGGAGATACTACCTGTATGGGGAGAAAGTGGAGATTTATACAGACCATAAAAGCCTCAAATATTTCTTCACCCAAAAAGAACTCAACATGCGGCAACGACGTTGGCTTGAGTTGTTGAAAAATTACGATCACACTATTCAATATCAACTTGGAAAAACGAACGTAGTAGCTGACGCATTGAGTAGAAGATCATATGCAAGTACGAGTACGATATTGTCAACGCAAAGGCTCATTTTGTATGATTTGCAAAGGATGAAGATAGAATTAAAGACTCCAGGGACCCACATGATGATGACAAATATACGAGTAGAACTGGCTTTAATCGATAAAGTAAAAGCTGCTCAAGCTACTTAACACAGGGCCGATGCATATAAAGAAGAAAGTCTGCAAGAAGAGCTATTCCTAAGCAAGAATCGATGAAGAAGAATACTTAGATTCAACTCCAGGACTTTGTGTTCCTAACGATTACGACTTGAAGCATAGAATCATGATGGAGGCACACACACACCCCGCTTGCAATCCATCACGGGAGTACCAAAATGTATCATGATATTCGACATACATTTTGGTGGAACAATATGAAGAGAGAGATCGCGAGTTTATCTCAAGATGTTTAACTCGTTAACGCAGTAAAGTAGAGCATCAAGTGCCAAAGGGTCCATTGCAACCACTTGAGATTCCGGAATGGAAGTGGGAACACATTACCATGGATTTCGTTACGGGTCTTCCTAAGGTTTCTCAAGGCATAAATGCGATTTGGGTTATTGTTGATAGATTAAATGCGATTTGCACAGTATGGTTGAATTATTGATTCGTACGTAAGAAGACACTACTCAATAATTGTTACAGTAGTTACTGTTCAATATTTTATGTTATTGATTCAATAATTGTTGCATTGTTAGTTTATATTATTATTGTTTCAATAATTGTCACTGCACAGTATTTTCCAATATCAGATCAATAATTCATATTATTTGAATAATATTATTAGATAACATTATTGACAATGTCTAGAAAGTTCTGTCGAGGAGAGGTTAGATAATCTAATTGCGCGCCAGTAAGGAGAAATCCTTATTGGAAAGCCCCCTCTTTCTTGGGAACGGCTTGGTTGTCATAATTGTGATTCTGTAATATTATTTGGAAATAATTAATTATTGATTTATATGATAAGAAAGAATTTATTTGATGTGGATATAATTGATGGATTTATTTATGTGGTTATAAATGAACGAATTAATGCTGAGGTGTTTTATCAGTATTTTGTCGGAAGAGAAGTATTAAAAATCATCCGTTTATGGATTTCGGATATTTTTGGTTTGGAATTTGGAAAAACTCAAAGCTATAAAGTTGTAGAGAATTCGATTTCAGGCAGAATGGACATAAAATTTGTATTTTTCTGATAAACGGTCTATTTTCTATAAATTGTTGAAGTATCGGAAAATAAAATAATTTTTATTAAATTTATGGGTGGGACCCACTTGGTTATCAATATGTGGGCTGCTGAAAATTTATTCAAAGATGGCTAGTAGCTGAGTTTTTCAAGAGGCATGCGTAGAAAAGAAATGAAATAAATTATTATTTTATTATTTTAGTCTCCTATGGCGTTCTAGCATTTTCCTATAAATAGACGCTTAGGTTATAATTGAAAATCACACCAGAAACAAGTTTTCTTTCTCTCTATATTGTCGAGTGTATTTTAGTGAGTATTTTGATACTTTGAGAGTTGCTATTCCGTTCAAATTTCTGTCGGCTTTATACCCGAAATTCAGTCAGAAGTACGATTATTTTGAGGTAAGGGATGTTATTTTCTTCTTAAATGATATTATTTTCTTCAATATCATTATGTCAAAATATTGGTGAACTTTTTATTCAAATTTGGAACTTTTTGTGTCGGGGTTTCTTATTCACGATACGACAATTATTCACGTATCTGACCTTATTCACGAATACTAAAAGACTATTCACCAAAAAATAAAAAAAATTTCATTTTGTCCAAGATGTCTATTATGGTTACTATCTTTGATTGTATCCATGTTTTGATCTTTATTTTGAGTTCTGCTTCACAATTGGTTATTTTGAAGTATTATTGATTTTGGATGAACTGTTATACGAATCCCTAATATTTGTCCTTCTTTTTCTTTGGATTCGTTTTATGTAAAATATTTTTCATCATCCTCAGTCCTAAATGATGATATTACTGAATATCTTTGGTCTGTAGTGCAAAGATGAATGATTAACTGATGAATATCTTTGGCCCGTAGTGCAAAGATGAACAAGTGTTGAGATGAACATGACCGACTTGTGATATAAAATAAATATCTTTGGCCTGTAGTGCAAAGTTGATTATTTGATTAAAGATGCATATTGATTGTTGTTACAGGGATAAAATATTGATGATGGACTTTTAAATCTTAGAAGATAGTAGAACTCATTCTCTACGTGACTCTTCTAATGGATTGCTGTTTCCGCTGCAGTTGTTGATCTAAAACTTATTGTCTATTATATTTTATCAGATTTTTCCCTGTTGAGGACTAACGATAATTTGTTGTATATTATCTTAGTCATAATATTCTTTACTGGGCTAGTTGAGCTCACCCTTTTCCTTTTTGTTCTATTTTTCTTCTCAGGAGATGAGAACATAGCAGGATCGAGTCGGAGTATGGAGTAATGGTTCTAGAAAGATGTTTTAGCAGTCCTCACTATTTCTGTAAAATAGTGTTTGAATAATTGTAATGAGGACTCATTTGGTTGTGAATATTGTCTAGATGACAATATTTGTATTTTAACTCACAGTATGTATTGTCGTATTTCACACGACATTTGTATTATTGAAGTTGTAGTTTGCTTTATGTACCATGTATTTGGCGACTTAGAATGGGTGTTGTATACCTATTTTGGGGGCGTCACAGTTGGTATCAAAGCTTAGGGATATGGTCTCTGGCGGAGATCGGAGAATAGAACTAGGAGGGGAGAGATGAGTAAATCATTTGCTAGTGTGTCCTATATAAGCTTATTTGTTGGTCGGTCATAATATATGGATATTATGTGATATGTTAATTTATTTAATTAACCATTATTTTATGGCAGTATTTAAGAATGGCTGCTGAGAACGTTAACAATGGAGTTTATGAGACGGTGGAACAACCTTTAGTCACAAACAAGGAGAATGTGCAACAGGAAGGCAATATTCCTCCCGTAAACAACACTACCGAGCAAACAATGAATGATGGAATGTTTAGGATCTTTTTGCAGTTCATGCAAAACCAGACGAGGGAGACTCGTGTACAAAATACGGGTGGAAGTGATGGCAACGCGCGATCTGTCACAACCAAGCAGTTCAAGGAGTTGGGACCGCCAAATTTCTGGGGAAAGCTCGATCCGATTAAGGTGAAAACGTGGGTCAAGCAAATTACCAAGATATTCGATGTCTTGGGATGCACGGAGGAACAGAAGGTTCCATTCGCCACCTTTATGTTCCATGGTGAAGCGGATTACTGGTGGGAATCTGTGAAGCGTACCCACCCACCCAGCCGCACTTAACATGTCTTGGGAGACATTTCAGAAACTGTTCAATGACAAATACTTTCATGAAAGTATTCGTCATATGAAGGAAGTGGAGTTTATTAGACTGGAACAAAATAACATGACGGTGTCCCAGTACGAGGCAAAGTTCGCAGAGTTATCCAGGTTTGCACCTTATGTTATAGGTATTGAAATTCATCGAGATAGGTCTTATGGGATATTAGGATTGTCCCAAAGTGCTTATATTGACAAAGTTTTTAACAAATACAACATGCAAAATTGCTCCCCTATTGTCGCCCCTGTTGTTAAGGGTGACAAATTTGGCTCATATCAATGTCCTAAGAATACACCTGAACGTGATCAAATGAATCTTATTCCCTATACTTCTGTGGTTGGGAGTCTTGTGTACGCTACTTACAGGGTACTAAGGAGATTATGCTTACATTTAGAGAAAACATATAACCTTAAAGTTTTTGGTTATTCTGATTCTAATTTTGCTAAGTGTAAAGACGAAAAAAAATCTACATCAGGGTACATCTTTATGCTTTCAGGAGGCCCTATTTCGTGGAGAACTCATAAGCAGGAGTTAACTACCACTTTCACGATGATGGCATAATATGTGGCTTGTTATCATGCTCCTTGTCACGCCATATTATTAAGGAATCTTATTTCAGGACTTAAGGTTGTAGATTCCATTTCAAGGCCATTGAAAGTATTTTGTGATAATAATTCTGCTGTTAGTTTTTCCAACAGCACTAGTTCGAGTGGTGCTGGACTATACCTCGACACTAAGTACTTATTTGTCAAGGAAATAGTTGAAGATCAAAACGTTGTCATTAAGTATATTAGTACGCATGATATGTTAGCGGATCCACTTACGAAAGGCTTACCACCCAAGCTCTTTTAGAGCATGTTGCCGGCATGGGTTTAACTGGTAGTCTTAATTATTAAGTTATTATGATGTAAGACAACAATTTTGAGCTCGTTGTTTTGAACTTCACATTATGTTTATGGTTTGCTATTCTCTTTATTGTGTACACTTGAGAACTTATGAGCAAACGGTACGGTAATGTTTTGGACCATATGAATGTGTTTAATCTATTACCACTTATGTAAACTCTATTCATACTTGTTATGCTTAATGTTAATCTTTGTTTTAATAAAAGTACTAATTGTGTAACTAATGAGGATCTTGTGTTAATAGTGACACAAAGATTGTATTAATTCGCATTGACATTTTTATTTGAACGAGATGTAGATATTAAATTATTACTTGGCCAAATTAATGATTGTAAGCGTTATGTTTTGTATATAAATAGTATTTCGGCCAAGTGGGAGAATGTTAGAATATTTTATTCCTTATGTGGCCTCTACTATTTATGTAATTATTGGGCTTATATATTGTATTAATTTAATCACTTTATTTATGGGTTTGGTAATTAATTATGTGGCCCATAAATATTATTACTAATATTAATTTGGCATAATGGGCCCTAGGGTTTCATAATCTTGATGGACGATTTTGACCCTAAGCTATTGTATAAATAAAACAGTTAGGGTTTGTTCCCAATTGTCGTCTCAAAAATTTTATTTACACACATATACATCCATCCTAAGATTGAGAGAGACAATTGAAGACCTTCACCCTTAAGCGCAGCGGAAGCGTGATACATACAAGATAGTTTCTCTCAATTCATGTAAGTACTTATTATTATGATTAATTAATTTTGTTTATTCTATGCAATAACACGTTCCTGTATAATTTATTCAACAATTTGATCTACATACATATATATACTATACAAATATTCATGAAATAATTTAAAAATGATAAAAATGGATGTGCACAATTTTGTAAATTTTAAAGTTATACAGTCTACGATAATAGAGTGAATTCACTCTATTATCGTAGAGTAGTCGAGTGCATTCACTCTACTATCGTAGAGTAGTTCATCTGCACCGTCAAACGTAGACTGAATTCTTAAATTGTGGAAAGACTACTTTACGATAGTAGAGTGAATTCACTTTACTATCATAGACTGTGTAACTTTAAAAGTTACATGACTGTGACTTCCATATTCCCCTTTAAAAATATACTACTTAATAATTTTTTTTATTCTATGTAAAATAAAATATTTCATTTCTAAAATTAGCAAGTTATCAATCTAGTTAATAATAATACAAACTCCATTTTTCAAATGAGAAAAGATTATATATAAATGACCTGTAAAATTAGAAATGGAGAAATTTAAGAGAAAATCAATAGATTTAAAATCTAATATGACTATTTAAATAATTTTATCATAATAAATAATAAATATAAATCTATCAATATAATTCAAATTTATTAATTTTCTCCTAAATTATATACAAGATAATCCGTATATAATTTATTCTATTTTTAAATTAAAGGGTGACATAACTAATTTTCGGGTGAATTAAACACTTTTTGTGGTACTCATAACTATTGGTCCCTCCACCCTGTCCTCCAAATTGAACATAAGCTATAGACATTCTATCCCATTAATATACTTTTTGTTTTGTTCTTCCAAACAGAGTCTAATCATTCCTTCCATAAAAATTAAAAAGAGTTGTATTTTAATTTATTTTATTTTATTACATACATTTTCACGTTCATCGTAATTTAATTTTATTAAATATTTATAGATATATATATATATATATCATTTTCCTATATATAATTGGCAAAATGTAAATAAAATATAGTCTTATTATTTTCCATTTTAATAATTTTTAACACCATAAATAATGACATAGAAGTTGACATTGATGTACATTTTATAAATCAACCCCATTTTCTCTTTCCTCCCAATCTTTTCACCATCTGCATATCTTGACAAACTAAGCTCTCGTATCATTATTAATGGTCATATAAATTAATTAAAATGCCTTATAACTATTTCATAACAATAAATCGTGACCAATTCATGATACGCGA
The DNA here is from genome assembly GCA_020205605.1 of Panax ginseng. Lineage (NCBI taxonomy): Eukaryota > Viridiplantae > Streptophyta > Magnoliopsida > Apiales > Araliaceae > Panax > Panax ginseng. The sequence continues at coordinate 33,725,436 of CM035135.1, forward strand.
CGTTTTTAGAAAAAATAAATTATTTCTAGAGGGAGTTTTATAATTATATAGTTAATTGATTTACTGGTATGATTCACTTTTACACAGGGGTGTGTATAATTTTCGATTTTTTTATTTTTCGGATAAACAGATCGAACCGATTCGGTTAAAAAAAAAAAACCGTCCCAGATGTAAAAAATCGATTATTAGTTTTTCGACTATTCTTTTCCAATTTTTTTATTAATAATAAATAATAATAATAAAAAATGATTATAATAATAATAATAATAATAAAATAATTATATTAATTTTTGATATTTATTCGATAAAAAACGATACTAATTACAGTCCAACCGATATAAATATTAAAATTTTAATATCGATCTAGTTCGAGCCGATATTTACTGGTTACGCACCCTAAAAACTGATACAGAGGCCGAACGTTCAAATGTTCGAATATTGTTGAAAGCATGGGATAAACACAATAAATTATCTTGTCCCCTACCTATAATCCTTCCCCTAAACTAGCATAAACTATTTTAATATATATTAGGACATTTATAAATAAAAAAAAAGGTGGAGAAAAATTTGTTAAGTGTGAAAAAAAATAAAATAATAAAAGTTGATTGTGACCAATAAAAGTAGAAATAGGCCCTTGTCTCCTTTGTGAATCTAAGTAGAAATTGTCCCCACTAGAAAATGAGTGGCAGTTGCCAAAGAGATGAAGCTAAAGGATTCAGTAAGCCACACGATGCTCCCAATCACATCTTCCACCTCTCAATCCAATATTTTCTTCCTTTCATTGGCTAATTCTCAAACAATATCCAAACCATATTTTCAAAATTGTAAAATCTTCACCCTGAAAAGCTTTAGGCCGAAAGTATTTGTTTCATCTGTCACATCAGACTGAATTTCCTAAAACCCATCTCATGAATTTATTTGAAGGTCATGAAATTTGATGGATTTTGTAATTTTTTTGTGAACTTGAACAGTTTTGAGTGGTAGGCTTTATCATTATCTTTGCAATTTGTGGGGTTGAAGAAAAAAGATGAGGGCTTGCTGAATATTTTGCTGGATTGAACATATAAAACTTAAATGACAATGCTGCCTGTGTGCTCAGCTGCACCAAGTTATTCTTCTAATTTCCAGGTGAACCATACACTTTTTTGAGTTTTGAAGAACTGTTTTCATCTTTTTTGTTATATAATAATAGACTAGTGATAGATTAGAAGTTGAAGCTCTGGTGCAACTATAAGTGTAAAATACTCCCTTCCTTCCACAAAAGGGGTCCCATTTTTACTTTTAATGTAGTTTGCGAAATCGATATGAATTCATTTGATTTTAGTTAATATAAATGTAATTAGGGTGAACTATCTAACAAGTATTACTATCACAAAATTTGTTGTTTGCAGAACTTATATGAATCAAACCATCTTTAATTTTAGAATTTCACGAATTGACTTTATGGGACACTCTTTTTCCGAAGTAATAAAGTTGGTTCACGAAAAGCAATTTACTTATGGAATTGCTACAAATTGTGGCCTTCATGTTAGAAATAGTTTGATTTTCATTCCGGTTATTTATTTTTCATGTTTGTTTGTATGTCACTAGGTTGGCTAGAATTTACTCTGTTGGGATGAGTATTACGAATCTGATGTTTATAATTACAAAGGATTCAGCTGCTGAAATCTATATATTTGTGCGTTGTGTGTCTGTCTTTGTATGTTATTTCGAATTCGGCTTCAAAGGATGCATATTCTGGACACAACATGATTTAATGAACTGGAAATCATATGAGTTATATCATGTACGATTTACTTACAGAGTGTTATTTGGTAAGATTACTTTTGTCTAGACACTTCGCATATGAGCAAAAGCTGTGTTGATTAAGATTGAGATAAGAGACTTTTAAGAATTTACCCCCTCATACAGTTTAAAACATTAGTTATTTCCAAACAAGTTTATTTCTTGTTAGATATAAAGTAAGCAGATTCTCTGTCTGGTATGTTTTTGTTTAACTTCTTATTATGTATTCATATTTAACTTTGTTACACACTTCAATGACACATTGCTGCACATACATATATGACCTCGCAATTATCTTTATGTTTTATGAAACTACCGATCCTGCAGATTTCTGTACATGGAGAGTTTATGCCCACTTTGTCGTATCAGAAAACATTTGGGGTTAGATGCATTGCGGAAGATAAGGTGGTTTTTGGATTCTCAAATGGAATTCATTTTCAACGAGTCTCCTTGAGAAGGCAAGCTGCCATGAGTGAAGTTTTTATATAATTTTGTTGAAAGCAAAGATGCATTTACATGCATCCTAACAACATGAATTATTAATACTGCAGCTACTCAATGGGTGCAATTAGCAGTCCATATACGGTAGGATTCAGGGATCTGAAATTTGTTGAAAGTCCTAGTGCATCTGTTGGAGAGGAGGAACTCTTGGACTTTACAGATCGAGTAATTGATAATACTAATCTTTTACAGAAATCTGCTGATCCTCTAAGTATAACAACTACTGATGTTATTTCAGATGATTCCACCTTGGTATCTGATTCCTTGAGCATGAAAGCTGATTCATTATCTAATTTGAAAACTAGCATTGAGGATGTTTTTGGTGGAGTTAATGAGTCCATAAGTGCTACAACCAAAAAAGGAGAATATGCTCTGACAAGCACACTTGATACAATCACTTCATCAGTGACATCTGCTTTCAAGGGTGTCAATGAAGCTGTTTATAGTGCATTTGGTAAAGTGATATCTACTGTTGATCAAACAGGAGATTCAGCCGGTAATACATTGTCAGTTTTGGCTAATGACTCAAAGGAAGCGTTTGGTAAGGTGGGATCTATTTCTGTTGATGTGTTGAGACAGTCCATTCTAGCGATCGAGGATTATCTAAGACAGGGAGGCACATTTGTTGTTTATGCTTATGGGTCTGCCAAAGAGTTACTTCCCCCAGAGATCCAAAATGTGTTAAAAATTTCTGAAGAGAGTGTAGATAAAATCTTGAGGCCGGCTGGGACAGCTTTTCAACAGGTATATTTACCTTTTCTTTTCATATAGAATAGATAGGTGTTGCATAACTTACACGAGAGAATACCCCCGGAGAATGTCTTGGTTTGGCTAATTGAATAATTTGTTATGCTGAGAACAAATACTTCCTCAGAAATTTTAAAGAGTTGATTATTGATTGTTTTCTCAAAGGTTTATCATCAGGACACTAGTTCACTGTTTTACCTCGTAGATCCTGCAAACGCTTTTAATTTCTGAAACAATATGTAGGAACCAGCTATTTACATGCCAAGTATATTCATTTATGGAACTGTTTACTTTTTCTTTTCCCCCACTATCATAACGCTAATCCTTTACGATAACCTCACATTTGTGGCAAGCAGGTTTACATAGGTTTGGAGTGGTTGGAAAGAAGTCTTGGCTTGGACCCTAATGATCCAATTGTTACATTTATTCTTTTACTTGGAACCTCGGGCACTTTATGGTATGCATGCTTCTTTGTTCATTATTTGTTGGCCAATATTATTTTAAAAAAAAAGATTCAATAATAAGAAATCAGGTTTTTTTGGTTCATTAAATTTTTATCGCGTGTAGGGGTGCTTATTGGTTTTTGACCTATGCTGGATATGCTGGAGATTTAACACCTCAGTTGACTTTGGATCTTTTGACTGGGAAGGAGAATGTTGTACTCATTGATGTCCGGCCTGAGGCAAGAGAGCCTTTTCATTTGTAGATTGATTAATGTCATGCCATCAATTAGGCTTGAACTGTTATATTCCAATGTATTCTCTTAGAATTTTTGTATAATTTCTTTTCTTTTTAAAGCAAGTTTTAATTGGACTTGATGTTTGATTCACAATCTATAATTGATGAGTAGCTTCATCCACCCAAAGGAGAAAGATAGTATCTTTTCATTAGGTCATGAAGCTCTAAAGCCAATGATTTCTTGCTGTGGCCTTTATCTCTGTGAAGGATTTCAGGGAAAGAGATGGCATTCCTGATCTTCGACGGGCAGCTCGGTTTCGATATGCCAGTGTAACACTTCCTGAGGTTGGTTGATACAGTCCAAATGTTCTCTAACTCCACATTGTTAATGAAGAAAAATTGGCGAGAAATGGAGGCATTCTATTGGTAGCTGTATCCTTCTCTTACATCACTCCTATAAAAAATTTCAGGTTGAAGGTTCTGTAAGGAAGTTATTGAAAACTGGAAAGGACCTTGATGACGCCTTGATCGCTGCTGTCATTCGTAACTTGAAAATTGTTCAGGTATGTAACATTACCTTTGCTTATGGCTTTCCCACTGTACTTGTTTTAACATTATTAGAAGCTACATGCCTCTTTTTTGTTTTATGTTTATTTTCTTTTACTTTCCTTTCTCTTCGATCAGAACTAACTTATCTTTGTGCTTGGCCACTCTACTTTAATCCGTCTTTCTTGAACCACAATTTGATCTTCTAATTTTATCACCGCAAGTTTAGGGTAAAAACTGGCCAAAAATAGAGAAAAAACAAAATTTTTGTCTACTAGCGATTTTATTATTTTTTTACCAATTTATTTTGGTAGCATGAGATTCTTACACCATGCTCTTTTTGTTAATATATGTACTTGTTTGGATCATCTGAAGATGATGTCTCAAAATAATGTATTTACCCTATCTATAGGACAGGTCCGAGGTTATAGTACTGGATGCTATTGGCAATCACTCCAAAGGAATTGCAAGATCTTTAAGGAAACTTGGGGTTAAGGCAAGTATAATTTATTCTCAGCAATATCATTTGTAATATTTTTAAATACCCATAATATAATGGCATAATCGAGGCAATCTATTATTTGTCCCACAGTTTCTGAAATTATGTTGAACTTCTGTTATGTTTTGGGCAAGTCTTATCTCCCTTCCTTTGAGTTATAAATTGGTAGAATCATTTCCAATAGTTTGATTCCTAATTGTTGGCATGTAGTATTAATACCATTCTCAATGTTTGATCGATATTGAGGATTATTTTCAGTTGATTATTTATGTTACCCATTATAGAGGAGATAACAGCCAAAATTAAGTTATTCATATAAAAAATTATTTTATGCCTAGAAAACAATTGCCATTAGCTAATAGTTATTTGTTCTGATATTTTCGAGGAGGGATTAAGTTTGCTTATCTTCATCGCTTATTAACCAATTTAATGGTGATGAAGTGAGCTACCCAAAAGGTGAAGACATAAAAATATTGTCCCAATATACTCGTCAAACAAATAAAAAGAGCATTGGTTTCCAGTTTGTCTGGAAGCAATTTAGTTTTATTAAACAAGATTTTTTTGAAACTGTAAAGAGCAAGAAGAAGATTACACCGAATTTTATAGTGGTTAGGTCACCCCTGGCCTACATCCTCTCCAAGCACCCATTAGGAACCGCAAGGTGAGATCAGCACCCCTCACACTTCAAGTGCAAGTAATGGTTCTCCACAAATCTCTCAAATCTTCTGGCCATTATCAAGCTTTGACAATAATCTTGTTGAATCAAATGTAAACTTAACTAATGTATCTCTAGTATATGAATTGAACTCTTAATACATTAGTTTCTGACATATCTAGTCTCTGTCTTTGATATGTCAGACACTTATAAGCTGCAGCCAATGATTTTCTGTGAGATTGAATATTAGTTGAAAAAAAATTCATGAAAATTGTATTGCAAGAGCAGGTGTAGAAATAGCAACACTCGTACTATATCTTATACTCACTGGTTATTAATCTCAGTACTTACAGTTTACATTCATAGTATATATGTTATTTAAATAACCCACATTGGAGCTAGCTAAGAGAATAAACTGCAGGGGATGATTTTGTAAACCTTGGTGATTATTTTTCTCTTCAGATCCTGAACATTCATAGGTACTATATAATGCCTGGAAACATGATTCATGTTGCTAAAGCTGAGGGCACAATTAGTATAAACAAGATTAGAGAGATTTTATTTTCTGCAAAGCGACGTGTACAATAACAAGGTTTTGTAGCCCTAACTTTATTCTTTTGCAATTTCAAAAGCAGTACATGTTGCTTGTGTTGCATATAATCTGGTGGGTGACATTCCTTTTGCAATTTCAAAGTAGATGTTTAAATGCTAATGCTTTTTGTTATTTTGCACATGACAGAGACCATACCTAGTACTTGGTGGCTTTCGGTCTTGGGTGAAAGAGGGTCTTCGTATTAAAGTGCTTAAGCCTGAGACAGCACTGACCATACTCAATGAGGTATTTGAAAAAACCTTTTGGATTTAACCATTCCTGGCAATGCCATCTCTTCTCTTAATATCCTTTTTCCTACTTTTGTCTGGCCCAGTTTGTGAAGGTTCTGATTTTCTAAGTAATGATTTAGATGTTTAACAGTTATGCTTAAATTTCTTTTTTTCTTTCTGATAGAACGCCCAGAATTAATTTATAAATCATAATACGCACCGTAGAAATCATCAAAGCTAAGCTTTATTTGTTTTGTCACATAGAGAAGTGAAGTGCTCACGCATAATACAGACTGCCTGCAATCCATGTTTACATAGGAGTTTGTTAGGTTCTTTCACCTAATATGCTTTGATGGCACAAATAAAGTTTTATTCAACTCATGTTTCTTAATAAATAATTTTTTGCACTGGGCATGTATCTCTTTCTTTATAAAGAAAATTTTGGGATTATATCAGGAAGCTGAAGCGATCATTGAGGAAGTCAATCCTACTCCACTGAAAGTTCTTGGGTATGGCATGGTAAGACTTATACTACTTGTATGCACCCCGTGCAGTCAATTATAATATATTAATCCATGGAAAGGTTCACAATAATCCTCCCTTATTCCATTTTTATTTAAATAGTCGTCTTCGCATTGAAGGAAAAAAGGAAGTAGGGGAAAACAACATAGTATCTTAAGTCTGAATATCAATACCTTATAAGCAGGGAAGGAGATCAATTGAATGACCATCCGAGTTAACTCATCAATTAGAATGAGTTGCTCGTTCTAATTGATGAGTTAACTTGAAAAATTATTATTACATTTAATATGATAACTAATAATACAACTAACTTGAATTATGGAAGAAGAATATGAAAAGTTTATTTTTGAACTACTAAAAGTTATTTATAATTCTAAATAGATAAATGTAAATAATTTCCCTCGTGGACGTAAAATATGGAAGTTATTTTTAATTTTCAATCACGCAATAATAAAAGAAATTAATTTCCTTTTAATTGTGGTAGAATATGCTGATCCAAATTATTAACATTATTTATGTATTATGTCGTGTTTTTCATTGCAATTTTATTTGTATATTTCTCTTATTTATGTGAATACTCTGTGGACAGGGTTTTATTGCAGCAGTTTATGCAATATCAGGTGCGTATATTTTTTTCTCAAGTCATAGTTAAAAAATTAGACTCATACAATAACTGAAATCCATTTAAAGTGATTTTTTAATATTTATAAATGCGTCTGGTAAGGTTGCTCACAATCAGGGACAAGTGTTCTTAAAATTTTTGATCAAGCCATAGATATCTAGGATAACCATCATCTTGAACCAATATCAATTTTTTTTCTCTTGTTTCTTTAGCTGAAGAGTATAAAATCTCTCTCAGCATATTCACATGGGCACACACATAGGAGTATAGGACATATGTTTATATGTATAAAACTATCAATGTTTTTGCATTCTCTATTTAGGGTACTTTAAAACCGAATAAGTATTATGAACCTGTCATCTAATGCTTGTTCCTTTTCTCCAATTGAGTGCTCATAATATTTCTTTTCAGAGTGGGAGAAGACACTGCAATTTATTGGTGTTGCTGGCCTTGCTCAGGTACTTAATTTTGTCATTTGCTTGAATGTTCGGGTTCTGAGTAATCATTCTCTATCTCCAATCAAAATGCTCTAATCGAAGTTATAAAGCCCTCCCTCCTCCATCCCTCATGTTATTTTGTGTTAGTTTAAAAAGTTAATGAAACCTTCGAGAAAATCTAGATTCTCTAGAACATGTCCATGATTGACATAACGACAGGACCATAACCATTACCCATCAGTCTTGCTAAATAATAAAATGATATAGAAAAAAGTGAAATTGGTATATGCAAAACGGTGTATAGTCAGTACTCCTCTATCTAACAATTAAAATCACCATTTGGGTGTCAACAATTCCAAGGAAAGCCTATATTGAAGCTTATTGCTGATGTTATCCTAGAGTTCTTTTTCTTTTAGTGTTTTTCTGAATAGTAAGAAAAAGGTTGGTAGATAAAAGTGAAAGCTAAATTTAAGGGAAAGCTAAATTTGTGTTCTTTTGGTATTTAGCTGACTTACCACTTCAACTTATAAAGGGTACATTTTAATATCCTGAGACGTGGTAAGCTTGACTTTTAAATAAACTTACTAATCTGAGACATCCCAAAAATCAATTTTAGACTTTACATTGGGATGGAAGGAATGTGATCCAATGACAAAGGTTGTACTTTAGATCTCTTATCTCCCAACATGACTTCCTGGAAAGCTGTCTGGAAGATGCTTCTATTATTTAGGACACCTATATTCGAAATACTAAGACATTTTCCATTCTACATTATGCTGAAAAGTAAAACTAAACCATCAACTTTACCCCTTTTACTTTGGAGATTTGACCAACCTATTTCATATTAATTTACTTTTTCTTCTGGCATTGAAAATTTTGAGTGGCTGGAGATGGTCCAGAATCATATCTAAATAATTACCATTCAACACGAGACGAGTATCCTTAACAGCTCTTTATATCTTGTTACCTGTGTTTTGGGTTAAGAGTACAATCAAAATGTTCCTTCCCAAATATCCTTATGTGCAGAGTTAAAGCAAAAATGATCTTATATCTTGTTTTTAAGCCAATATGTTCTCAAAACCTTCCTTGGCTTACTGCTTGAATTCTAACTATTTGCCAGACTATATATCGGAGGCTTGCTTCTTATGAGGACTCGGAGGATTTTAAGCAAGATGTGAGGTAAAGCCTACTTCCTGATGCCATGCCTAATCATTAATATGCTTATAAAGGAATTGTGTTTGTTGTGGTACCTTTGGTTATCTGCTTGTCTATGAGAGCTTGAACTTCTCTTGTAAAGTTAAGATATTAAATCTGTTATTTTGAGAAGTTAATCTTATTTATGATTTCTTCTTCCTATAATGTATAATTTTGCTGCTGATTTAGCATAATTCATTGCAGACATCCTGATGAATAGTGATAGTATGCCTTTGTGGTTGTGTAGTGAAAATTTGGTTCAAGTCAGACCTTATAGAAACAAAGAACGTAGCATAGAATGCTAGAGTTTGCTGCTCAGAAGGAATAGATTTGGTGCCCAAGATAGATGCATGCTGACTATCTGTGTGATTGGTTGCATATAAACACTGCAGGGGCGGATTCAGGAATTTTTCCCAGCAGGGGCGGATTCAGGAATTTTTCCCAGCAGGGGCGAATTTTAACTAATTTTTTTTACTGAAGTTAAATAAAGAAAACTTGAACTAATCATAATAATGTTTACAAATTGCAATAAATATTCATAATCCATACTAAAAAAAGAATTTCAAATAAAAAACATTTACATACAATTTAGAAACTTATTTTGGTTACTTATCATAGTTCAATTTGAATAATTCCCCAAATACTCAAAGCCTCAAATCAAATTTGCTTTCTATATTCAAACAAAATCATGAATTAATTTCAAAGCATAAATTAATTTTGTACTTCTAATATTTCACCAAGCCTTAAAACTAAGAAGATTTTTGTACTTGTATTTAGAATTGGTTTATGAAATTTATTTTGCCCCCTCCAAGTTTAACTCTTCCATTAATCTTCCCCCTTAAATTTATTAATTTACATTCCCCGTATATAGATCCGCCCCTGCTTGACACCATAAATGTATAAATATCAGTACTCAACCAACTGTAGGTAGGTCTTTTGTATCAGTCCGGCTTGCAATTCAACCTTCAGGTTTTCTGTATTTTTGATAGGCCTACTATGTATTTACTTTTCATTATGCCTTACAGGTTTTCAACCCCCCCCACACCTCCGCCCTCACCCTCTTGCATTTGTACCACTTGCGAGACTAGTTATATATATTTTTTATTTAATTAATTTTGTTTTGAAAGTTTTGGCAATGATGACAAGTGAAATTGATATTTATTGTGATTTCCTTCTAGACAACTGCTTGTTCCCGTTAGACTGGGAGGTCAGGCAATTTCATGGGCCGCTGGGAAGTTAGAAACAAATGGTATCGGCCTGCCAACATCACCTTCATCGTCAGATGTTCAAAGCAGGGTATTGCAGGCTGCTGCAAAACATGAATCTCAACCCTCTGATAGTGAAGAATTACCAGATCCGCCTGCAGATTCGATGACAACAGTAAATGAGAATCTAGATATCGCTGAAGCATAGAGCTCATCTTTTTTTGTGCAACTCAAATTCGTATCGAGTCACAGCCTCCATCTTAAAGGTTCAGTCTGTTCCATATTAAGCAAACTCAAGTATGAATAACTTTAGGCCTTTATAAATGCAGAGAGTGCCTCACTGTGAACAATAGACAAGGTCAGTTCTGACTTGAAACTGCAAATTCTTGCCTCCATTAGTCTTTGTAACTTCAAATTGTTCCCTTGTTCTGTTAATGTATTTTCCTTTTCATAAAGTGGTTGGAAATTCTCTAATTATAAGATATCAACAACCATGCTGAAACAAGGAGTCATAACTATACTGGGAATTTAAAAGTTGGTTCATATTTAAAAAAATGAAGTAATTTCTCACCTTTGTGCAAGATTAGAGAGGAATTTAAAAGTTGGTTCATATTTAAAAAAATGAAGTGATTTCTCACCTTTGTGGAAGATTTGAGAGCTGATCTAGATGTCTATTTTCTCTTTCTATGACATCCCAAATGAAAGACCAGTTCTGGTTTTCAAAATGTTCTTTCAAATTCAATGTCTTGAATCTCATTATGTTTGTTTCAGTAAGTTGTGATCTTAGCTATTGGTTATATTAAAGTTAAACTTATGTTAAAAACTATGATTTTTAAAGGCAGGCTCATAATTATATATATACATCACCCATTCCAAAATTAAGGATACATTTTATTTTTCAGTTTGTCCTAAAATTAGATATGTATTTCTATTTTACGACTACAGAGTGTCATAAGCCATAATTTATCGTTACTTTTTTATTATTAGTTTTAGCTTTTTAAAAATACATATCTAATTTTAAAATGGAGGGAGGATGCAAGCAAGGCAAACAACACAGCCAAGAAAACAATGGCAACAATCTCTAAATCTTCAATCAATTGAATTTCTTGCATAGTTGAAAAGAATCTTCTTTTCAAATATTGGTATCACTCAATTTGATTAATCAACTGAAGATTGAAGACCTCACATGGTCATTGCCAGTAATCTGGGCTTTGTTTAATTTCCAAAAGAGCAGTGTCTCTATGTATAGCACTCAGATATTATTAAGAATATATAAAATAAAATAAAAATCACAAAAGGAGGAAGTGATGCAATATAAATTTATATACTCTGTAATATTTATTTAACTGGTCTGCCAAAAAGCAACTGTGATCTATATAACACTGATGAACCATAAAGCTATGATACAAATAATACAGACTTGCTTCATCTCATTGACTTGTACACATTTTAAGGAAAACTATCTTCCTTGTAAAGCATTAAGCAGAAGAGGAAAATTTGAACTTGAACCCTGCGGGATGTAGCCATTTGGTACAATGATTTATCTGAACATTGTTCCGTCAGTTGAAGCAGAACTTCAGGTGTGGGATAGGCTGGCAGACTCGGACTGTTCTCTCACCGTAACTGTGTCATGTCTATATACAATGAATCGAGAAAAACGAGGCTTGCCTTCTTGTCCATCTGACTTTTAGGATCAAAATACTCATTCCAGAAACTGCTTGTGTGAGACAGAATGAAAAGGCCTCACTCCTTCTCGGCTATTACCACGAAAACATCCTTCACAGACCACCTCCTTTTTTCATTTTTAGCAGGGGGATTGATAACAGCTTTCTCTGCATTGGCTATTCGGTACCCAATCACAATCTCTCTCCTTTGTCGGGAGCGTAAGAGTACCTCATAGAAACTCAGTTCCTCACCTTCATGAAGGTAGAGATCTGCTTGCCTTATATGCATCTCATTCCCCTGGCAAGTTAAAGAATTAATGACGTGTTAAAGAGAATTAAGTTCTGGATTTGAAGTTCAAAACAAACTACATGGATGAGAATATGGAATATCAATGTTGTTGGGCATCAACTAAATATTCAAAATTTTGAGCACTTTAAATTGGAACCAGTAAATTCCATAGTAAACCTGTTCATTAATAGATAGCAACCATTTGTAAGTGACTTACACTAATCCCCACTATGAAATATTTTTAGCTTGTGCAAATATTGTTTGCGGATTTATTGATTTCTAGTGGTTGCACATAAATGAGAACTTTCTATTTATAAAAGTAAAATGAGAATTATTAATGTTTCAGTGGCCTATACCTCTTACAAGGAATGACTGATATCATCAGAAACATGGATAAGCAGATGGTGTAGTGTAATCTAAAGTATCCAGCAAAAGAAATTGTTACCTCTTCAGCAAAAAGCTCTTCCAATACATCATTTATTTGGCGGTCCTCTGCAACCATGGCTAGTGCCATGCTGACAAGCTCATTTGACAGAACATAATCACTAATCTTTGACATTGATAATAGATTTTTTGTCCTTGGATCCAGAATTTCACTGATTATAACCGACTTATCTGAAGCCTGCTGCATTTCTCCGATCCAAGAACCTTGTGAGAAGCTGCCTCTCTGAACCTGGGAAACCCTGGCTTCTCTGTAAGGAAGACGCTTAGCCTGCAGAGGTAAAAGATAGCTTCATGTACATGATTCCTGATCCAAGAGTTTTTAAATAGCTTTAAAGGTTCCATTAAAAATAGAGATTTTCTCTGGCAGCTCAAGTTAATCAAATTCTCAAGTTCCACCTTCATTGAACGAAACATGACTCGCGTAAAACTAAACTTTCATGGTGGCCATTTTTTTCATTTTTGTTTCGTATCTAGATATCTGCTGGAAAGAAACGTTCTGCAGAAAACCTAGCCTAAAGTAATTGTATATGTCAAAATTAAACATCAGATGCAGGATGACTCGATATTATATTATGAGAAGGGTAAGCTACTCAAAACATTTTCTTGCTCCCTCTTGTTTTATATTGTGCTTTTCAAAATTAGAGATTTCTGAAAATAGTTTAAGGGTCATTAAATTGCTTCTGAGAAATAAACAAAGAATTGTAGCTGAAAGAATAATTTAATCAGTCTTCCTTATTTAAAAATCTAATTATAAGGCTGAAGTTGAAGCCTATAGGTAAACATGCAACTAATTGAAACTGAATTGACTAGTTAATAGTGTAGAATTAAATTGAAAATGAAGAAAATAGAGAGAGAGAGAATCAATGGAATTAACAAGTTCTATGAAGGTTACACTGAAGATTGTTTTCACAGGAAGTACCTGAATATCACGAATCAATAGCAACGTAGCAAGCGATCTGGAATCAGCTTGTATGGCTGAATCTTCCACTGATTCATCAGCCAATATTAAGATCTGTAGAAATCATGAACAAAATCAATAATTGAGTAACTTATGAAAGGAAGACACCCTTTCAATCCCAAAAATAGCAGGTAATATCTCCCAGATGAAAAACAATTGTCTAACCATGATCAAAACTATTTCATGTCAGATGGCATTATTAAGGATATGGTCTAGAGAAATTGACCAGCTCCGTGTTGCCACATGGGCATTCAGCAATGGATGTGCACGACATCACTGAATATTACCAGAAAGAGGTTTTCAGAATTGTTTAGATATTCGTTTTTATTATAAATAAAAAATCTTAGAAGGTGGAACTAGGAGCCGCTACCCTTAGGCTGTGCACTGGATAAACCACCCCGGTGCATGCAACACCCCAACCACGCACACCGGATAATTCCCTAGTAGATTACGAGTGGATGGCCCTAGGGATTTTATGAATACCATGATCTATGCCTTGAAAGCTATTCATGTTGTTTTCTCTTAACAGGACTTATCACATTGTTTATTATTTGATTCTACTTACTGAATCAAAAGATTCCAGTGGAAGGCTTTCCAGGTGACGGCGTATAACAGCATTTCCTTCACGATTAACCAGTGTTATGTTCCCCAACAGGTTGATGTCAAGGCCGCCATCAATAAGCTTCTTTTCCCTCTCCTTTTCAGGAACTTCATTGAACATCCACAACTCTGAACCAGGTGCTAAAAAGGCATCCAATACCTAAAACAATATTGAAAAAAAATAATACATATTGATGTTATAGTTGAGAAAAAGTAATAGAAATCATGTTGTTGCAGCGCCAAGGCAGAAATAAGAAGTCAAGGTCTTCATAATAGGAAAAACATGGTAAGAAGACCGCGAGTTGAGTAATTGAGTTGTCGACTGTCTACCATCACCATGTCTCAGAACAGCCAAGGCAGAATTAGTGGAAGCATAGTAGATTCCTTGTAATATTACCATAACCATGTCTTCCATATCTCGTCGCCAACCACAGAATAGAATCCTTTCCGCAGACTTTGCAACAATTAAGTCTTTAGGTAGATTTCCTCTCCACACCTGCAGCATTCAGGCGAAGAAAAGGAGGGATTAGGGGCTTTAATTGATAGAACTTACCACAATCATATCATCAATGTCCCGCCTCCATCCACAAAGTAGAATCTTCTGTGGCTTTCTTGCTGGTCGGGCAATGTGTATGAATGGTGCTTCTTGGACCTGAATGACCAAATTGATTATACTTTTGTAAGTTTTATTATGGTACGCCCACTAATCTATATTCCATTAGGAATCATCCCAATGCGCATATAGCAGAAGGGTTCTTCCAATGTGGGGCCAGCCTACTGTTGACTCATGATTATTTCCCCTCTCATTTCTTTAGTAAGTTGATTTAGATCACAAGTAATATATATTTTTCAGATCACAGATAAGAATGCAAAAGCCAAGAGGTCTTTTATGACCTCTAGTCCCAACTTCTTTCAATGAAATAAATATGGTACCATACAAAATTGAAGGAAAGAAATTAAACAACTAGTTGAGGAAAGTCACATTGTTGCAGCTGAACTACCATCTTAAGATGGTCTCAAAAAAATGGGCAGTCAGCCCGATTGACTGCTTACTAGGAGAAAACATTCAGAATATCAAGAATGCCATGCAATTAAAAAAACTATGAACAGTGGTAATCATGAGCAATCTCCTAAATGATGTATGCAAAAATTTGTTAAAAGGGTCCTTGTTAATCTTATTTCCTCCTACAAGAGTTGACCCATAATCTAACTTATCTGGTGCTCCAAATTAAGAAGCAGGCACAACATTGAAACAGGACCTTCTAGCAATATGCTTGATACTACTGCCAATTTCTAATATTTACATGTCACAAATTTGTAGTAATTATCAGTTATTAAGATAACTATTTCTAGTTTGGACGCTAGACAAGCCAAGTAATCAAAATCTAAGATTGGGATTGGTAAGTCAATAACGAGTCTAAAATTTGAGGTTGGCTATTCAATAGAGGGACACATTAAAATGCTTAAGCAATAGCTTAATGAATAAATTGTTGCTTCAAAGTGAAAGATATCAAAATTTTCGGGAGTATCTGTCCAACGCTGATTACACAAAACTAAATCAATTAAAGGCATTTAACATCTAGCACATAAACCTTCAACATATTGTGTGAAAGGGCGGATGGCTTGTATTTGGCAAAGATAGGCATTGCCTCATTTGTAAGACATGGTTGGTGGAATTATATAGAAAATACAACAATTTTCTAATTTTATGATCTAAAATAAAAGATTAGGAAAGCACCGTTGGAAGTGCTGTTGGAGAATATGTATCATCATCCTCTGCTATAACAAGCACTTCGTCGCCTTCTTGTAAAATATACGAGTCATCAGGATTAAGAATAATTTTTCCACCACAGGATGCAGCCTTGACTCCACAAGGAATAGCATCAGGGAAGCTGATTAATACATCTTCAAATTGCATGCCATCCAACTGTGGCCATCTTTTGATGTAGAACTCACAACTCTCAAACCCAAGGATATCTTCCCAAATCTGCTACGTCCCAGCCAACATACAAGAAACAAATCATGTCACACAAACAGTCGAGCATAATCTATTAATCTGTGATCAAAACTTGTTGCAAATAACAAATATAAAGTTTAGTAAGCAATATTTGGTCTGAATAATCGACTGGAGAAGTTAATGGTATATGCTGGAATAAGAATAAATAGCAATAATATAGGAATTAAAACATCGGAATTCTCTGAAAGGTGACCTGTGCAAGGCCTGGCTGTCGAGCACATTGTATCATCAGGCGACCAATTACATCATGTGCTACAACAGTTTCAACAAGATTTCCACCGACAAGTTTAACAAGGACTTCATTATCTAGATCACTAAGTTCCACCACTATATGTCCTCGCAGTCCTTCTTTTACTCCTGTTAAGCTTAAAACTGTCCTCAGTGCCCGAGCATCACTCTGCATAAAAATATAGGAAATAATTGTTACAAAACATATCCAATATTACAGAAAGCACATCAATTTCTTATCTAGGTAACCTGGTCAGCATTCCCATCCTCAGCAAGGACAATTATTGCACGGGCCTTGGCAACAGATACCTATTAAATTCCACCAGATCAGTATAACCACATAGAGAAATGTACAGAGTGAGTAAATTTTGAAATAGAGTGCCCATTATTCACTTAAATTCAGAAAATGAATGTCAACAATGATAGCAAACCACAGATCAGGAAAAAACAGAGAATAGGAACCCAAAAAAAACAAGGCAGACAATGACCTTAGCAAAGTCTTCTTTTTTAATTAATTTTTATCTGAATAAACTCAAAAATTCTCGCGTCTTGGAAAATAAGGTAAATAAAAGGCTAACAGTATAAATTTTTCTATAGCAACAAATTTGGGAGCGGTGACGGTATTCCCCATTTAATTTTTGGGATGAAATATTAAACTAGTCTCAAATTCCCGTCTTAATAGAAGAAGAATAAATAACTGGAGGATACTGAGGCTTTAAGTACATAATTAAGCGTGGCATTGATACATGCAAAAAAGCAACTCAATTGAGATATCCACCACATATATTAGTAAACATCCAACTTATAACTGATTTGATTGGATAGCGTTTTCAGAGTCTTGTTCTGTTTTCTTTTTCTGGAAAACTAAGAAAATGTGTTTGGATAGCATCTGCTGCTTTTTGTATTCAGAAAACATATATGAACATAGGCTAAAGTTCATATCACTAGGGGGAAAAAACAAAAATAATAATAATTGAGATATCCACCACATATATTAGTATACATCCAGCTTATAACTGATTTGATTGGATAGCGTTTTCAGAGTCTTGTTCTGTTTTCTTTTTCTGGAAAACTAAGAAAATGTGTTTGGATAGCATCTGCTGCTTTTTGTATTCAGAAAACATATATGAACATAGGCAAAAGTTCATATCACTTGGGGGGGAAACAAAAATAATAATAATAATGTATTTTGACTGTTTTCAGATTTAGATAAGAAGTAATTAACCTAAAAAATGCAATACTCAAATAAAATATGCTGATAAACAAAACATGTAATCATTTCAGATAATTTAGAAAAGAAAAACAGAATATAAAAATACAAGAGATGGTTGCCAGACAGGTCTAATCATAGAGTAAGAGATGACACTTGAATAATTAAAAAAAATATCTGAGATACTATATATATCCAAATATACATACCTTTTTCAGGTCAGCTAAAATCAGAGGGCTACCACTTCTGCATATGACAGATGTCCCTCTAAAATCAAACTCCATTTTAGCAATGTCAAGCTCCATCTCTTCTTTGTCTCTTTCCGCCATCAGTACAACAATCCCTCCACCCAAACTCTCATTGGCTATGGAAAGTTGATTTAATAGTGATCCCTAAGCATACAATAGTTTTATGAGCAGGCGGGAAGCCTGAAATCTGGTTCATATTAATGCAAAACGTACAAAATTCTACTTCAAACTCTTACATACGCAATGGGAAGAAAATAACCTTCTGATAAATATACTTACTCAAATTTTATGAACTCCACAAATTGACATAAGATTGTCATTTCCTCCACACACATATACATAGAAAAACCTTCCTCCGTCTATATTCCTATATCATTTTGTACATGCATAACATTAATTCTTCTTGTTTCTAGTTCTATAACCTATTTCTTAGATAACTATCGCAGTTTGGATATAGCTTAATGTCCATAACTTAATTGAGCTTTGAGGGTAAGAGTGCAAGCAGGGGCGGATCCAGAAATTTTTCCAAGCGGGCGGATTTTAACTAATTTTTTTGTTGAAGTTAAATAAAAAAAACTTGAACTAATCATAATATTAACTAATTATAATAATGTTTACAAATTACAAAAAATATTCATAATCTAAACTAAAAAAGAAATTTTTTAAAAAAATATTTAGATACAATTTATAAGACAAAATAGAATGAATCTACATTTATTTAGAATATAAATGAATTTATTGTTGCCCCCTCCAAGTTTAACTTTTCCATTAATTTGTCCCCTTAAATTTATTCACTTGCATGTTTGCCCCTACCCCTATACCTATAAAAAAAAATCTAGCAAGGGCAGCTGCCTATGCTGCCCCTTTAATGCATCCGCCCCCGAGTGCAAGGAGAGAGGGTAAGATGATAATGAGGAGAATTTGTAATTTATCTATTTACTCTTGATAATAGTGCCCATGGTTTAATGGATACATTGTCTGATTTCTAATTAGGCGATTGTGGGTTGAAGTCCCACTCCTACTGGGCATGATTATTCTTATTAAGTATGCATGTAAAATGAAAACAAGAGAACACAAGTCATTAAAAGAAGAAAATGAGATGAAATAAAATCATGAATGCCATCACTAGGTTGCAGAGTTTTACTTGGAATTTAAGTTGCTAATGCTAGATATGGTAATAAAACTAAAAATGAGTTCAGTTCTTTCTCAACCTCGTGAAACTCAACATATGGAACAATTGATTACAACTCAAATGCAATGAATAAGACTTATTATACTTTAAAAAGGATAAATTGAGATAGTATTAAATATTTATTTGTCTATATCCCAAATGAAGTAACACCATTTCTTCATGGATTTGAGGCTCTTACCAATTTATCACTCCACCCGAGAATTAGAGTGTGATTTTGTTTAACCACCTCACTTCTTCCTTTTCTCAGCGAATCAAGCTTCTCAGAAATTGAATCAGAAACAAGTCCAAGCATCATTGCAAATATGAGCATCCCACCAAAACTAATGGCAACTGAAACTAACCTCGGACCAATACCTTCAGAGTTAGCATGATTGCCCGAGTCAGCAACATACGTCCAAGATAACCAGAGACAATCTGCTAAGCTATCATCTGTCACACCAAATAGTGCCAAACCACCAAGAAATATCAGCAACAGAGTTGCAACTAACAACGCCAATGGCTTAGCATACGGATGGACTGAAAAAAACACATCCACCTTATATGCTAGCTGCTTGTTTAAAGATACTTCTTCCGTAATGATATCCGGTGATCTCTTTGTCTTCGAGACATATTCAACATACTTCAAGAAAAGAATAGGGATAGATAGAAGCGTGAGTGAGACAATTAAAGCTGAAATCTTCAAGGTTTTGCTAGAATAACTCTCATTGTCTTGTGGTATAGACTCAACTGAATCTAAAGAATCCAGCATATTGCAAAGGCGTAATGTCACATTGAGCTTGTAAATCTGATCCTGCAAATTTACGGAACAGGGGTAACATGTGAAAAATTATAAATACATCATTTTCAGGGAATTTTTCTTCTCTACTTTAATCTATGCTAACTATTTGTTTGGGGATTTTCTATACCAAGACACCAATTTCTATGTAAATCTCCAAAAACTAATCACAAAATATTGCAAGCAATAGAACTAAAAACAATATGAATTACATTTCAACTGTCTAAAATGTCCTAACTGATGCAAATGGAACCCCCATCGAGTCCAGCAATAGCATCACTTGCATTGTAAACAAGTATGTGCAAAATGTGTTTTTTTTTTCAGTTCAGGACTTTTTGAATAAGAATGTCATTGAGATGCAAATACTGGAGATAAATCTGACTGCATTTGCACAAAATTTTTAATGTAAAAGCTTCAAATTAAGGTACTTATATAAACTTCAACTTTTTGCCACTAGTTTTATTACTGAAAAGAATTGAACTTACCTTTAAATCAGTGACCTGATTATGTAATGAGAAATTCTTGTGAAGCAGAGAAGAAAAAGCTGAAATCAAAATCTGCACAAACAAAATCCACATAATTCACAATCAGCTCAAAATTCGCTATCTGGAGATGGAGAGTGTGAAGGAGTCAGAGCTCACAGCTACTGAGAAGGCCATCTGCCACCGGATTTTCAACCGCGAACCGGTGAAACCAGTAACCTTCTCCGACGGTTTCTCCTCCAAGACATCACATTTATCCGAATTACGTCCCGAAACGACACAGTCATCGTCCGGAGTCGAAGATGATGATCTGCTGGTACGGCGAGGAAAGTCAATACGGCGCCGTATCCCCGCATACTTGGGGTAGTCTTGGTGAGGAAGGGAGCTCGGGCTCTGGGACGACGTCGTCGGCCTATTGGTGTCCGGAGAGTAAGGTTTGGGGAGTCTAGGATAAGTTGAGAATCGCCTGGTTGGGGTTTTGGAGAGATGTGAAGAGCGAGCGAATGACGGTGCCGACGACGGGAAGAACCAGTCCCTGTTGGTGGTGGGAGGTAACGGTGATGTTAACGGCGACGACGACGGCGACGGGAAGAACCAGTCTCTGCTGGTGCTTGGGGGTGGAGATGGTGACTCTGGGTCAAGGGGCATGATTGGAAACTAATGTAAACGTTGAGGACCTTTTGTGAACTACGTAAATTATATAGGATTTTAGTTATGGACATTTTGGTGAATATAGATTAAATTAGGGGCTGGATTTATAATTAAAATATATTAAATGTGTCTCCAATGATGAATTTTATTATGATATAATTATCTACATAACTAGTACTTATAATAATATCATATAATTTGAAATATTATTTAAAAAAATAATAATTAAAACTTATTAGGTGAATGTAATAGCCAAGTGCAATTTTGTCAAGTGGTCTTGAAGAAAATGTCTTTTATCTTCTTTTTTTTCGTTTTTCTATTTGAAAAAAGAAACACAATGACAGGTCTCAAATACGAAAAATAAAATAATAATTTTTTAAATTAAAATTTATTAACTTAATTTTTTACATACATATACTTTTTTCTCACATATTTCGATATAATAGTGAGGTGTTACATTTTATGAATATGTTTCTAAGTCAATTGAAAATTTTAAGTTATTTTAGAATCAGTTATATCTTTATTATTTTTATTCAATTATACATTTACTATTTCATGATTAAAATTGTGACACCCCCAAAACAGGTATATAACACCTATCTTGAGTCGCCAAATACATGGTACAAAATTTAAATAAAACTTAATTATACAACTGTCGTGTAAAATACGACAAAATATAATCTGAGAGTGTTAAACGAATATTGTCATATAGACAATATTCGCACTCAATAGAGTCCTCATTACATTTATTATCACATTATTTCACAGAATATTAAGGACTACTAATGCAACCATCTGGACCGTCACTCCGTTCCCCGACTAGTCCCAGCTATATTCTCATTTCCTGAAGAGAACAATGAAAGCAAAGGGTGAGCTCAACTAGCCCATTAAAAAATATTATGACTAAGATAATGCAGAATAAATTATCCTTAACCTTCAACATTATAACAACTGATATAATATAATAGACAAAAAGTTTTAGATTAACAACTGCAGCGGAATAAGCAATCCATTATAATAGTCAAGTAGAACATGATATCTACTATCTTCTATGATTTAAAAAGTTTTTCATCAACTTTATCACTGAGACTCAGCTTAATAAATAAACCACATCATCGAATCATCCCTGCACTACGGGCCAAGGTAATTCATGTAATCATCAATGGTCATGATTATACCGAATAATCCCTGGTCATAATCATACCAATAACTATCCATCAATGCACTACGGGCAAATGAGGACTTTTACCACATCATTTATAACATCATGGGTCATGATTATACCGAATGATCCCTGGTCATAATCATACCAATCAACAGTCCATCTATGCACGTAAGCCAAAGATGACTTTCATCACAATATAAGCATTAATCAAACGACATCAAGGATAAATATTAAAGACTTTAAATTTTTTCAGAGTTTAAAAATATTCAAATATTCAGTGCTAATCAAACAACCCATTAATCTAAGGATTATAAAATGACTTAAGACGAGGGACTGTCTAACTAGGTATTATAATCCTATCATGCGAGATTAAAAATTTATAAACAAAACTAACCTTTATTTCTTTTAGTATGACTAGTCTAATTATTAATCAACGTATTATTATGCTCTATAGGATTGTTTCAATTCAACTATTAATATTATTTTACCTTGCATGCACTCCTTCCTTTCCACGACTCTTCCAACCTACATACTAGGGGTGATCATGGTGTGGTTTGAAGCCCAAACTGCATCCGAAACCGCTTAGGTTCGGTTTGACAATTTCAAAATCGCACGTAAAATCGTTTGTGATTAGTGCGTTATGGTTTTAAATTGTGCGGTGCGATTTCATTTGGTGCGATTTCGATTTCAAAACCAATTGAACAACAAAACTTTATACAATTTAGCATCACTACTCTATTTTTGTGACAATATTCGAAAAATATTTATCTTTTGAGCCGATTATTTCTTTGGTGCGAACTTATAGTGTAATTATTTTTTTAGACCAACTCTATGATCATCCACTACTTGCATACCTCCATTCCAATTCAATTAGTAGTGACTTGAATAAGTTATTTTTTTAATAAAGTCTAAGGGACTGTTTGTTTAGCACTTAATACATCTGAATGGCTGAATCGGTCAGCCATTAAGTGTGTTTATTTTGAAAAAAAATCGTTTGAATGACTGAATCGGTCAGATGATTGAGCTGAATGGCTAAGTTAAATGTTTTTTGCTGAATAAAGTAAAAAAAAAATTATAAAAAAATATTAATTATTATATTAAGTAATATTCAATAAATTTACAACAACTTTGAAATTTTTCAGAGGGGAAAATAATAAAATTCTGTCATTCAGATATTTCAGACATGTTAATTATTAAATAACTTTTTTCATTCAAATTCATATTTAGATTTAGATTCAGATTCATTTAGTTTTTATCAAACACCTCCTAAGCTTTCAGTAAATTTTTTTCCCACCCTAGTCAAATGACCAATCATTTAAAACCTTTAATTGTGCAATTAATAATTTTTAACATGCTTGATTTCATTACAGCCATACATTCAGAGATATCAAGATCATGCATGTGAGTATTCCTGTGACAAACGAGATTTTTTGTAATTTAATTTGAATATTTATTGAATTAAATAAATATTTTTGATAATTTAATTATTGGGTTAAATAATTAATTGATGAAGTTATAGAAGATTAATTTAATTATATGTGTTACATTGATCAATAATGTAAGACCCCAATTTTTTTTAATAAAGATTATTTTTCTATAAATATCATTTTTAAATATTATGGAATGAATTTGATATAATGTTATAGTTGTGGGTAATACTTATAAATTTTGCAAAGTAAGCAAGTTGTTATAAAATATTCGTTTGGTCGGAGAATATTCGTACGACGACACTATCATTGGTGGACCCCACAACAGAATTATTGTCGGAGTTAGAAAATGACAAAAATATTTTTATGAAAATAACGGCGGAAGTGTTACCATTAACACTGTTAAAATACCTGGTGGTTAAAATACAGTAACACGCGTTGTTGCACAGTAGCACACGGTATTGCATAGTATTTTTAAATTATTAATTCTTATGTAAGAAGGCACTACTCAATAATTGTTACGGTAATTACTGTTTAATATTTTATTTTATTGATTCAATAATTGCTACGTTGATATTTTTGATTCAATAATTGTCATTACACAGTATTTCAAATTATCAAATCAATAATTCATTTAAATATATTATTATAATATTATATTATAGTAGTATGATGTGATTATATGATAGTATATTTTTTATAATTTGAATGGTAACATTATTATAGTAAATTCATGGTATAAAAGTAAAATGAGGTGGAAGAGAACAAATTGAATTTGAATTCTGATGATGTAAGCGATGATGTCATCGAAACGATGAGGTAAACAATGATGTCATCGGAAGGATGATGTAAGCAATGATGTCATATGATCGATGATGTAAGCAATGATGTCATAAATTATGGCGAAAAGACTATTTTAACCTTACTCTACCAAGCTTATAAATAGAAGCTCATTCCTTCATTATTTTTCACGAATTCACTAAAGCTATAGAGCGATGAAGAATAGAGAGAATAAGAGAGAAAGAAGAAGAATCTTATGTTACTACAATATTGCGGTATCCAATTTCTTATTAAGGTAAGGGGTATTATTTCTTTCTTATTCATGAAGAGAAATTCTGTTATTCTATTCTTTATTATTTTGTTGGAATAACCTGTATACGCGGGCTACCATATACTTGGTGAAATTCTTCTATTATTTCATTCTTTATCATTATGTTGGAATAAACTGTCTATGCGAAGTACCGCATACATGGTGAAATTATTTTATTATTCCATTTTTTATTATTCCGTTGGAACATCATGTCTGTGCGTTTATGCATGACCTGGTTCCGTTATTTATTATTCTGTTGGAATAACCTGTCTGTGTGGTCTATCGCATGCCTGGTGATTTCTTTTGTTATTCCATTTTTTATTAAACTCAGTTGGTTAAAGTTTTGACTTCTATACTCCATGAAATTAATGGAATATCCTTGATATTTGCGCTTCATCCAGTATCTTTTCATGAAAATATTCTTCTGAGCATTCTTAAGTTTTACTCTACAAAGAAGTATTATGTTGACAATTTGGACGTTATTAGTTCCTAGATAAATTAATTCTTGAACTTGTTTTATTGAATTTTTATATCATTGTCATCATCCTCATGTTTATATTATGTTGAAAATTATTTGTGGCCTGTAGTGCATAGATGGACTTAGTATGATTATTATCAGGGATTATTCGGTGTAATCATGACCATAATGTTACAAATGATGTGGAAAAAGTCCTCATTGGCCCGTAGTGCATTGATGGACAGTTGTTGGCATGATCATGACCATTGATGAATACACGAATATCCTTGGCCCGTAGTGCATGGATAATTTATGGTTGTGATACTAATGAATATCCTTGGTCGTGGTGCAGGGATGATGTGGATTATTTATTAAGCTGAGTCCCAGCGTTAAAAGTGATGAAAAACCTTTTAAATCATAAAAGATAGTAGATTTTATTCTTTACTTGACTCTTTTAATGGATTACTTGTTCCTCTGCAGTTAAACTTGATGTTTGTTATATTTTATCAGTTTAACACTGTTGAAGGCTAACTATAATTTATTCTGCATTATCTTAGTCATAATATTTCTTACTGGGCTAGTTGAGCTCACCCTTTCTTTCACTGTTCTCTTCAGGAAATGAGAACGTAGTAGGGACTAGTCGAGGAACGGAGTGACGGTCCAGATGATAGTATTAGTAGTCCTCACTATTCTATTAAATAGTGTAAAAATAAATGTAATGAGGACTCTTTTGAGTGTGGATATTGTCTAGATGACAATATTCTTATTAAAACTCTCAGTTTACGTTTTGTCGTATTTTACACGACAACTGTATTATTAAGTTGTATTTAAATTTTGTACCATGTATTTGGAGACTCAAGATGGGTAATGTATACCTATTTTGGGGGCGTCACAAATAATTTGGCATAATTAATAAATAAGAATTTTAATTATGTGACTGTGAATTTATGTGATTTTATTTTATTTAATTAAATAAAATTAATTGATTAATTAGATGTGTGACCATTAACTATATAATAAGAGTTAATTAAAATAAATGAAAAGGGAGAATAAAAGATTAGCCAAACAAGGCCCTAAGGGGAGTTGCACCAGGTAACCCATTACGGATTAACTGGCGCCACTAACTCACCCATTACTCACCCATTATATATTATACATATTATACTTATTTATATCTTATATCATACGCCATATCAGTTCCTAATTTTATCAGAGAAAAACTAGAGAGAAAAATGAGAGAATTTAGTAGAGAGGAATTGGAGAATTCAAATTTGTATCACCTTCAAACAGAGAAAGCAAGGGTAAACCATAATCTATGTTTTATATTTCACGTATTATATTTTCTCCCAATTAAGTTCTCTGATAATGGGATTTCATGAGTTCTTGTTTATTACTCAATGTTAAATGTCTATTAACATACATAACTCAATTGTATGTGATTTATATATGTTTTAAATTAATTGTTCCACGAAAGCATATCTAAATTAGAATTTTGAAAAGTTACAAAGTTTTTCGATTACGTGTTTTAAAAGTTCTCTGTGAATGGGAAATTTGACAATTTTTGATTATATGTCTATATATGTATTACAAATTGTTCATAACATATTATATATCATGTGTACATGAATCACAATAATTAAATTCATGTAATTATGTGTTAATTAGGTTTTGTGAAGTTACATAGTATAAAAGTTGTATATATGGCCCATATGGCCCTTACGTACAAATTAAATGTTTTAATCATATGTTTGTATCAAAATTAACACTTGAATATGCTTATGTATGTTGAAACGAACAAAACAGAATTTAAACGAATGTGTTAGTTCCCAAAGGCACAATAGTTATCTAGAAGGGGGGTTGAATAGATATTAAAAACTTTTCTTTGTTTAAAGAATGTTTTGATAAATCTTTAAGCACAACAGAATTATTGATTCTTCGAAAAACCTTTTAGATATCAGGTTAAAGAGAGAAAGGCAGTTATAACAGTTATAAAGACACAGTTGTTTTTAAGTGATTCGGAGCACTCAAAGCTCCTAGTCCACTCTTCTACTCCTTAAGTAGGAAATCCACTAAGGATGTCTTTTATACTTTCTGAATCTCACAGATTCCTTCTAGACCAACAGTCTAGGCACTTCTAAGTTCACTCTTGAACTCTTCAAGTCCAACAGACTTGGCTCTTTAAAGTTCACTTAGAACTCTTCAAGTCCTTCTGACTTGGAACTTCTTACTTCAGTAGATTGATAGTTGTTGAGTTGTGATTGAGGTTACTCAGTTGCAGTTAAGCACTTGTTCGAAAGAACTGAGTAGCTGAGCAAGCTTTCTCCTTTTTTCAGATCATAGAGTTCAACGTTTTGTGTTTTTGTGCGTTTTGTTCAATACTTGTTTACTTCTCTTATATGTTTGTATTCTGTATATATGAGATCCTTAAAAACTATTCGTTGAATTCATCTGATGAAGCATTAAATGCGTTTGACATTTCTGAGCTTTGATGGAGACATTTATGCACATCTTCTAAATTGCATTCTGGCCCACTGACACGGCAGACTACTTTCTCACCTAACACCTGAAAAGGTATTTTCCTCTGCCCAATGGTCTTTTTCTTAGCTTCTTGACTACGTTTCTTTTGATCAATACTAAGGATATCTTTTGTACCGTTGGGACTGGTGAGAGCTTCAACGTTCAAAGCTCATTCCTTATTTGTTGGAGTCTATCTTCAATTGAACGATAGGGTTTGATGTTTCTGACACAAGGCATGTGACACTCTACTATTCAAATTGTAGTGTCTTATCATATTGATGCTTGCTCTTAAGAGTACACTACGCTTTCTTCATACGACGATCATCACTTGCTCATCTTGCAAACTCTACATTTCCAAGAGCACACTACGATCTCTGAGTTAGCTCAGCAAACGTCTGGACCACTCTACGATTCCTGGAGAGGCCCTTCAAGGCAGATACACTACGATCATCTCAGCTCTGCGATCCTGCTTTAAGCTTCGCATTTCTGTTGATCGATCGGATAGACTACCAAATTTATTTATTTCTTTCTAGCCATAGATCAACCTAACAGATTTGATCTCTTTATCTATATAGGTAAAACACTTAAAGGCTAAGATCAACCTAACAACTTTGATCTATCACTAAGTCCTTGTACATATATTATTTGAAGGACTTTACATAATTATGAGCTGTTTCATAAAACATCAAATCACAATATGCATTCTTCCGACAATCTCCCCCTATTTGATGTTGACATAACCAAGGAGATTTGATTTCATGATTATAAAGTTTTATATGCAGTTGCAGAAAAGTAAACATGACTTAGTATTTCAGTGAGCAGCTGAAATTTCTAGAGAATAAGCATGAATTTATTGATGTATGGAGACAAATTTTACATTTAAGAATGACTACATCAATACAATTTGAAATTCAACTTATCTTTATTTCTTTGGTCTTTTGCTTCTTGGAGGATTTGCATATTACTCAGCTCTCCTCTTTCTACTTGCTTCATCTCTTATGGCCAGATCTTCCAGCTCACTTGGACTTAGTCTGGGATTGTGATCATGCCTATTCATGAATGCAGGATCTCCAATTGGCATTCGTAGGCATGTTGTTGTCACCGCATGAGAGCTGGTAGTTGGCCCTTGACTCCTTAATGGTTGAGCCATAAAAATTTCCTGCTGATCAAATCGTTGAGTCTGATGGTTGGCTCGTGGAGTCTGCTGAGTGATTTGCCTTGGCCTTGATTGGAAGTGACCTTTGCATCTGCCCTTGCCTCCCTGATCTCTTTGCCCTTTATTCTCCCCCTTTATGTCAGCATCAAAGGTTCGAATGTCTTCCGAGAGGCGAGTGACTCCTTGGACAAGCTCGTTGAGTTGACTCTGAGTTTGAGCAATGTCCTCACAATTCTCTTTGATCAAAACATCAAAACGAGTTTCTCGTCGTTGAAGTATGTCAAGGACAGTCTCAGTTTGCTTCATTTGTCCCATGGAAAAGTCTTGAAGCTCTTTGACTGCAGTTTGAAGACTTTTGATGCTCTGTATCATCAGATTGTTCTGAGATTCTTGTGTTTTCTGTAATATCAGGACAACATCCCTATGCTTTTTATCTGCAAGAAAGTGAATATCGTCCCTGTCTTTAATGCTTTGAAGCATTTCTTTGATGATCTCTTTGAGTGTTTTAGATATTCGAGCTTAGGGAGTCAAGATTGTTTTATGACATTGATCATTGATGTCAATCTCAGCTGTATGAGTGCAGTATGATCTTCAAGACTCTCATCTAGTTCTTTGATCACTTTCTCAGACATAGCTGACAAATCAGCCTTTGTGGATAGTTCTGACAGGATTTCATCTAGATTTGGAATTTGTGAGGGAGGTGACGTGTTCTTGAATTTATCTCGTAGTGAGTAGAGAGCAAGTTCAAGATTGAAGCATTCATTTCTAGATGAGGAGGGAATATCTGAAGGAGGAGCCTGGGTTTGAATATTGAAGCTTAGTGACTTTACGATTTGTGGTGGATACTCTACCAAAGGGCTAGAGTCAGTGATCGTAAAGGTGGTAGGGTATGGGAGTAATAATAGGAGTGGCTCTTATTTGGTTCCTCGATTCTGTAATTTTGAGATTCTCAAGAATCGAAATTGATTTAGTGGATGAAGAATCACTTCCAACCATTGCGGGAATTCATAGAATTGATTAAATGAGGATGATGGCAAGTGATTATTTCTGAAAAGAGTTGGGATAGATAGTACCTCAAGTGTGTTTTCTGAGGAAGACCTGTTGGTGAGAAGCTTCTTGGCAAAATTGAATTTCCCTGGGAATCCATTTGCGAGTACTGAGATAGCTGGATACTCTTTGAAACCCCAAAACATGTGATCCCAAGAGTTCAGAATTTGAGCTCGGTGGAAGGGCATCATAGGAAGATATGCAAATAGCTGCTTATAGTTGGCTCTTCTGTGCCCCATCAATGCCTACATGCCTATGATCTCAATCTCATTATCGCTTCTCTGCTTTTCACCGGAGGATTCCATTATGTCAATTGCTTGGGATGTTCTTTGCACCGGTTCTTCATTATCTCCTCCAGGAATTTCTTTTTTTGCTATTGAGGTGTCATGATCCTCCCCCTCAGTTTGATCACTCTTTTGAAATGTCGATAGCTCCCCCTCAACTGGAGCATCCTTTGTCATGAGATCTTCAGGCATCTCCCCCTCAGCAGGAGTATCTATTATCATCAGATCTTTTGGTGTCTCCCCCTTAGCTGGTTCCTTTTCAGCAGATAGTTCTTTGTCTTCCTTCTTTAGAGCTTTCTCATTGACAAGAATATACTTCTTGACCAATTTCCTTCTTGGCTTTTTAGGCCATGCCACAGCCTTAGGACTTTCTTGATTTTTGTCCTTCGGATCGTGATACATTTGATGCAACCGCTTCCTTGTTTGATCCAGGCTCTATGATCGGAGGAGACTCTCTACGATCGAAGAGGTGATATTTTTGCTCTTGTGGTGATCTTACTCATCTTTAGCAAATGAGATATAGTTGCTTATCTTCTTCTGCCTCCACTCATCTTTGTTCCTTTCTTCTCAGATCCTTAGAGTCTCAATATCTGAGGACTCTACAGACTTGTTGGTGGTGGATCCTTGAGGTTCTTCTGAAGTTCTTGCTTTCTTTTTCCCTTTGCTTTTTCTGATTAAAGTAATGGGTTCTCCTTGATTAGCTTCTTCTTCTTCTTCTTCTTCTTCTTCTTCTTCAGTTTCTTTGACAACAGACATATTCCCTAGCACTCATGTTCCCTTTATTTCACCAGTTTGACCACTGGATTCAGATATCATCTTCATATTTTCAGCGGGATTTTTTTTCCAGTTTTTAAACAACTGCTGAGTCATTCGTCGATTTGGATTTATGGCTTCTCCTTCATCATCCTCAATTAGGTCACCAAGAGTAGCCTGTGGGATAATGCTGATAAATAGTCCGTAGAGCATCTTCTGTGAGCTCTTTGTTTTCTTTGAGCTGATTAACCATTTTCCAATCCACTCAAGTAATAGAGCCCCATAGTTGAGTTGTATTTTGTAACATATGACAGCCATGAGTTTGAGTTGTACCTCATTCACAGAGTCATGACCTGAGCTCTTACAACATATGCATTTTCCAACAATATCAGCTAGAAACTCATACCTTTGTGGGAACTCCTTCTTTTTGTATCCTTTAATAGAAGGTGACTTCTTGTGATGCATCTTCTTGAGACCCTTGTTAAAATCTATGCCTTCTATGGACGGGTGCCCTTCTGATTTAAGACCTAGGGCTAGGTTGATGTCCTCAGCATTTAGTTTGATTTCAACGTTCCTGACGTTTGCAGTGATGGTGTTGTTTTCAAACACACCGTTATTGTAGAACTCCTTTACCAGCTTCGGGTAGATCAATGTGTCCATACCCAAAGCTTCTTCTTCGAGACCTCGCCTTCTTTAGTAGCGACGAGTCTTGTGAAATTGGGGTTCAAAGCAGCTTTTGAACTCATCAAAGCATAGTCTCAGGCCAGGAGATAACACCGGAAGTCGCCATTGATTTCTTCAGCAAAGTGAAACTGGATCGAGCTTCTTCTTGATTTAGGGTTTCTTCTTGAGAGAGGAAGAAAGAGATGGTCTTTTGAACTTTTAGATTTCAAACAGACGATTTTAATTTGTACTTGAAACTTCCCTCTCTCTATTTTGCTTAGTGGGACAGATGTCGAGTTTCGTTTGGCTCTAAGAATTTTGACAGAGAGGGATTGTACTGAATTGCCCTTAACTAATTCTGGGATGATATATTCTTTAGTGGGACTACGATCGTTGAGATGGTCCTTGGAGTCGTCGAGTTTGTTCTACCAACGTTGAGTCTGTGTAGCAGTCGTCGTGTCTGAGCTGTAAACGGAGAGTCTGAACTGCGATCATTGAGTCTGACTGTCAATCGTAGAGTCTGAAGAAGTCCTTGTGATGAATCTTTTTGACTTAGCATTCTCCTTAAATTAAGGTAGCTCAGGAAGGGCCAACCTCTTGAATGAAATAAGGGTTAGGTTTGTTCCTGAGGCACTTATTAGAGAGAATGCTTTGATTTATGCTTGATCATCATAGGGTACTCCTTTTGTTTTGTTGATGTAGCTCTGCTATCGTTGAGTCTGCGCTGCGATTGTTGAGTCTTTACTGCGATCGTTGTCATTCTATGACACTTTGGCTCTACGATCGTAGACTTCCTTTGATTATGTCTTTGATTTCGGACATAGCCCTTAAATCTGTATGGTTAGCACAAACTAGAGTATAATATTTCAGGTTTGCAAGTTAAGCATGCCTAGCTCACTTATCAATTTGTTGAATCTGGATTCATCTAGAGGTTTTGTAAAAACATCAGCAAGTTGATTTTCAGTAGGAATATATTGTAAAGATATATTTCCATTTTGTACATGATCCCTAATGAAGTGATATCTTATTTCCATATGCTTAGTCCTAAAATGCATGACAGGATTATGAGTTATAGCAATTGCATTTGTGTTATCACAATGAATAGGTATGGATTTGAATTCAAACCCATAATCTGCTAGTTGATTTTTCATCCATAGGATCGAAAGACAACAACTGCTCG
Source organism: Panax ginseng (assembly GCA_020205605.1). NCBI lineage: Eukaryota > Viridiplantae > Streptophyta > Magnoliopsida > Apiales > Araliaceae > Panax > Panax ginseng. Next base: position 33,758,146 of record CM035135.1, read on the forward strand.
CAAAGAATGTACTCAACTTTTCCGCAGTTGAGGTAAATCTTGAGTTTTGCTTTCTCTAAAACCAGACACGAGTCTCATTACCTAGTAGTTGACAAGTGCCATCTGGTACTTTTTTTTATCTATTTTGCGACTGCAAAAATCAAAGATCTCAGATATCCTGTTAGCTCAAATGAGGATTCCTTGGGATACCATAACCTCAAGTGGGGTGTACCTTTGAGATACCTGAAAATCCTCTTAACAACAGTTAAATGAGATTCTTTAGGGCTAGCCTGAAATCTAGCACAAATGCATGTTGCAAACATTATATCTGGTCTACTGGCAGTTAGATATAAAAGAGAGCCAATCATACCTCTGTATTGAGTTATATCAATACTTTTACCTTTTTCATCTTTGTCAAGCTTGGTTGCAGGAGCAATTGGGGTTTTCATGGGAGAGGCGGACTCCATGCCATACTTCTTAAGTAAGTCTTTAATGTACTTAGCTTGATTTATAAAGATTCCTTCATCAGTCTGCTTTACTTGCAGTCCAAGGAAGAAATTCAGCTCACCCATCATGCTCATTTCAAACTTGCTCTGCATAAGCTTGGAGAATCTCTTGCATAACTTTTCATCAGTAGAACCAAAAATGATATCATCAACATAGATTTGAACTAATAGGACTTTATCCTTATGCTTTCTAAGGAATAGTGTGGTATCTACTCTACCTCTAGTGAACCCATTTTCAATAAGAAAATTAGTCAGTGTTTCATACCATGCTCTAGGTGCTTGTTTAAGACCATATAAGGCTTTGTCTAATCTAAAGACATAATTAGAAAGAGATGGATTGATGAAACCTGGAGGCTGCTCTATATAGACTTCTTCTTGAAGTTCACCATTCAAGAATGCACTTTTGACATCCATCTGGAAGACTTTGAACTTCATGTGAGCAGCAAAGGCAAGGAATATTCTGATGGCTTCTAGTCTGGCAACAGGTGCAAATGTCTCATCATAGTCAATGCCTTCTTCCTGAGAGTAGCCCTTGGCTACTAGTCTAGCCTTATTCCTTATTATCACCCCATCTTCATCCATCTTATTTCTGAAGACCCACTTGGTTCCAATTACAGGATGGTTCTTTGGTCTTGGAACCAATCTCCAAACTTTGCTTCTCTCGAACTAATTAAGTTCTTCCTGCATGGCCTCTATCCAGCTGGAATCTTCCATAGCATCCTCTATCTTCTTTGGTTCTATTTGAGATAGGAAGCTTAGATAGAAGCATTCATTTTGAGTGGCAGCTCTTGTCTTGACTCTCGCACTCGGATCTCCAATGATTAGATCTTGAGTGTGATCTCTTGCCCATCTGCTTCCTGTTGGGACATCTGTTCTTATGCCTTCTTGTCTTAGATCTTCAAGATCTATTTCTTCTTCTTGGTGTGGAGTTTCGTTGTCTGACATAGGTTTCTCTACGATCTCGTTTCCTTGCTCAACGATTTCACTGTCAGGTTCTACGATCGTAGTGTTGAGCTCGACATCCTCATTCGTAGTGTCTTCACTGTTGATCGAAGTGTCTTAGAGCACTATTTTGTCTAAGTCTGTTTCATCAAAGATGATGTAAATAGAGACTTCTACGCTCAGTGTCTTCTTGTTGAACACTCTGTAGGCCTTGCTGTCTGTGGCATATCCAAGAAAGATTCCTTCGTCTGATTTTGGTTAAAACTTTGTCAAGTACTGCTTTCCATTGTTGAGTATGTAGCATCTGCAGCCGAACACATGAAAGTAGCTGACACTTGGCTTTTTTCCTTTCCAAATTTCATAAGGAGTCTTCTTAATCGTAGAGTGTATGAGTGATCTGTTCTGAGTATAGCATGCAGTGTTGACTGCTTCTGCCCAGAAGTATTCTGGTAGATGAGCTGCCGCTAGTAGAGTCCTTCCAGCCTCTATTAATGTCCTGTTTTTTCTCTCATCAACTCCATTTTGTTGGGGAGTTCATGGACCTGAGAAGTTGTGACTAATCCCATTGTCTGTGCAGAATTGGTCCATTTCTGAGAAATCGAATTCTCTGCCATGATCACTTCTTATGGCCTTGATTTTCTCTCTTTCTCATTCATCACCAAACTTGAACATCTTGATCACCGAGAGCTTGTTTCATCTTTTGAGGTTAGAAAGAATACCCATGTAAATCTGGTGTAGTGAAATCGATTACGACCAAATGAGTATCTCTTTCCCCAAGGCTCGTCGTTGGAATTGGTCCAAAAGATCCATATGTAGTAATTGCAGAGGCTTGTCAATTGAGTTGATGGTTTTGCTCTTAAATGAGCTTACGTCCTGCATTTTCCAAGTTGACGAGGCATTGCAGGCCTTTTCTTTAACGGTTGAGTTTGGGTAGCTTCACAACTAGATCTTTTGAAGCTAATTTGGACATGCTCTTGAAGTTGAGATGAGATAATCTTCGGTGTCATAGCCAGCTCATTTCTTTAGATTCTTTAGCCAGAAAATATATTGCCTCATCTGAGCTTAGTTGACCAAGATTTACTTTGTGTAGACATTTCCTTCTCTTGTCCCAGCTAGCTTTTTATCGCAGATGTCTTGTGTCTCTGGACTTGGCATTGGTTGTTGAGGAAAGTTACTTTACCCCCCTTGTCGCAGAGTTGGCTAATACTTAGAAGGTTATGTTGTAGTCCTTCCACATAGGCCACTTTCTTAAAGGATACCGCACCATTTCTCTTTGAGTAGTAGCCTCTTGTCTTGCCATAGCTATTATCTCCAAAGATGACCGAGGGACCCTCCTTCTCTATGTAATTGGATAGAAGGGCTTTATTTCCTGTCATGTGCCTTGAACATCCACTGTCCAAGTACCAGGTTGTGATTTTGAAGTCATTTCCCTGCAAAAATATTAAGCCTTCATTTTGGTACCCATACTTGCATGTGTCCTATATTGTTAGTGCCATTGGGGACCCAAATCTGCTTGATTTTGGGTCTCATATGCATAGAATTGTAATAACATTTGGCAGCCTTGTGACCAGTAGTGTAGCACACAAATCTTTGGATATGATGCATGTTTGTGTGTGTGTGAAAGTTCTTCCTCCATTTGCACTTGTGTGGGATATTGATTATCCTCCTGTTGGGCTGATATTCCTTCTTCCATGTGTTCTTATGTTTCATCGTTTGTGAAGAGTATGTTTTACTTCTACTGTACCTTCCAGGTTGGTTCGTCGAGTTAATCTCATTAAACTCAACGATCCTTCGAGGTTGGTGAGTAGGAGCTAGATTACTCTTTTCTTTTCTGAAACCTATACCAACATGAGATCCCTTGCTCCTAGGAATATGGATTGAATCAGATGAGCAAGGTTTGACAGGCTCATCCCTCTGTGAGGATTTCACAAATATAATGCCTCTACTAAAACCTGAGGCATTTCTAGTGTTAATATCCTTTTCTTTTACCACACATGACTCTGAGGTAGGTTCCCCAAAGCCTAGCCCTGTTCTATCTGAGGCGCTTCTCTGAATAGAGATTAAAGAATCCATGGATGAAGAGGATTTATTCCATGTAGAGATAGTCTTTTCTAGATCCTCAATTTTTGAGGTTAGACTAGACTCTCTTTTTGCACTGAGCTCATTTATTTGTCTCAAGAGCTTATTCTCAGCTTCAAGCTCAGAGAAAGAATTAGTACTGAGAAGAGCAGTTTCCAGTTCTTCATGAACCTTTTCTTTCTCCTTTTGAAGAAGTGAATAATCCTTAGACAGAACTCTAAACCACTTCATATATTGGTGTAGATCTGATGTTATGCCATGTAATGCAGTTCTAAGATCATCAATATCTACATCAGGAGAATTAAAGTCAAATACCTCGTCGATACTTACTTCATGTATGTTGGAGTTCTGCTTGTCCCTTGCACTTTTGGCCATTAGGCAGAGGTTAGCCATTTGGGGATCTTCATCGTCTCCAGATTATGGAGTTGAGTCATTATCAGAGTCACTCCACGATCCTCCAGCTACAAGGCCTTTGTCTTTATTTGCTGGTCTCTTGTTGCCTTTGTATTCCTTCTTTGCATGTGATTTCTTTTTAAGTTCTTCTCTGAGAGGTTTGTTGTAGTTGGCAATGAAGTGACCAGGTTTCTTGTAGTTGTAGCATAGGTCATTCATTTGATTCTGGCTGTTGTAGTTTTGAACTTTTTTTGGCTTGCTGGTTCTACCTTGTCTCATGAATCTTCTTAGTCTTTTAAATAGTATTGCAAAGTCCTCATCATCATCTTTATTGTAGTCAGAATCAACTTCAGTGTTGATTTTGGAGGTGTTTTCAGTTACTTTGAGTGTAACACCTTTGTCCTTCTTTCTTCCTTTAGATAACGTTTTAGCTCGTTGTGTTAGCTCCAATTTGTACGTGAGGAGGTTGCCATATAACTGTTGAACAGTCATTTTATATAGATTCTTTGATTCTCTAATGGTAGTGGTTTTGGCATCCCACTTGCTTGGTAAAGCTCTCATGAACTTTATGATCAGATCTTTATTTGGATAGATCTTTCCATAGGCTCATAGAGAATTAAGCAGAATATTGAATCTTTCGTATGTAGCAGTGACGTTTTCTCCTTGAACATGGGCAAACATCTCATATTGTTGAGTCAAGAGAGATTGTTTGTTTTCTCTGACTTCTTTTGTTCCTTCATGCATAATGAGTAGTGCTTCCCAAACCTCCTTTACTATTTTTCAGTTGACCACGTTTTCAAATAGATCATCTTCTAATGATTGAAATAAAATGTTCTTGGCCTTTTTGTCAAGTTGAACATCTCTCTTCTCGTTCTCTGTCTATTCTCCTTTGACCTTAATCTGTACTGGATCATCTGTAGTTGGTGCAAGCTTTGTAGGAACATAGGGCCCATTCTGAACAGTTTCAAATAGATCTTCATCTATTGAATCCATGTAAGCTTGCTTCCTAACCTTCCAGTTAGCAAATTTATCTTTGTTGCACATAGGTGGCTTCTTCGCCTCCTCCATCTTTGATTCGCTTGGTAAGTGTGCCATTGGATCTACTCAAGCTTTGTAGAAATCAGATTATAGAACCCGCTTCGATACCAATTGTTAGTTCCTCAAGGCACAATAGTTATCTGAAGGGGGGTTGAATAGATATTAAAAACTTTTCTTTGTTTAAAGAATGTTTTGATAAATCTTTAAGCATAGCGGAATTATTGATTCTTCTAAAACCTTTTAGATACTGGTTAAAGAGAGAAAAGACAAGTTATAGCGAGTTGTAAAAAGACACGATTGTTTTAAGTGGTTCAAGCACTCAAAGCTCCTAGTCCACTCTTCTACTCCTTGAGTAGAAATCCACTAAGGATGTCTTTTACACTTTCTCGAATCTCACAGATTCCTTCTGACCCGGCAGCTTCAGGCACTTCTAAGTTCACTCTTGAACTCTTCAAGTCCAAAGAGACTTGGCTCCTTACATATTCACTTAGAACTCTTCAAGTCCTTCTGACTTAGAACTTCTTACTTCAGTAGATTGATAGTTGTTGAGTTGTGATTGAGGCTACTCAGTTGCAGTTAAGCACTTGTTCGAAAGAACTGAGTAGATGAGCAAGCTTTCTCCTTTTTCTCAGATCGTAGAGTTCAACGTTTTGTGTTTTTGTGCATTTTGTTCAATACTTGCTTACTTCTCTTATGTGTCTGTATTCTGTATATATGAGATCCTTAAAAACTATCCGTTGAAGTCATCTGATGAAGCACCAAACGTGATATTCCAACGTAATAATAAAGATTTTAACCAGTCCTGTAAAACACATGATGTGATATTCCAAATGTAATAATAAAGATGGGACCAGTCCTGTAAAACACATGCATGAGAATATTCCAATGTAATAATAAAGACAGGTTAATAGAAGAATGTCACCAAGTATAGGGTAGACCACGTATACATGTTATTCCAACAGAATAATAAGAAATGGAATAACAACAGTTCTCTTCATGAATAAGAAAGAATAACACCCCTTACCGTAAAAGAAACTGGATATAAGAGTAGGAAAGTAGCAAAATACTTTTCTATAGTTTCTCTATAATTTCTCTCTCTGGAGTTTCAGTGAATTCGTAAGAAATAATAAAGGAATGAGCTTCTATTTATAGGAGAATGGAAGTGCACTATTCATGAACGAAATTATTTTGCAGAATTATTTTCTTCAATCAACTACAATTAAGTTAATCAACTAACCAATAAGGTTACAACAAAAGTTAAAATATAATACATATATATAAACACATGTTTTCAATTTATATATATCAATATTATATATACACCACTTGATTTTTCTCCCCCATAACCAACATCAATCCCCCACGCCCCCAAAATCACTTTCACTCTACCCACTACTTTTCACTCACACACATCGCTATCACTCTTTTTTTTCCACTATATACTCAATACATACATATATAAATATAACTTCCATACGTATACTCTTTCTCTATTTTCAAAAATCATTTTTCCAACACAAATGGGTCCCACATGTGGGCCCCACTTTTATTATAAAAAATTTTTACCGATTATTTTGGAAAATGGGTAAAATAGAGGTCCATAAAATAAGCAAAACTTCATAAAAATCACTTTAATAATTTGAACAACATTTATCACCTTTATTATAATTCACAATATTAATCGACCAGGTCGTTCCCAGGAAAGAGGGGGATTTCCAATAAGAATTTCTCCCTATTGACGCGCAATTAGATTATCTAACCTCTCCTTGACAGAACTTCTAGACATCGTTAATATTGTAAATAATAATATTAATAACCTTGTCGTCTCAATTTTTGATTTAATCATATATAAAATATCAACAATAATTGAATCAAATAACGTGAGATACTATGCAACAATTACTATAACAATAATTGAACAAAACTGAATGACTTCTCACATAAGCATCAATATTCAATACCGTGTGCTACTATGCAACCACGCATATTACTGTACTTTTAACACCGGGTGTTTCAATAGTTAACGGTAAAACTTCCGCCGTTATTTTTATAAAAATATTTTTGTCGCTTTTCTCGATCCGACAATAATTACATTGCTAGGGGTCCACTAATGATTGTTGTCTTTGTCATTTAATATTCCCTACTAAAACGAATATTCCCAATTAATCGAATATAATATAACAACTTGCATACTTTGCGGAATTTATAAATACTACCCACAACTATAACATTATATCAAATTTATTCCATAATATTCAAAAATGATAATTATAGAAAATTCATCTTTATTTATAAAAGTTGGGGTCTTACAACCTCCCCTTCTTAAGAAATTTCGCCCTCAAAATTAGGGTACATACCTGGTATGTCGAAGAGGTAAAGATACTTTGATTTCATTTCAGATTCTAACTCCCAGGTCATTTCCTCAACATCGTGGTTTCTCCACAAAACTTTGACTTGAGGTATAACCCTGGAGCGTAGAATATATTCCTTCTTATCTAAGATTTGAACAGGAACCTCTTCATACGTTAAATCTTCCGCTATTTTGTCTGGTTCTAACTCAATAATGTGGTTCGGGTCTTCCACATATTTACGTAACATGGATATGTGAAAAATGTTATGAACACGAGACATACTTGGCGGTAAAGCGAGTCTATAGGCCACAGTTCCTACTCGATCGAGGATTGAAAATGGGCCAATGAATCAAGGATTTAGCTTTCCTCTCTTTCCAAATCTCGTAACTCCTTTCCATGGAGCAACACGTAACAACACATGATCTCCTATATCGAATCCCACGTCCTTTCGATGAAGATCAGCATAACTCTTTTGTCGATCTTGTGAGGTTTTTATACGTTGTCGGATCGTTTGAATCTTTTCTGTAGTCATACGTACCAACTCCGGTCCCAATAACGTTGCTTCACCCACCTCATCCCAGCATACTAAAAAACGACACTTTCTTCCATACAACGCCTCGAATGGAGCCATGCCAATACTTGCTTGATAACTGTTGTTGTAGGAAAACTCCACTAATGGTAAGAACTTATCCCAACTTCCCTTGAAATCAAGGACACAGAGTCTTAATAAATCTTTAAGAGTTTGAATAGTCCTCTCTGATTGTCCATCCGTCTGAGGATGATATGCTGAACTAAATCGTAAATCCGTGCCCATAGCTTTTTGCAAACTAACCCAAAATCGTGAAGTGAATCTTGGGTCTCGATCAGAAACTATGAATACTGGCATACCATGTAGTCTTACAATCTCGTTTATGTACATAAGAGCAAGACGTTCAAGTGTATAATTTTCTCGTATTGGTAAGAAGTGAGCAGACTTGGTCAATCTATCAACAATGACCCAAATTGCATCAATGCCTTGAGAAACCTTGGGAAGACCAGTAACGAAATCCATGGTAATGTGCTCCCACTTCCATTCTGGAATTTTAAGTGGTTGCAATGGACCTTTTGGTACTTGAAGCTTCGCCTTGACTCGTTGACAAGTTAGACACCTTGAGATAAACAAATATTATATCTCTCTTCATATTGCTCCACCAAAATGTATGACGAAGATCACGATACATTTTGGTACTCCCATGATGGATTGCAAACGGTGTGTTGTGCGCCTCCATCATGATTTTATACTTTAAATCAGGGTCGTTAGGAACACAAAGTCTGGAGTTGACTCGAAGTATTCCTTCTTCATCATCACGTGAGTTCCTGGAGTCTTTATCTCTATCTCCATCCTTTGCAAATCACACAAAATGGGCCTTTGCATTGACAATACCGCACTCATACCCGCATATGATCTTCTACTCAATGTGTCAGCTACCACGTTCACTTTTCCAGGATGGTATGATCATAATCTTTCAACAGTTCAAGCCAACGTCGTTGTCGCATATTGAGTTCCTTTTGAGTGAAGAAATATTTGAGGCTTTTATGATCCGTAAAGATCTCCACTTTCTCCCCATACAAGTAATGCCTCCAAATCTTTAGTGCGAAGACAACAGCTGCCAACTCTAGATCATGAGTAGGATAATTCCTCTCATATTCCTTGAGTTGTCGTGAGGCATAGGCTATGACTTTCCCATGTTGCATGAAAACACATCCTAACCTTTTGCCCAAAAACATCATCAGAGATGACAAATCCCTCCGAACCGGATGGTATTGTCGTAATGATCTTTGAAATGAGTCTTCTTTTGAGTTCTTGAAAACTCTTCTCACATTCCTCGCTCTAACCGAACTTTGTATCTTTCTGAGTCAGCTGAGTTAATGGAGTAGCTATTCGAGAAAATCCTCCCACGAATCTCCGATAATAACCAGCTAAACCGAGAAAGCTACGTACTTCGGTCACTGATTTAGGTTGCTCCTAGCTTTGAATAGCTTCAATCTTTGCTGGGTCAACAAATATTCCATGACTTGATACCACGTGCCCAAAGAATGCTACTTCCTCAAGCCAGAATTTGCATTTCTTCAACTTGGCATAAAGCTTATATTCACGAAGCTTTTGGAGTATCAGCCTCAAGTGTTGCTCATGATCCTCACAGCTTTTGGAATAAATAAGGATGTCATCAATAAAGACGACCACAAAGTGATCCAAATATTCCTTGAATACTCGGTTCATCATATCCATGAAGGCAGCAGGAGCATTAGTCAATCCAAAAGACATGACTAGAATTCATAATGTCCGTCTCTGGGAGTTCCGGCCGCCGCCTTTGGAATGTCATCGGTTTTAATCTTCAATTGGTGATATCCTAACGAAGATCAATCTTTGAAAAAAAATTTGGCGCCTTGCAACCGGGTCAAACAGTCATCAATAATACGGGCAATGGGTACCTATTTTTGATGGTGACATGATTCAAATCCCGATAATCAATACAAAGTCGCATACTCCCATCTTTCTTCTTCACGAATAGTACAGGAGCACCCCAAGGAGAAGTACTAGGACGAATAAAGCCAATGTCTAATAATTCTTGCAGTTGAGTCTTTAACTCCTGAAGTTCAATAGGAGTCATTCGATATGGGGCTTTGGAAATGGGTTTTGTACCGGGTTCAAGATCGATACAAAATTCAATTTCACGCTCTTGGGGTAGGCCAGGAAGTTCTTCAGGGAATACGTCAGGAAATTCATTAACAATAGAAATATCATTCAAAACTGACGTATTTTTGTTTAGATCCGTGACTTGAGCTAAGAAAGCTTGACATCTGTTTTTCAATAAACGAATAGCTTTATGGCTTGAGATGACGGTGATTGATTTTAATGGTTTGGTTGCTTGAATTCGCATAATAGGTTGGTTAGGAATATGAAAGCTAACAACCCTACGAAAACAATCAATTTTTGCATGATGTGTAGTTAACCTATCAATTCCTAGAATTACATCAAATGCAAGTATTTTCAATGAAATAAGATCGACAGGTAACGCGCGGGTGCCGATTTGAACTAAACAAAACTTATAAACAGTGGATGTAATGAAGGTTTCTCCCAACGGAGTTTCAACAGATAAGTCAAAGTCTAATTTCTCCTGAGTCAAATTTAAACGTTGAAAGCAAGTAGGAGAAATAAAAGAATGGGTACAACTTTGATCAAATAAGGTATAGACTTCATGCTAGAGTTTATGATAAGCTTACCCGTGATGACCTCGTTCGATTCCTTGCTTTCAGGAGGTCACAACAAACGCCTCCTTTACCACTACTGGCTTTGACTTTTCTCGGAATGACGGCTTTGGTGCCTCCATCCTAAATTTGAACTTATCTTTGGTGAACGACAAAATCGGGCTAGGTGTCCTTCTCTCCCACAATTATAACATGCTTTGACTGAGATCGCGCAATTTTTGACCGATGTGTCCCTCCCTTCGTATTTGAAGCATATGATGGGTGGTCGCTTCTCCTTCCTTAACAACGGGTCTTTGGTCTTGACGTCTTTCCATCATTGTTGAATCTCCTCTTCTTAAAATGTCCATTCTTATTATTTTGGCCCGATTACCATCGAAGTGGTTACCATTTACGTCTGTTGATTCCTCCACGCTTGTTGTCACCGCTTGATGGTTGTTTTCACTAGTATTATCATTTTGTTTAACGCTATCTCTTTTGGTTGGTTTGACTCATTATCACGCCTAATAATCGAGCCCTATTAACAACATCCTAATACAAACACGCTTTATGAGAGATAAGATATTGACGTATCTCGTGTTTCAAACCTCTTAAAAACATTCGTGTCATTCTCTCCTCATTATCAACCAAATGGGATGCAAACCGGACAACTCTAAGCAAACTTGGCTTCAGTCTTCACGATATGATCATGTTGTTTTGTTCCACTTGATGAACTCTACCTCTTTCATGTGACGAATACTTTCGGAAAGTACTTGTCGTTGAACAGCTTCTTGAACTTCTCCCAAGACATCTTGATCTAAGCGAGTTAAAATACGCTTTCTGATTCCCACTAGTAATCTGCCTCTGCCCGCAATATGAAGGTGGAAAAGGGAACCTTTTGCTCCTCAGAGCATCCCAAGACATCAAATATCTTGTTAATCTGTTTAATCCACGTCTTTGCCTTAAGTGGTTTTGGCTCTCCAAAAAACTCCGGTGGACCCAGTTCCTTAAACTGCTTGGCGGTGACCGTCCGAGAGTTGCCAGTATTTCCACCTGCATTTTGGACAGCAGCCGCTCTCGCCTGATGTTGCATGAATTGCATGAAGCCTCGGAATATTCCATCATTCATCATTTGATCAGTGTTGTTGTTTGCTTGAGGATTGTCGCCTTCCTGATGCACATTATCCTGGCTATTGATCTGTGGAGACTCAACGGTCTCCTGTGCTCCATTGATGTTCTCAACATTCTCGGATGCCATTTTTAAATACTGCCACAAAATAAGAGTTAAATAACATATCACATATTATCCCTATACTCTGACCAACCAATTAAATACCAAATAAACTTAGGTAAGTCATACTAGCGAAAGAATTCCCCGTGTCTCCCTCCTAGTTCTTATCTCACATCTCACCAGGGGATCATATCCTAAAGCTTTGATATTAATCATGGCGCCCCAAAATAGGTTTACATCACCTATTCTCGAGTCGCCAAATACATGGTACGTAATATAAATACAATCTTAATTATACAACAAGAAATGCATGAGTTTAAATACAAATCCGCTTTCTGACAATATCCACTCTCATAATAGGTCATCATTACATTTATTGACACACTATTTAATGTAATAATGAGGACTACTAGCTAATACTATCATCCCACCATCACTCGCTTCCCCGACTCTAAATCCAGCCCACGTTCTCATTTCAAGAAGAAACGAAAGAAAGAAAGGGTGAGCTCAACTAGCCCAATAAAAATATTATGACTAAGATAATGCAGGATAAAATATCATTAGTCTTCAACAATGTTAAACCGATAAAATACAATAGACATCAAGTTTAACTGCAGCGGAACATGCAATCCATTAAAAGAGTCAAGTAGAAGATAAAATCTACTATCTTTTATGATTTAAAAGGTTTTTCATCACTTTTGTCGTTGGGACTCAACTTAATAAATAATCCACATCATCGAATCACCCCTGCACTACGGCCAAGGATATTCTTTAGTATCACGACCACAAATTATCCATGCACTACGGGTCAAGGACATTCGTGTATTCATCAATGGTCATGATCATGCCAACAACTGTCCATCAATGCACTACGGGCCAATGAGGACTTTTACCACATCATTTGTAACATTACGGTCATGATTACACTGAATAATCCCTGGTCATAATCATACCAAGTCCATCTATGCACTACAGGCCACAGATGACTTTCAACATAATATAAACATGAGGATGATGACAATGATATAAGAATTCAATAAAACAAGTTCACGAATTAATTTGTCCAATAACCAATAACGTCCAAATTGTCAACATGATACTTCCGTGTAGAGTAAAATTCAAGAATGCTCAGAAGAATATTTCCATGAAAAGATCTTCGGATGAAGCGCAAATATCAAGGATATTCCACTAATTTCATGGAGTATAAGTCAAAACTTTAACCAACCGGTATAATAAAGAATGGAATAACAAAAGAAATCACCATGCACGCATGATTGCCGATGCATGAAGTTATTCCAATGTAATAATAATAACGGAACCAAAGTTAGGCAAAATTACGCACTTAAGCGTAATGTTCCAACATAATAATAAAGACGGAACCAGTCCTGTAAAACACATGATAGGATATTCCAACCGAATAATAAAGACGGAACCAGGTCCGGTATAAAACACACAGACAGGACATTCCAACAGAATAATAAAGACAGGTTAATAGAAGAATGTCACCAAGTATAGGGTAGACCGCGTATACAGGTTATGTAAGACCCCAACTTTCTGAATAAAGATGAATTTTCTATAAATGTTATTTTTAAATATTAAAGTATGAATTTGAAATAATATTATAGTTGTGGGTAATATTTATAAATTCTGCAAAGTATGCAAGTTATTATATTATATTCGATTGGTCGGGGAATATTCGTTTTAGCGAGGAATATTCGTATAACTACTCAATCATTGGTGGACCCTAATAATGTAATTATTGTTTTGATTGAGAAAACATAAAAAATATTTTATTAAAAATAACGGCGGAAGTTTTACCGTTATCTTGTTGAACTACTTTCTTTAGTAAAAGAAAAAGATAATCTGGCGTGGTTGCATAAGAAAGACACTCGGTATTGATTATTAATGCTTACGTGAGAAGTCACTCGCTTTTGTTCAATTATTGCTATAGTAATTGTTGCATAGATCTCACGTTATTTGATTCAATTATTGTCGATATTTTATATATTATTAAATCAATAATTGAAATGACAGAGTTATTAATATTATAAATTGCAATATTAACGATGTCTAGAAGTTCTGCCAATGAGAGGTTTGGTCACCTAATTGCGCGCCAATGGGGTATTGGAAAGCCTCCTCTTTTTTGGGAACGACCTGGTCGATTAATATTGTGAATTGTAATAAAGATGATAAATGTTGTTAAAATTATTAATGTGATTTTTTTATGAAGTCTGCTTATTTTATGGATTCCTATTTACCCATTTTTCAAAATAATCGATAGAAAATTTTTAAAGGTGGGGGCCACATGTGGGGCCCATATATGTTGGGAAAATGATTTTGAAAATGGAAGAGTATACGTATGGAAGTATATGTGTGTATTGAGTATATAGTGGGAGAAAATGAGATGTGAAAGTGATGAGTGTGAGTGAAAAATGGTGAAAAAGTGGTAGTGTGATAGTGATGTGTAATTCCAAAAAGTGGTAGATTTGGGGTGTCACAATTCCAAAAGGTCAACCTAGATTTTTAATTTTTCTTTATACAAAGAGTTAAAAACATTATAGACTACTCTATCAATATGGTGCGTTTTTAATTTTATGCGTGCGATTTGTACAATTTTTTATTATAGGCCACATATGTCGGAACCGTTTGTACGATTATAATTGGTGCGGTTTATTGCCGAGCCCTAATGCATACCTATTCAATTTGACGTGACTTCTTTTTTTTTTCTTTAAAAAATATTAGGATAAAGAAGAATATTGCATTTCGTCAAACTTATTTATTTTAAAATTACTCGAAGTCTTAAAATAAGAACACACAATTAGATAAGTTGGTTTGTAGTTGCGGAATAGCCTATATATCTTACAAAGCCCTAGTCGATGGACATTGTGCACAGTATCAACCCGTCTTTCTTCTCCTTCCTTTGTAAAACTTTCAGCCATTGTCGTGTTGCTCTGTAGAATCTATGTGCGCCAAAAGTCCTATATTTACGGTACCAAATTTACTAACCTAACTCTTATTCTATTGATTTTTAAGTTTCAGATACTCTTTTACTTCCCAAATCGCAATTAGCAGGTGGAGTTAGCGATTTATGGTAAATCCTATATAAATTGCTTCATTAAATTTTTGTAGTTTTATTCACATTGTTTCTTTGATATGGCTGTTTGATTATCACCAATTTTAGCCTCGTTGGCTCATATATGCCTGTGATCTGCTAGGAATTGGGATCATACTATGTTAATCTGACGACTGTTGTATTTTTCTGCGAGATTCACCATGTTGGTTATTATTATTATTTTCAACTGATTTCCAATGGGCTACTGGAAGATGGTTTTAATTCGTATGGCTTTACTAGGTGACTTGAACATATATATGTAATTTTGTATTAGATTCATGGATGCTAATATATATTATTAAACTTGATAATATTAGGATAACCAGATTGTTTCACTGTTTAATATGTTTCAGAGTCTTATTGTAACATCCCCTTTCTTAAAGGGAAAGGGACACAAACATAATAAATACAAACATCTAATAAACCTCAAAATATTTTCAATGAAATTGAACACCAATTGTCACATATTCTAATTTAAATAGAAGAAACTCCGCATTTACATAGTCCCTACTTTTAAGAAGAAAAAATGCCAAAATGGCCCAAACATCCATCTGCAAAATATTAGAAAAAAAATCAAGTCTAATAATAATCTCAAAAGCTAATCTACTCATTTGGATCAAACGTAGCTCTCATCCCACAATTCTGATCACCCTTGATTATCTGTCGGAAGAAAAACACAACGTGAACCAATATGCCCAGTACGGATATGAAGATGAACAAATATATCACAATATTTAATGTATCTAAAAGAGTCGAATGAATGAACACATGTGAATTACAAATGAATTACGAATATATCAGAATTAGTGAGACCATTTACAAATGATTAACACTGTTAAACGAATAATTGTAGTCAAAAGAATCCCAAACAAATATTGCTGAATCAAATGGTTGTAGGTGACAATTTCATACTATGCTCGAATACAAATAGCTAAAGGTTAACAAAATACATCGGTATCATGATGTATACAAATCAAATCGGATAGTATGCACGACACATACGTCACTAATCTGCCAAACAAATAATCAAATCAAATACTGGGTCGACCCATACGTATCCTGAACAACTATATCAAATGCCCAAAGCTCATACTCAAAGCATACAAAAGGATACGCCGTGGACTAATCACACCGCCACGGAAGGTGTCATGCCCTTGTGTCAAGAGGACATGTCTGTGATACTTCCACAAGTGGTTAGCTCAAGTATATCCTTAGAATCAATCTACAAAATGTAAGCCAAAAGGGGTTCAAATCACAAGGCTTACATGACCATTTTCAAATGATATCAAATTATCAAATACAAACATACCTAACTATCACAAAATACCAACGATCTGAATACTTTCGAATGTGAACGAAAATATACGAATAATGAAACAAACGAATAAAATTCCCCGAATATATAGACATGTATATTTCTACAAATATCCAAAATAATTACTAAACATGATTGACTAGTTCAAAGAGTACAAATATGATTTCTACGTATCAACGCCAACATGAAACTATTATACGAATTTGAGAAGGAGCAATCATGTGAAACTTTAACTAACTTCTAAACGAAAAGCTAAACGAACAATTCAAAATTGTGGATTATCGTTAAAGGAATACGGAATCCGTACCTGAGTTAAATAATGTAATACCCGAAAGCATAACCTCAAATATAGTTCGTTAAACTCCTTCCGTCCGAGCTAATTACATAAAATAATAATAACTGTAAGTATATTTACAAAAATATTATTCCCATCTTTAACCCGTTAATTAACTTTATCTTACTATTATTATTATTATTATTATTATTATTATAGATTTTATATGTATTAACTATCTACCTTCCGATTTAAAAGATATACATATATTAAATCGGTTTATATATATATATATATATATATATATATATATATATTAAATATACATATATTAAATTAGTTTGCAATCTAAGCTTTAGGATTCAAGTTATATATATATATATATATATATATATATATATATATATATATGATTCCTTGAATTTTAGTACTTCCACTTTTGATTCATGTATGGGACTATTATATTGGGACAAATTTTAGATGCTTTCAATTTTTAATGCAATACTAAGGTCGTGTTTGATAAAATTGAATGTTAAGATCTGAATAGTTTAGATATCTGAATAATATAGAGCATCTGTCTAAAATTGTATCTGAATGAAAAAATGGTGTTTGATAATTAATTTTTATAAAATGTCTGAACAAGACTATTTTACTATTTTAACCCTTCACCCACTATGATAGACCAATGGCTAATGCTGCTCCACCACTTCCTAACTCCAACTTGAAAATTAAAGCCCAAGAAAGAGGTATGTGGAAAACTAGAACTGCAAGTGAGCTTAAAAGCATTGAAAATGTCAAACTATGAGTCAGCAAGTAGCGAACCAACAATTGAAGAATCGCGTATGGAAATAGGGTACCAATGAGACTAAAGGGTAATTTCCAGCTTCATGCGAGATTAAAGGGTCTTGACCTATCATTATAAGTAACTTTTCCATGAAGATCCATAGAAGAGATACCAGTAGACAAACTAAAAGGATAGATATAAGAGCGCCATAAGTATAGATTCCAAGCTTCTGATATTGCCCTGCTCCATAAGCTTCTGAAATCGAAGAGAAGGGAGAGGAGGAAAAGGATTATGATCGATTTGGGAATCTGAAAATTGAAGAGGCAGAGGGATATAATAGGAATTTTGTAATATTGAAGAGGTTATTTTTGTTCAAAAATAGCCAATTTCGTTCAGATCCACCTCTGAATAGAATAGATTTATATTTGTCCCTTACCGATTAAGAGGCAATTTTTTTTTTACCAAACATGTTTAGTCTCTGACCGAATAAGAGGTACTTCTATTTTAAGAGGCAATAAGAGGTAATCAAACACACCCTAAGCCAGAATGCTTCCAATTCAATTAAAAAAAAATAACTTACCGGTATAATCTGATTTCCCACTTTCCCTTGTTTTGTCGAGGCTGTGCTCTCCTTTCTTTTGTAAACAATAGTTAGGTTTTATTTGTTTATTTATATATCTTATTATTTCTCCAATTCTTAATAGGATTTTTTTAATATAGCATAAATATAAATTAGAACCAAATTAATTTAAGCTCGATTCTACCAAATTAGTTTATCCATCACTTATTAATATTTATTAACCCACATAAATTAAATGACTATTTTGACCCAATTAAAAGACAAAGTCCAAACAAGATTTTTAAAATATAAATCTAAATATTATTTTTTTTATTTTTTTCGGGTATTACACGTATAATGGCATTTTTATATGCAGACTTGCATTTTTCTGTAGGTGTTGCTACTAGAAACTTTCTAATTTGTGGTGTGATTGATATATGTAATTCCTATCATCTTAGTCTGATTTTTGATCTCCCTTTCATGATACCCTTATATGAATCATGGGATTTGTTACCTTCTCTTCAAAAAGTTAGTCATCAGAACATTAGTTTAATTATCTCAAAAGTGAGTCATAATTCTCTATCTCCGTAGTAGTTAATATTGACCTATTTGATTGATTTGATGGAATGAGTTACCTGGTATTTATTGCAATACAAAATTAATAGAACTTAGTTTCTCTAGGCTTTTTGCATCAAACAGAAGCCATGATGCAAGCATTGTCGAGTGAAAGTGCCTTGTCTGTGATGGGCCCAAGACCTATGGAATTGTATGCTGTTCCACATAGTGGTCCCCAAGCACCTGGGCCAAAATGGAAAGCAGCGAACATCAAGTTTGGAGTCCCCAATTATGTTGCTGACGGGTCATCAGAGTGCTATATACACCATGAAGTTTAATCCGGCAGGAACAATGGTTGCATCTGGATCTCATGACAAAGAAATTTTTCTTTGGTATGTCCATGGTGAATGCAAAAACTTCATGGTTTTAAAAGGGCACAAGAATGCTGTTCTGGATCTCCGGTGGACTACTGATGGGTCACAGATAGTCTCGGCCAGCGCAGACAAAACATTGAGGGCATGGGATGTTGAAATGGGGAAACAGATAAAAAAGATGGCAGAACACTCCTTTTGTGTGAATTCATGCTGCCCTTCCCGGAGGGGTCCTCCACTTGTTGTCAATGGATCTGATGATGGCACTGCCAAACTCTGGGATCTGCGTCAACGGGGTGCCATCCAGACTTTTCCAGACAAGTACCAAACCACAGCAGTTGGTTTCGCTGATGCGTCAGATAAGATATACACAGGTGGAATCGACAACGATGTTAAGGTGTGGGATCTGCGTAGAAATGAAGTTACCATGACACTTGAAGGCCATCAAGGACATGATAACTGGTATGCAATTGAGCCCAGATGGGTCTTATCTTCTTACCAATGGCATGGATGGCACACTTCGCATATGGGATATGCGCCCGTATTCTCCGCAAAATCGTTGTGTGAAAATCTTGGAAGGGCACCAACATAACTTTGAAAAGAATTTATTGAAATGTGGTTGGTCACCTGATGGAAGCAAGGTTACAGCTGGTAGTTCCGATCGGATGGTTTATATTTGGGACACGACTTCTCGACAGCTCCCCGGCCATACTGGATCTGTGAACGAGTGTGCCTTCCATCCTATTGAACCTATTGTTGGATCCTGCAGCAGTGATAAACAGATTTTTCTTGGGGAGATTTAATCTACACTGCTAACGGTTGCCATTCGACCTTCGTAAATGACTATGTAGGTGACATTAGAAGCTACGCGCATTGACCGTTTGTTTATGAAGGTATCATAAGGATTGTAACTTCTGTTGTTTTTAAGTTGAATTTAGACTTCTCCAGTGATGTATACATACATTATAGTCTCATGAAAATTGGTCCCATGCTATTAATGTGTAGAATTTATTTTTGTTTTGTAAGGGGTATTTAAGCCCTATTGTTGGGCTATAAGTGTCCTCTATTAAACTATAAGATCGTGATTCATTTTTCCGATTGCTAATTGGTCCGGTGGGCTATAAATTATTAATCTGATTCCAAAGGTCCCACCTTATTCCATATTTGATCCAACGGTCTCACAACTATTCCAACAAATCTAGCCGTTGGACAATCTTCAATCTCCATTTTCCCAATTAGCCGTTACTTCCAACGGTCATAATGCTATTCATTAATCATTTATATCTCAACGGTTACATGCATCTCTGCATGTATATATCTCCTCCTTCCTTCTCATCCCTTCATCACTAATTCGATCAAACCCCTCCCTCCCTCACAAATTTTATTGAAATTCAGGACCAAAATGGGTTTATCAATCAAAACCCCATTATCCTCTGTTCCTGAATGTCACCGTCACACCCACAAATTCTTCCTCTTCAGCAACTACATTCTCTTGGGAGCAGCCTTTAGTTGCATTTTCCTCACCCTCTCTCTCCGCCTCGTTCCCTCCTGGTGCGGCGTCCTCCTCATCCTCCTCCACATCCTCACCATCGCCGGAGCCATCACAGGCTGCACTGCAGCCTCCGCCAGCTCCAACAGGTGGTACGCCGCCCACATGATCACCACCGTCGTAACGGCTATATTTCAGGGCTCTGTTTCTGTTCTAATCTTTTCGTCGACCACAAATTTCCTGGGTAATTTGAAGTCTTATGTGAGGGAAGAAGATGGGGCTGTGATCTTGAAATTGTGTGGGAGTTTGTGTATTTTGATCTTTTGCTTGGAGTGGGTTGTTTTGGGTCTGGCATTTGTGTTGAGGTATCATGATTTTGTGGAAGGTAATTCTGCGAGTAGGATCAATGGTAAAGTTGAAGATGAGGACACTAGTGACTGGCCATGGCCTTTCCAAGTGTAAGTATGATCGAGGAGGGTATTTATCAATTTTTATTTTTGGTATTTATAAAAAAATTATTATTATAATTACTTGTTATCTTTGTGCTTTTGATTGATTGATTGGTTCGGGATATTTATCAATTGCTGTATTTATTTATTTATTTATTTATTTGATCCGGTTATATTTATGTAAATATACTTGTAATGGTATTGTTATGTATGAAACTTTGAATATTATGTTTTATATTGCCCAAATTAGTTTCATGCTAATAAATAATAATTGATATTTCTATAAATTTAAATTTTCCACATTAATAGTATCTAGTAGCGGGGTCGTATCTCGTGAGACTATCAAATTTATTTATAAAAATATCAAATTTACTTATGAAAAAAACAAATAATAGTTGATTCTGACAGCTGCACTCCAAAATGTTTCCCAAAACAGCTGGGATAATTGGAATTTAGTTTCAAGTTTTAACTAAATTTCAATTATGTAGAACTGAAAATATGTATTAACAGTTTGATGAGGTATTTTATGTAAAAATAAATAAATAAATGAAATGTAAAAACTAGATGAACATTGTGTTTGTTAAAGCAATAATAAATAACAATACTTTTATATAAAATTTTCGGTGAAATTAATTTCTCCAACGGTATAAGCCATTTTTAAAAGTTAAATTTAATATTTGTCTTTGTGTTTCTCTTTTACAATTTTTTATTGGATTTCTTTTATTTTATTTTCAAAGTTTCAAACTATTTTTCCTTCCTCACATTATTACCAAAAAAAAAAAAGACCTTTTCAAACCAATGAAAATTTATTTATTTTTTATTTTTTTTGGTGCTACCAAATCTGATATGACGTTTATACCCCAGATTTTATGAATAAAAATTTAAATTTCTCAAAATATTTTTTTGAATATTATGGTGTGAATTTGATATAATGTTATAGTTGTGGGTAGTATTTATAAATTTTGCAAAGTATGCAAATTGTTATATAATATTCAATTGGTTTTAAAATATTCTTTGTGTCGTGGAATATTAATGCGACTAAGACAATCATTAGTGGACCCACAATAATGTAATTATTATTTGATTGAGAAAACGACAAAAATATTTTATCGAAAATAATCTAAGTTTTTTACTGGTTGATCATCGTTGAACTACTTCTGTAGTAAAAAGTACATAGTAGCACACCAGTATTGATTATTGATGTTTATGTGAGAAGTCACCCGGTTTTGTTCAATTATTGCTACAATAAGTTGTTGATAAGATCTCACATTATTTGATTCAATTATTGTTGATTTATAAGTTTTGTTTTATTAGTATTATTAACGTAATAAAACATAAATATCTTTTTATATAAAATGTAATACTTTTATAAAGTTATTCGCTTTTATTAGATAATAATTAGATTATATTATATTTTATTACGATAGTGTTGCATAATGTTTTGTATAAGAAAATTTTAAATAGAATATATTATATTTTATTTAAAAGATTTTGCTTTAAATATGGATCAGTCATTAAAGTAAATCAATTTGGACCGCTCATGAATTAGTTACTTATCGTGATCCATTCTTCTATAAATAAGTTTCATTCCTTCATTATTTTCATTTAATTCATTCACCAAAACTCCAAAGAGAGAAATTATAGAGAAACTATAGAAAAGTATTCCCGCTACTTCCTACTCTTATATTAAGTTTCTTTTACTAAGAGGGATATTATTCTTTTGTATTCATGAAAAAAATTTCATTATTCCATTTCTTATTATTCTCTTGGAATAACTCAGATACGCCATGCCACCCTATACTTGGTGACATTCTTCTATTATTTTGTCTTTATTATTCTCGCTGGAACATCCTGCTCATGTGTTTTTACACCGACCGGTTCCGCTTTTTATTATTATTCTGTTGGAATATCCTGTCTGTGTGTTTTACACTAGACCTGGTTCCGTCTTTATTATTATGTTGGAATATCCTGTCTGTGTGTTTTACACCGGACCTGGTTCCGTCTTTATTATTCTGTTGGAATATCCTGTCTGTGTGTTTTACACCGGATCTGGTTCCGTTATTATTATTCTGTTGGAATAACCTATCTATGCGAAGTACCGCATGCATGGTGATTTCTTTTGTTATTACATTCTTTATTATACTTAGTTGGTTAAAGTTTTGACTTTTATACTCCATGAAATTAGTGGAATATCCTTGATATTTGCGCTTCATCCAGTATCTTTTCATGAAAATATTCTTCTGAACATTCTTGAATTTTACTCTACAAAGCAGTATCATGTTGATAATTTGGACATTATTGATTCTTGGACAAATTAATTCTTGAACTTGTTTTATTGAATTTTTATATCATTGTCATCATCCTCGTGTTTATATTTTTTTTAAGTCATCTATGACCTGTAGTGCATAGATGGACTTGGTATGATTATGACCAGTGATTATTCGGTGTAATCATAACCGTAATGTTACAAATGATGTGGTAAAAGTCCTCATTGGGTGTAGTGCATTGATGGACAATTGTTGGCATGATCATGACCATTGATGAATACACAAATATTCTTGGCCCGTAGTGCATGAAATTTGTGGTCGTGACCCTAATGAATATCTTTGGTCGTAGTGCAGGGATGATGTGGATTATTTATTTAGCTGAGTCTCAGCGATAAAAGTGATGAAAAACCTTTTAAATCATAAAAGATAGTATATTTTATCCTCTACTTGACTCTTTTAATGGATTGCTTGTTCCGCTGCAGTTAAACTTGATATCTATTGTATTTTATCAGTTTAACATTATTGAAGACTAACGATAATTTATTTTGCATTATCTTAGTCATAATATTTCTTGCTAGGCTAGTTGAGCTCACCCTTTCTTTCACTGTTCTCTTTAGGAAATGAGAACGTAGCTGGGACGAGTCGGGGAATGGAGTGATGGTCCGGATGATAGTATTAGTTAGTAGTCCTCACTATTCTGTTAAATAGTCTGACAATAAATGTAATGAGGACTTATTCTGAGAGTGGATACTGTCTAAAAGACAATATTTGTATTTAAACTCGCATCATATGTTTTGTCGTATTTTACATGACTGCTGTATTATTAGTTTGTATTTAATTTTTGTACCATATATTTGGCGACTCAAGATGGGTGTTGTATACCTATTTTGGGGGCGTCACAATGTTAATTTCGTTTATTGAATTAATTTTATAATTTTATTCAATGTCATTTATTAATATGTATCGTAATCGTAATTCAGCATAAATCTTTCACAAGAGTTATTCAATCGGTCTATTTGTTTTATATGTTGGTAATTCTAATTCTAGACTTATTAAAAAAGTAAAATAGTAGAGGTATCTATGTCCACGTGACAATTAAATTTAGAGAATTGATATTTAAACAAGTAAATTTGATAATTTTACAAGGTCCTCTCTCCCACATGAGATGGACCTCACTTACTATTCATGCAAGCAGAGATTTGTGAAACTATCAAATTTACTTGTTCAATTCTCCTAAATTTAAAATCAGTATGATTTGATTTCATTTAGTTAATAAAATGAAAATTATTTTAAAAATAGTCCATTTACAAATTTATTATTTTTAAAACTTAAATAAATCACATTCATTTGAATTTAAAAATCTCAAATTAACATGAATTCCCCCCCCCCCCCCCCCCACCCACGCACCCACCCAACCAAAATTACTCTTATATTTTCAAAAGAAGAAATAATATTTTATGATACTATTTAATAATTTCAATACTAAAAAAGTATATTAAACATAATAATATGGTACTAATATACAAAATCAATTTAACAAAGAAAAAAAAATAGAAATGCGTGAAAGGAATAAGTCTATAAATGAAATATTTTATGCAAAAATAAAAATTTAAGAGACGTTTTCTTTCCGAAAACTTCAGAAAATTAATATGGAAAAAGGGGTAAATTTTTTTTATTAGTGCGAGAGTTGACGAATATATAGCTATCTTTTTTACATTGAAAACTTTACTTAATTGTATTCCTTGATAAAAAAACACACGAATTTAAACATGGAGATCGGAGACCAACCTAATGAGAAATTGCAAAATAATATTAATTAATTGCCCTTTTTTGTTGGATATTATATTTATTGTCATTAATTATTGCAATATCAATGAGAAATTATAAAAATTGATAAATAAAATTATAAAATTTATTACCCTAAGATGAGCCATACATCTTAGTCGGCATACAGGTCGGATACTTCATATTATAAAAAAATAAAAAAATAACACAATTTTAGACTTAACAATGGGGCGGGTATAATTCGGAGGATCCTTCCCTGTTCGTCTCGTCAAGTTAATATAGAGCTATTCGTGAACTCAATCCGTCCTAAAAATAACACCTCATAATAGTTTTGTCTCCTCCCATTTATCTAATTATTATTTTTTTCTTAAATTAATTTTCTCTAATTTTTTATATTACTTTGTACAATCATTTTTAATTTAAAATCAAACAATGTGCAATATTTCTATTGCTAACAATATATTATATTATAAATGTTATAAATTTATAATAAAATAACCTAAATAAATATATAATTATATATATACAAAATGTTAATTTTTTAAAAATTCTATATTTACATATTATCCATACTGGAGCTGTTGACTTTTCTCACTCCATTTTATTCTTTTCAGTTTTCATATCCGGTCCATTTGCAGAGAGAGAGAGAGAGAGAGAGCAATTCAACAGACATCAATGGCATCGTTGATCAACAAACCCTTAACCTCCATATACAACTCCAAGTCCGAATTGTTTCTGAAACGGTGTAGTTTTGGACCCACTTCTCTGAGTCTCAAGAAGTCTGTTAATTTCTCTTCTCCTATCGTCTGCAAAGCTGTTACTGTGAAGCCCCAAACTAAAGTTGAAGGCCTCAATATTGCTGAAGATGTTACTCAGGTGAGACAATCACCTACTTTTCTATCTAATTTACTAAAATTATCAACTGGGTTGTTTCTTTTTCTTGAGATTTGTTTGCCAATTGTTCGATTTAGCCCTACTGATTGAAAAAAGTGTTTTTGTTGATGTACATATGTGGAATCCTCTTTCATCGATTGGAATTCTATTGTAAAGTCGGATAGTTTGAGATAATGTGCTGCTTAGATTTGAATCAGTATGAATATGATAGTGACTAGTGAGTGTGAATTTGATATGTTGTTCTAATTAAATTAAGTTTTTTGAAATAGTTTTGATTTATTGACCTTTTGAATAGTGAGTGTGAATTTGATAAGTTTTTTGAAATAGTTTTAATTAAATTAAATTTGATAAGTTGTTCTAATTAAATTAAATATATATTCTTTTAGTGTATTTACATGATTGTTCATTTTAGAGTTTGGAAAGCTGCAATTCTTGAGTCATTATTCTATTTTCATTTGCACTGGTTTTACGGTGGGTGGCCTCCTTGGCCCTGCTGGTATTTTTTTTATTCATATAATAATAACATATTATTTTTAATCTAAGAAAAATTTAATATAGTAATAGCTACTGCTTGTAGTGATTATATTGAGGCTTAGTGATTAGTAATAGTGCCCACAAAAAAGCAGAATTTTTGGTAAAAAATTAAACAATGAATGTGAATCAACACGTGTGCTACTTTTTATTTTGACACTATTGTCTGCTACTCAACTAAGAAGAACAATAATTTTAAACTTGTTTGCTACCTTTAAGCTATTGTCTGCTATTCGGCTAAAAAGTATGATGTTGTTGTGATCAACTTACAGGAAGATAAGAGTATCATTTTTGTCATTTGGATGAAGAAAAATATGATTTTTTGTTTTTTCTGTTCTTGTCTAGTTTTGTTCTTCTATTACAAATAAATATTAATGCGGTTCTGCATAACTGTTAGTAAACTGACCCTTAGAGTTCTAATTTTGTGATTTTCTTTTAGTAGTTCAATTATATTGTTGTGTAGGAGCTGGAAATTTTCTTTAGGAGATTGGAGAGGTGTAAATTATGCACAATTTCTTCTGTGGAACTGTAGATTATCAATATGTTAAACTATTCTGTCAATCATATACATTTAAGCCATTTTGATATTCTATTAGTATTATCAGTAAAGGGGACTATAACTGGTGACATGTGAATCAGAAATTTGAACTTTGTTCATCAGTCAAGTCTCTTATTTATTTATTTAATCATTTCAGTCTATTTATATATTTCTGTTTATTGTATTTGACAGCTTATAGGGAAGACACCTATGGTGTACTTGAACAACATTGCAAAGGGTTCTGCTGCAAATATAGCAGCCAAGCTTGAGATCATGGAGCCATGTTGCAGTGTAAAGGACAGGTGAGGAATACAGAATTGTTATACCTTGATGATATGTTTCTAAATTTGAAAGTTGTATTTTGATTTGCAGTTTCTATCTTAAGCTCTATCATTTTGAGTTTTTAGATTAGTTCTATCCCTGTATTTTGTTAGTGTTTGAATCAGAAAAGTAATTCATTTTATACAGTTCACCATCGGTTGGTCATGCCAGTGCAAATTAAACCTCTACTCAAGTACTATATCATTTTATATAGTTTTACTGTTTCTCATGTTTTTGATTCTTGCACATTTACTTTATTGTTATATAACGGAGTAGTAACTGTATGGTACAACTGAATTTCTTAAGTCAACCTTCATTTTTCAAACTCTTATTTCTAAAAATTTCATTATTTCTTTCACAAGCTTTTCTTCACAAGCTTCATGTATGATCTTCCATATAAACTTTTTTAAGCTATGTGAACCATTAACACGTCAATTCTCAGAAAATCTTTCAGCAATCATGTTATACCAGCCCCGTTGTGCTGTATTATTGAAACATATATTATGAGACTTAAGGCAGTATTCTCACAAAGCTCTTCTGATTTCAGGATAGGTTACAGTATGATAACTGATGCTGAGCATCGTGGACTTATAACACCAGGGAAGGTAACAACAAGATTATGAATTGAACTGTTATTCTTGTATTGAGAATGAATACCGTGAAAGTGATATTTTCTTTTGCATCTTGGAATTAGCAAATTTATTTTCAAAATGTAGCAAATGCAACATTCATTTACATATAAACCTTTTTAGTTGGGAACCTCTGATATTCGCGCTATGGTGTACCTAGTTGCAAAGACGAGCCATTACATTTCTAATTATCAACAGCATACATGATATGGGAAAATTACTATCAATATGTAACACATATTTTGTTTGTTAGTGGCTGTTCATTCTTCTCTATTTTGGCCTTGATTGAGTCAGAGTACAGATAGGTTCTTTCTGCAGTTGGGGGTAGAGCTGTAAATGATCCGGGTTGCCCATGAACCCGCCTTGGCTGAACGAATCCCGATCCAAGCTTGAACCCTTTGTCTGTTTAGTTGAATGAGCCGAGTTTGAACAATGGGGTGTCTGGCTCGAGCTCCTGTAAAAACCTTGTTCCATAACTAAGTTAGGACAGTATGTGCTTGTGATTAGCCTGCACACCCCACAAAAAAAATCTGTGAGAGCAGAGGGGCACACCAAGAAGGCTTTGTAGGAACAGAGTCAGGGAAGAACATTTTACTTCTTGAGAAGCCTATACTGGCAGAAAAGAATTTTAGTGTGCATGGCCAATTTTCTGCGGTATACATAATCTATGCAATTGTAAAATCTGATGGTCCTTGTTTTGCAAACTATGCACTTCAGCCATAGCTTGTGATATTTTTACCCAGCCATTCAGGAGCTTGAGATTATTGAATTCATCTCAGTATGTGAATAAATGTGATTTTACTGTTGAATCTGTTTTTTTGTCTCTTCTTCAGTGTTGGGGCAGTGGAATTTATGTATCATAAACATTCCAAATCTCTACTACGCTTTCCTACTAAATATGGAATGCCTGGTACACTAGTGCTAGTTTGTTATGTCGATATCTATTTGTTCTAATGATTTTCGTGTATCAATACTTTATCAAAAAAATGTTTGTCGTGTATTAATAAGAAAATTATTCTCTTATGTTTTTCTAGAGTATTTTGGTGGAACCTACAAGTGGAAACACAGGCATTGGCCTAGCATTTATAGCTGCTTCAAGAGGATATAAACTCATCTTAACTATGCCAGCATCAATGAGTCTGGAAAGAAGGGTTCTTTTGAAAGCATTTGGAGCTGAGCTTGTTTTAACTGAATCTGCAAAAGGCATGAAGGGAGCAGTTCAGAAAGCTGAAGAAATTGTAAATAGCACAGAACATGCTTATATGCTTCAACAATTTGACAACCCTGCAAATCCCAAGGTCCGCGTTTCAATTTATTATAGTGTACCTTGTTGAGGCATTTAACCTATTGTAATGTTTATCAGTAACATATTTTCTCTCTGTTGCAATGTTGTACATGGATCCAGTTTTCCAAAGGTACCAAAATTGACCAGAGTAGTCATGGCAGGAAGTAACTTCCCACCTGTCACACACTGATGGTTGAAATGCATATTTATATGATATGGTGGGCAAGTTGTTTGTTGGAATTTGTTATTGTCTTAATTAGTAACATAGAATGCTGTTTTGCTATCCCTGATAGGATAATGAGAGTATCTTGATTTTGTGTCTCTGTTATACCTGCATGAAACATGGTACCTGCATGATATGTTCCATGAATTGGATTTGGTTGGCTTCAACAAGCATTTCTAACTACTTTGAAGCTCTACAATACTTAAAATGAATATCTTAAGCCTTAAAAAATTATTTTTTTGGTAATTTTTCATATAATATTAAAGAAAATTACACATTATATACTTTGTATAGTATAACAAGTATGTATAATAGGAAAATAAATAAATGAAACCGCCTAACAAAACAACTGGTCCGCCTAGGCACCCCCTCAGCCCCCCAAGTCTGCCTAGCGACTTTTAAAACTCTGTTGTTTGGTGGTGCTATTGTGAAAGCAACATCGCTTTTGCAAAAAGTAAAATGCTGTAGCTGTATGAAATATGTTCACAGCTACACACCCATCACCCACGTATCTACTGCTTGCAGAGTTGCATGATATGCTTACATTTTCACACTGTTTTTGCAGTAACATCACCCTTAATTTTCTTTTTTCGTACATGTAAGGTGTCAAATACTTGTGGACCCAATTATAACGTTATTCCAGTCAAACTGCTTAATCGCATTATTATGTATTTGGATGATGGGCACAGGGCAATCTGCTATCTGTCATTTGCTTTGGCAGTTAGGCAATGTTTTATCCTTTACCACATACATGTAATCTGTCATACATTTGCGTGCCCAGTTCTGAATTTCTTGAATCAATTGCAACCAGTTATGAATGATCATATGATTAGGACTACATGATCAGAATAACTCATTGGCCTAGTGATCCTTGATGATTTCTCCTGACACTGTATGGTTCTGTCTGTCGTATTGACAATGAGCCATTTCTGTCTTATTTCTAGTATCATATATTATTATTACAGAAGTTATCATCCTTAGGTTCATAAGTCAGTCTTTTGTACACAAATTCTGTGCAGATACACTATGAGACAACTGGTCCTGAGATCTGGGAGGATACAAGAGGCAAGGTGGATATTTTTATTGCGGGTATTGGAACTGGAGGTACTATTTCTGGGGTTGGTCAATTTCTAAAAGAGCAAAATCCTAATATTAAGGTAATTCGTTATCTTCTAAGCCTATCTAGTAGCTTCATGTAGGAATGGCATTTGTTTCATACATCACGAGGGCTAGCTGAACCTATACATTGATTGTCTACAATATATATTATGAAAATTCTGAAGTTGTAATACATGCCAACTTTTACGTTGGACGCCAAATGTAACACCCTAGTCTCACATCTAAAGATACGAGAAAAATTTGTCTGTATATAAAGAATTAAATTACTAACAATAGTACCTTCAGTCATGGCATTTAGGGTGAGCCTGTGGTGGGTTAAGATGACCCAAAGAAGATACTATTGGGCTAGGAATTTAAGGTCTTGTTTGGATGGATATGATTCGATTCGGACTTGAGATTTGACCCAAATTTGTTCCGGACTTGGGATTTGACTCGGGTTGTTTCACCAAACTTGAATGATTGGTATTTCTATCTCATCCTTTCTTGTTCTTTTCATTTTTTATCAGGTTATTGGTATCGAACCTACAGAAAGCAACATACTATCAGGTGGAAAGCCTGGTAAGGTTACCTAATAATTTCTTTTCATTTTTTATTTCAAAAGAATGTCTGTCGTATCTTGTTCTATTTATGCCTTGATAATGCAGGACCTCACAAAATTCAAGGGATTGGAGCAGGTTTTATACCAAGGAATTTGGATCAAGGTGTGGTCGATGAAGTTATACAGGTCTACCTCTTTTTTCCATTATATTTTGGTCTCTTTGGTCTTGATATGTATGTCTCTTTGGTCTTGATATGTATGTTTAATTTCTGTGTTTTCATGTTTTATAAGTGATGCTTTCCCCCAAAAGAAACCTGAGACATTCTTTCAGGCGACCTGAGTGATTTTAGAAACATTGTGTTACTATAATGACATCATGGAAATTACAACACATGTTTCTCATTTTCTGAATTCATCTCTGAATTGCATAACTGCAGTTCGAGTACAAAATCTGTTAAGAGTTATCACCTGCTTATGTGAGGGACTGAGAGGGTTGATTAGGCATAATAACCCGGAAAATGAGTGCTCATGCTAACAAGTGCAAGTTTTTTAAAATTTCTTTATAAGTTCCTCATTTGTAACTTAACATCAATAAATGTGTTTGCAAATGCAAATATAGGATACTCGTATATTATCTAGACGCATGCACAACTCTGAGTCTCACGAGCATAATTTCATTTATTGTTCGGATGCCAAAGCCTTGTGGATTTATTTTCGGTGATATGTTCCAAATCCTGATCTAGATTCATGCTTATGTCACTGATAAACTTTCAATTTCGCAATTTTAATATCTTGTTTATGCTGACTTTTGTTTTCCTTTCAGATTTCAAGTGACGAAGCTGTTGAAACTGCAAAACAAGTAGCTCTGCAAGAAGGCTTGTTGGTCAGTTTCTAAAGTTACTAGAATATTTTAGATGGCTGTTTGAATATGAGATCTTTTCGAGTTTTGTTGTCTGATTTATGTTATCATAATTACTTTCAATTGGTGTCATGGCTAAAGAGACTAATCTTTTCATGTAGTCTGGTATAGCTTATGTAAATTGGCATGCACCCTCAAAAGCTGCAAACATCTATAGGCTAGAACTTTTGACATAGAGCTGAAAGAAAAACAAGCTGTTTAGTGCTTTGCCTTTTTCCATGATCCTCTAATTGATACTACCTCCGTTCCTAAAAGATTGTCGTTTAAAGTTTTTGCACATAAATTAAGAAAGTATCATTTACCAAGTAAAATTTGTTTGAAATTTCATCACTACCCCTTTATGGGAAGTTGAAAACTATTAATACAAGAGAGAATTTATTGGGACAATGAGAGAAGGTAGGGGTAATATAGGAAAGTAAATAATTTATTCTCCTCGAAAGTTGTAAACGACAAACATTTTGAAACAAATTAAAACGACAATCTTTTAGGAACGGAGGGAGTACAACATTAGACATCCTTACCTTTCCCCCCTCACTTCAATATTCAATGGTTTAAGCATATTCCTTGCAAAGGATGGGTTTTCTGGTTACTGCATATGCTCACTATTGAATTTTGTTGAATAGCGGATGAACTTGTCGTGGCATGTAGTCTGAATTTCAGTTTAGTACTCCTTCCGTGCCACAATGGATGTCTTTACTTTTTTGAGTGAGTTCAACATGTATTTTAAGATGTATTGAAACATTTTTATACCATATATTTTATTTATATTTCTTAATTTAATACATGTGTAAATTATATTTCTAGTTATAGTTACATTAACTATATTGAAAAATTTAGTGTATAAATTGGTTTTCGGCAAGCCTTAATTTCCGCACTCGAAGCGGCCAAAAAAGGAAGATATCATTTGCAAGGACAGCACTAGTACTATTCTTATATCACATGCAGTTGTTTTAGCAATTCTTCGCTTGCTCTTGTTTATGCAGCTATTAGTCTCTGTATTTATGTGTTTCTAATCATGCATGCTTTATAATTATTTGTAAGCCATTTGCTTCCCTCCCCCTCCCCCTAATTTATTTAATATCCTATCCCTGGGATCTCTGTCTCTTATCAGGTGGGTATTTCTTCTGGAGCAGCAGCAGCTGCTGCCATTAAGGTCGGAAAGAGACCTGAAAATGCAGGAAAGCTTATTGCGGTATGTATCTTTGTATTGTGTGCCTTTTCATTGATATTTCATTTTGATTCAAATTAAATCAGAGTTCAGAAGAGACTCCCTAATCAATTAAACTCAATGTGTTACTGAACTCTCCAACTGTATGGGGGCATATTTTTATCAGTTTTTAAGGGCATTTGATCAATTTTCACCACGGCGTCGCCTTATTATTTTCCGTTCACTATGCAACCTTAGGTTTTCAGTGCATCACCTTAGGTAAATAGTTTACTGCGTCTGTAGCTTTCTCCATCTTAAAACTTGAGCATTGTCAACCTAGCTTCTGCAGATGCAATTTGTAATGTAATTTCGTTGTAATGTATACTTGCTAAGTTACTATTACTGATTCTTAACAAGGTAATTGTACCACTGTACCATTTGCATATCATGGTTTATATGGAAAGAAGTGTAGCATTTTTAGTTTACATATTCACCTCCCCGCTAATTAAATACCCCTTTGTGGTCGTCAAACTTAACTGCATTTGAGAGACTAGTCTCTAAGGAGGTTTTGGTTGGTATGGTTCACATGAATTTGGCCTGGTTGGTAAATTTCTTCTGCCAAACTGTATTAACTTGCACATCCTCCCGTCCCATTTTATGTAGCTACTTCAAATGGACTTTAAGTTCAGAAAAGTTGGATCATTGAATTCCACAATTGCCTCTTAGTTTAATTATGATAGATCGATGAGCTTTATCATTTTGTATACACAGTAATTTAGGTATTCATACAAAAAGGCACTTTGGTTTTGAGAAGTGACCAACATTTTGGCCTCTTCTACTTTTATGTTCATGAGAGGGAGTCTCCTAGCTGTTTGGATCTTGCAAATCAGTTAGCTCTTGCAATCACCAATCCTTTTCCATGCTCTAAAGTTTCTAAAGGAGTCGGATTCTTGAATCAGCAATATAATAACCTATTCCAAATTTGTTACAACCATCTTACATTATTTTTATTAGCACTTTGAAGCTAGCAAAGATATTGAGTGGACCATGACAGTTTGATAAATATATTGGAGATGTCTCTTTGTTATATACTTGCTTGATATTGTAATTGTAAATGCTCGCAGGTAGTGTTTCCAAGCTTTGGTGAACGTTACCTGTCCACCGTTCTTTTCCAGTCAATCCGAGAAGAGTGCGAGAAAATGCAACCTGTGCCGTGAAATATTCTGCTGTTTTGAAGCCACCAACTGATAACAAAACGTTGTTAGAAGCTTTCATTGTGCTTCACCATGGGGATGTTTTGAGCTTGTTTTAATTGTTATTGCGAAATAGAAATGTTTTGTTTTCTATCTCTACATTTTACAGGAAGAAATTGTGAACACGGATGTAAATCTTTATCTAGCAATGGTGAAATAAACCCCTGGAAGATTTATTTATGGTGCTATTATAAAGCAAATTCAGCTTATGTAATCAAGGGGAATCCCATTTGGGGTTGTAAATTTCTGTTTAACCATTTATACGTACCTTACAGTCTGAATTCACTATTGTGATTCATTTTTCTGATTGCTAATTGGGGTGGGCATAAATTATTGATCTGATTCCAAAGGTCCCACCTTATTCCATATTTGATCCAACGGTCTCGAGGAAATCAGCAATTATTCCAACAAATCTAGCCGTTGAACAATCTTCAATCTCCATTTTTCTCAAGTGCCGTTGCTTCTAACGGTCATAATGCTATCGAGTAAAATGCATAACTTATCGGTATATTTGGGATATAATTATTAATTTTAAGTAGGTTGTTTGTTTTTAAATTTAGACTTGATTATTAGTAAAATGACTTAATAGTTTTGGGATTATAATTATAATTCCAAAACTTCTATAATTATAATTATAATTCTAGGATTAATTGTTTTGCGATTATAATATATGTAAACAAACATAATTTTAGTATATTTGGATATAGTGTACCTTTTTATTAGTTAATGCAAAACAAGCCCTCTACAATAGAAAATTTTGAATAACAAACATTTTATGATGACATGCAAGTAAGTCAAATTAAAACTAAAAAATTTGTTTCCGTCAATGTTCGAACTTAAAACCTCAATCTCATAACCTTAACAAAGGTTCCAACAAAGTTGAATGATATATTTGTAAATGAGACTATATATATATATATATATAATTAGAATTTTGTCGGAAAAGCACAAGATCGGTTCAGATTCATTCTAATTTTTAGATTGTTAAAACAAAGAAAGAGGGAGGCACGAAGAGAGATGGAGGATTTCGTTACGCCGTGTCTTCAGGTACGTGCAATTACTAGTATATATATATATATATAAATAAGTGGGTAAACTCCTTCTGTGCTTGATAAATATTTTGGATAAAGGAGTCATAGTGTTTATGATTAGTCATAACACCAAATTTATTTATTATTTTTGGTAAACTTTTTATATTATTTTCCCTCTAACTACATAAATTTGATGTTATGACTCTAATCATGGTTTGAGCAAATACATAGTTGAAAGAATTACTACTCTTGTAAGAATACAGAGAGAGAATGTGGACGGGCATGTGGTTTTTAAGGGAGTGGTTAGCATGAAGTTAATTTTGGCCAATTGATCAATACAGTGTCGACACACATGCCGGGAGATAACCTCTCTCTACGTGTCAGTACTGTATTGGTCAATTGACTAACTTACTATGAAGTTAACTTCATGATAACCGGATCTGGTTTTTAACACTTTAATAAAGTGGTATTTTTTTTTCTTCTAAATAATCTAGTGACCCTTTAGATGATAAATATTTGTTGTATATTTTTAGTTAGTTTTAAAAGTGATAATGCAACATAAATATGTAATTTTGATGTATAAAGATGTATGTTAGGTTATTAGCTTTTGCATATGTATAATTTTATGATTTTGGAGGTTGCATTGCATACTTATGTTTAAACCTCATACTTTTTTTATGTATTTAGAGAAAAAATTATAAACAAAGTTTACCCAAAATAATAAATAAATTTAGTGCTAGGAATCTAATCATACAACATTATATACCTTCTTTGAAGTATTTATCAAACACCGAAAGAGTTTACTCACTTATTTATATCTCTTTTTTTATAGTTTAAATGGAGAAATTTGTATAAATATAATTTATATCGTCAAATTTACAATTATGACATGTAGTTTGGTTGGATAATTCCCTAAGGTTATTGAATTGAGATATTAAGTTTGAATTTTGACCAAAACAAATTTTTTAATCTTAGATTGACTTAATTACATGTCATCATTGTCACGGAGGATATTCAATGTCCAGCTGAAGGTTTCTTATCCAAATTTTTCTATAGTAGAGGGCTTGTTTTACATTGATCAACAAAAAAGGGCACAATATTCAAATGGGCAAAGTTGAAAGAAAGCCACTATTGTTTACCTCGAAGTCCTACTTACACCCTCAACTTTTTTTTTCTCCAAACGTGACGTGTTAAAATTATGTACTGCAAGTGCACAGTGTCGAATTGAAGAACTGACAAGTACAGGTCGAACCCACAAAGACTATACTAATTTTAACGTATCCTTAATATCTATTTTAGGCAAAATAGAAATAAAGATTGAAAATTGATTAACTAGAATATGAAAACTAATGAGGAAATAATCTAGGAATCCGAATTCATTAAATAATAAACATAACATATATATAATTCAATCTCTTCTATTTTTATAACTTAATTATGATTTTGATCTCCATTCCTTTTAATTTAGTAATTTTACAATTAACGTGGGGAAGCATAGACTGAAAATTTAAGGATTAACTATAACCCATCAAAACTTCTTTGAGCAAACATGGATTATGAAAAACTCATTTTTTAACAATAATCTATCAAAACTTCTTAATTAATTTAAAATCACATAAGAATTATAAAATGAATGTATTTCAATAACGAAACATGAAGGCAAAATCAATTAAACATGAATTCATAAATAATAGAAAAGATGAAAAATATTATCAAGAATAATTATTTAATTTCATCTTCATCCTAGATGAAAGAAATTAGCTAGACATGGAAAATAATTAAACTAACTAAAAAAAAAATAATAAGAAGAAAATTCTCTTTAATTAAGGATCATCCAACGAACGTACAATGAAAAAGTAATTTAATCTACTCCTACTCCTAACCTAAACTAATACAATCTCCTAATGCCCCTTCACTCTAAAACAAGAGACCTATTTATAGGGAAAATAAATTTATGCCCTAATTTAGATTCATTGAACTTGGACACTTTTGTTCTTTTTTTTCTCTTCTTGACTTCAATATCTATATGGTAATCCTCCAAGAGTCATTTTCACTCTATAAAAGTTGGATATAAATCCTTTATTTGCTTCCCAAGAAAAATAAATGTCATTTTCTACAAAATAAAATAAAATGTATTAGTTAAATAAAATAAACATATAAAATAATAAATATGGGAATATTAAAATGTATTAATTATGTGTCTATCAGTACACTAGACGTTATAAATTTTAGGTCAATTGTGCCCCTGCCTCTTACATATATGTCACTTACACTAATTTCGCGTACACCTGAATATTTTTCGCTAAGGAGACATGAATATATATAGAACAAAAGGGGTAAAAAGCCCTAATCCTGCCATTCT
Source organism: Panax ginseng (assembly GCA_020205605.1). NCBI lineage: Eukaryota > Viridiplantae > Streptophyta > Magnoliopsida > Apiales > Araliaceae > Panax > Panax ginseng. The sequence continues at coordinate 33,795,640 of CM035135.1, forward strand.
TTTCTTTAGTAGTAGAGAGGAGAAAAAAATTAAGCCCTAATAGTTGAATCGGTTCTAAACCCTCGAAAAATCGTCATCACCATCCTTTTTGAAACTGGTCGAAGAATTGCCATGGCTTACAGATCGTCGTCGTCGTCATCATCCTTTACTCAAGACGCCGCCATTGATGTTGATTACGGTTATGCCATTGTGTTATTGTGGGTTAGATCTCCATCAGAATAAACATGTGAATGATAATCCTATTTATATATGATTTGATTATGATATATATATATATATATATATATATATATATATATATATATATATATATATATATATATATATATATATATAATAATGAATGAATAGTATGATTGCATTAAGAAAAGTCAGAAAGTTCTTTGATAGATAATAGAAACATATGTACAAGGACTTAGAATGAATTGATCAAATGTGTTAAGTCGATCCTACATAAGCAAAACAGCTTTGTAAAGTCCTTAAAAAGAAATGATGTACAAGGACTATAAATATAGAAAGATCAAACATGTTAGGTTGATCTTATGATGTAATAGATAGGCTTGTCGATCGCCGAAACCTTCGCACTGTAAATCGTGAGTCCGCCAGAGAGTCAAGGAAAACTCGAGAGCTATCGAGGCAGAATCGTAGTCTGCAAGATAGTAGATCTTAAAGTTCGTAGACTTCTAGGAGGGACGAGGAAGGATCGTAGTGTGTCAAGGAGAACTTTCTCGGTAGTAGTCTGCTTTGAGGAAGTCATGTTCGGAGATCGTGAGACACCGCCACGCCCTACTGGTAGGCAGTATCTCCCAAAGCTAAGTCAAGAATCGTAGACTACACTCGTCGAGTTGAGAGTCTACTAATCATACCAAAGGCAGAGATCGTAGTCGAGCAAGATCAGATGAAGATAACAAGCACAACGACAGAAATCGTAGTGTCAAGATCTGATCTCAGAGTCATAGTGTCTGCACACCAAAAGTCAATCGTAGAAAGTGCGTAACTAAGACCTCAACAGAGGTGCTCATAATGCCAAGCGTAATCGTGGAAAGCAAATACGATTCTCAACTAATGTGCACTCCCAGAATATCCAAAGGAATGCAGCCTCTGGTTGGCACTGCATAGATACGTCCCACCTGAAGGAAACCAGAGAGCACTCAAAAAATGGCATGCAAGCTAACAGAAGATCTAAGTACCAACCCAATCAGCATCAAGATTGAGTTGTGAAGCCATTCGAGATGAAGTCTTCCACAAGGATATCAGAAGAAGACTTCAGAATCGACTAAGAAATGTCGTTAAGTCAAGGAGTACGCATTGCGGCATCGGAAGATAACGATCTTGGAAGTTACCAGGATTATAGTGTTTGCCAAACAAAAAAAGAACTGATGGAGTGCATATAGAGATACTGGACAGCTTCTGAAGAACAAGACTAAAGTGATTAAGCATTGGGTCAATCCATTGATGATAAGTGAACGGGAGATCACAAGGAGAAAGCGAGCTGGACACGCCACGAATTTGAAGTGTCTTGTTATTCAGAAGGGGCCAGAGAAAGAAGTCAATCCATCAGTATCTGAGAGCTGTTGAGGCAAACAGAAGTGTTGAAGCACTGCACAAGAGAAGGAAGAGGTGTTCTACATTGAAGATCAAATCAACACTCTTCAAGATCGTAGTGTTGTCTCTACCAGTCAACAAGACACTACGATCAGGTCCATGAAGACATGCATCAGAATCGTAGAGTTTGAATAGCTAAAGACTGAAGCATTGGCAACGGTTCAATCTGAAGGATAATATTCGGACAAGAGCTTATTGAGAGCATCGATGCAAGGACAACCTCTGATCGAGAAATCAGAAAGGTAAAATAAAGTCGTCGACCTGCCCAAGATATCAAAGTGACATATCTGATAGGGTTGGTGAAACAACAGACTGCAGTGTCAGAAAGTGAGAAAAAGATGTCATGTCACATCTGCAGTCTGCACCAAATAACTCGAGATCTGCGAGGAAATTTGAATAGCTTTCAACGGCTACTTTCCAACGGGAAGATTGGGAAGTAGCATAAATCAACATATCTTCAAAGATCAAGGCTCGCTGATGATTGTAAAGTTGCAGAATCGTTGAGTTGGTGAATACTATTGTTGACTCTACGAGTTCCACCAAAGATCAATAGAACATGTCTCAGTGACAGTGAGACTATCAAGGTGGAAGTGAAGCAGCTTTGAAGAAGGAATCAAATAGATCGAAGCTTCACTCAACAAAGATGAGAATGCCACCGAAGATGGCAGCCAATCTGAGAGCCGAGAAGGCCAAGAAGATAGCATTCAGGAAAGTGGCTAAGTACAAAGAAGATCAAGAGAGCCACTCTACGAATCACCATTAACCGAAAGCTGAAAATGAACAAGTGCAGAACCATGTCTGCAAAGTATTCAAGAAGGGTTCAGGAATTGCTAAGTGCCAGACAAAGTCTACTAAAAGCACAGAGACTTATCAAACCCAGATGGTGATGGTGCACAGTTGATACCAGATGAAGATGAGCAGAAAAGAGTGAAGATCAGCTGCACCAAAGAAGATGTGGTCCAGACTCGAAGCAGAATGCAAAGAGGACCACACCAAGCTGCTAAGTACAAAAGATGTTTAGAGCTTAATGACATCTTAGCAGCTCAGCACCACCACCAACAACAACAACTACAACAACAAGAAGCCAGGGCCTGAGGGGTCCTTGTCCTGAGGGACTAAATGAAGTTCCAAGCCTGCTGGGCTTGAAGAGTTTCTAGGGAACTAGAGAAGTTCCAAGGTCACCGGCCTTGAAGAGTTCTTAGTGAATCAAGTCCCAAGGTCACTTGGCCTCAAGGAATCTTAGTGATTCGGGTGTTGCCCTTCCTTAGTGAAAATCCTACTAGTTGAAAGCAGAAGAGTGGATTAAGAGCTTGAGTCTCTGAACCACTTAAAACCCCTTGTGTCTCTTACTTTATGTCATTTACTTTATGTACATTAATTGCTATAACTGCTATGTATGTCATAACTGCTTATCACTGAACTAACTCTACGAACAATGTATGTATGATTATGAATATATCAATGGAGGGGATCTTTTTACTTATTCCGCTTTGAAAAGATTCTTATGTCTGTCACATGCTAAATTATTAGCAATACAAAATAAACCGGAAAAGTATTTTGAAATTCTAAGGATCTATTCAGCCCCCCCTCTAGATCTATTGTGCCTACTAGGAACTAACAATTGGTATCAGAGCAGGTTCTCATGCTACATTCAAAAGCCAATCGCTTTGAGTCTGATACTAGGCACAAACATTGTTCTAAACTTATTAAGTCACTTGTTATATGCAGATGAGCTCACACGTTGGAAATATTATGTACAGGTAAATGTGCATATACACCTGAAGATGCTCAGATTGGTTCATATCTTTGATTATCATATCAACAAGACCAATCCCTGCTCAATGTCAATCTTGTTGTCTGAAGACCAGGATAGAAAGCTCAAGAGATATCAACAGAAAAGATTCAAACATCCACCAGCCTGAAAAGATGAAAAGGCCATACATGCTAAGTAATACTTATCCAGAAAAGAAAAGAAGAACTTCTCAATCATATGTTTGGTCAAACTGCAGCTGGATGTAAACCTTGTGAACTCAAGGATGTCAAAGAATTAGAGATGCTGACACTCTCTTAACTTGTATCTTCAAGACCACGACTGATTGACTGAAGATCAACTGGAGCAACTGGCTGTCAGAAGCAAATGAGAAAATGTAAGAGTCCAACTTATTATGAATAAAATTAAATTTTTGCTATTTATTATCTTGAAATATTAAGGAGTTAATTTGATATAATACTTTGGTTATGGGTGAAATGTGCAAATTTTACAAAATAAGCACGTGGTTATAAAATATTCATTTTTGTCGGGGAATATTCGTTTGGTCGTGGAATATTCTTGTTGTCGGGGAATATTCGCATTTACGGTAGCGAGTAGCCCATTCGTGGGCCTCATAATGTAATAACTCATTGGATGAAAAAAATGACAAGTTTGAGTTTTTATAAATAATTGCAGTAGTTATTACCAAGTTAACATTTGTTGGAATACCCGGTTGGTTAAAATACGATGAATACGCTGTGGTTCTGCACAAGAAGACACCAGATTGCACAATATTTTGAATTATTGATTCTTACGTAAGAATGCACTACTCATAATTGTTACAATAATTATCGCTCAATATTTTATTTTATTGATTCAATAATTCTGCAGTTGATATTTTATATTATTGTTGTTTCAATAATTGTCACCGCACAGATTTCCCATTATCGGATCAATAATTCATATTATTTGAATAATATTATTAGATAGCATTATTGGCAATGTCTAGAAAGTTCTGTCCTAAGCAGAGGTTTGGTCACCTAATCATGCCGCCAATAAGGAGAAATCCTTATCGGAAAACCCCTCTTTCCGGGCTACCAGTCGTCATTATTATGATTACGTAATATTATTTATGAATAATTATTTATTGATTTATATGATAAAGAAATATTTATTTTATGTGGCTATTAATGTTGAAGTGTTTTATCAGTATTTTTGTCGGAATAGAGGTATTAAAAATCAAATCAGTGTTCTTGAGATATATTGCGTGAGTTATAATTTTTAATCCGACCGTTGGATCGTTGTGATTTTTAGATATGTTATACATATATAAGTTGAGTATATGTCCACAAATTTTGAACTGTTAAAAATGAATGTATGATTTGTTATGAATTTTAAGAGGTGACTGATTCGGAAATTATGTTATAAATGATTTTTGGTGGAAAATTCTAGAATTGAGTGGGCCCCACTTTTGGTTGGTGAGAAATGTGCTCAAATTTTATTTCAAATGTGGTGGGTGGAAATAGTAATGTAAAAGCCATCAGTAAAGAAGTTAAATCTGCTTCGGCGTGCTAGCATTTTCCTATAAATAGGTGCTTAGGTTAGAATTGAAAATCACATCAGAAACATAAGCTTTCTCTTTTTCTCTCTCTATATTATCGAGCGTATTTTGTGAGTATTTAGATACTTTAAGAGTTGCTATTCAGTACAAGTTTCATTCAGCATCACTTCTGACCTTTTATTCTGAAGTACTGTTTCTTTGATGTAAGGGATGTTATTTTCTTCTTAAATGATATTATTTTCTTCAATATCATTATGCTGAAATATTGATATAAATTTTATTGTGGAATTTTTACCTTTTTGTGTCAGGGTTACTATTCACGATATCTGACAGACTATTCACGAATCATTTATTACATTATTCACCTAAAAAATGAAATTTTCTCTTTTCGTCCCGTATGTCTTTTATGGTTACTATATTTGATTGTATCCATGTTTTGATCTTTATTTTTGAATTCTACTTCACACTTAATTATTATGGAGTATTATTGAATTTGGATAAACCAAATACTTAATCCCTCGATATTTGTCCTTCATACCTCACTTGGATTCGTTCTCTAAAATGTTTTTCATCATCCTCAGTCCTTAATGGTGATACTTGATGAATATCTTTGGCCTGTAGTGCAAAGATGAATGATTACCTGATGAATATCTTTGGCCCATAGTGCAAAGATGAACAGGTGTTGAGATGAACATGACCAACTGGTGATACAAATGAATATCTTTGGCCCGTAGTGCAAAGATGAATATTTGATTCAAGATGTATATTGATTGATGTTACTGAGGATAAAATATTGATGATGGACTTTTAAATTCATAAATGATGATGATTTCATTCTCTACTTAAATCTTCTAATGAATTGTTGTTTCCGCTGCAGTTGTTGATCTAAAACTTGTTGTCGATTATATTCTATCAGATTTTTCCCTGTTGAAGACTAAGGATAATTTGTTGTATATTATCTTAGTAGTAATATTCTTTACTTGGCTAGTTGAGCTCACCCTTTTCCTTTTTGTTCTATTTTTCTTCTCAAGAAGCGAGAGCATAGCAGGAACCAGTCGCGGTATAGAGTGATGGTCCTAGACAGTTGTTTTAGTAGTCCTCACTATTTTTGTAAAATAATGCATCAATAATTGTAATGAGGACTTTATTTGAGTGTTGATATTGTCTAGAAGACAATATTTGTATTTAAACTCACAGTATGTGTTGTCGTATTTTGCACGACAATTGTAATAATAAAGTTGTAGTTGTTTTATGTACCATGTATTTGGCGACTCGGAATGGGTGATGTATACCTATTTTGGGGGCGTCACAGAAAACATGCACATCAATGCCTAAACTCAGTATGTCTAAGATAAATGACTGTTATGAAACCAACAGCAAAAAGGTACAGTTACTCACTAATATAAATATGAGCATCATATTTGCACCTTACTTATGAACTATAACAGTTTTTCTTCAAATACTCATAATCTATCTAAAAAGGTGAAGAGAGAAAGTACACTGATGATAGAAACTCAAATGTCTATAAACTTTCTCTCCATCCAAGTTTTAGGTTGAAGATGACATCTTGAAAGAAATCAAAATGGGTCATAAAGAGCATCACAAAGTTAAACTAATTTTATGTGAAGTAATCTTTCTTTGATGGGTTAGTATGTATGTACAAAACCTATGTTCTAAGAGTTTGATAACCCACAGAGTATGATCGACCTGCAAAAAGTATCTTGATGATTTTTAGAAACTGATCACCTCCATGAATCAACCAGATACAAATAATTCGTAGAGTTAGTTCATACTCTGAAAACATCTAAACTCTGTGAACATAATCAAGCAAATGATGAAACCATCAAAGAAAAAGAGTGTTTTATTAAAATAGCAAATCTTACACACACTCACCTCATGCATCTCAAAATGTATTATCTAAATGAGTTACATGCATGAATATGACTGTTGGTGATCATTATGATGATTATCTAAATATATGAGGAACAGGGGTTTAGAAAATAACCTAGCAGGACCCATTTAATTATGGGTACCAAAAATAGAAATGTATAACCTGCAGGTACTTGGTCTATCTGACCACACTAAGGAATGTTAAAGCAGAAGACTTCAGTCAAGAAAGATTCAACTAGCAGAAGGCTTAAGACTGTTCAGAATTGATTTTGATAAAATTCCTATATGTCAAAGCCTGTTCTTGAAGACCTGCTGAGCTAATCTGAATAAAGCTCACATGGATGCTGATCTTTGTATGAAAGCAGGCCATTCAACAAAAGAAGAAAAGGGTCTTATATGCTCAATCATGCAAAGCATGTCATAAGAGAAGAATCCTCAAGGAAGCTGACTATAGAGGATCATCAAGCATCAATCATGAGGAACTCATTATGGGAGCGAAACTCAAAAAGCACAAATCGACAAGGAATACTACGTCAGAGAAGTCTTTATCAAAGGATCGTAGAATGATCAACTCTGAAAAATGCCCATTTCTACGATACAAGAAGATTTAATGACTTCAACCAGAATGAGATATACATGGTTGCCTTCTGCTACACATGAAGAAGAAGAACTTAGGTCTCTCTCGAGAAGACAATATCAACTATGGGAAGCGATGTCTGCGCTAACAAAGATGTGAAGCTCTAAACCATCAGAGATATACTATGAAGCTGTGTATCAGCTACAGAGTTCCAAAACCTTGTGGCTGATGAACCAAATGAAGATCCGTAGTCAGTAAGAACGTCTCAAAACGTACTACTGATAACCTTTCAGCCACCCAACTCAAAATCGTGGAGTACCTACGATCAAGCATCTGATCGTAGTGCAAGAGCAAGAGGACACCATAATTGCAGCCAGTGCAGATGTCTAAAGTTGGAAGAGGGACACCTCAACAGAAAAGGTCAAATGAGATATCAGTACAAATCACTTCTAAAGTATTTCATCTGGAAAGTGCCTCAGGGACAAACCTGACCCTTAGCTCACTCTAAGAGGTTGGCCCTTCCTGAGCTACCTTGACCCAGAAGGAATGCTTAGTAAAGTTCATCTCAAGGACCAAATCAGTCAACGATTGTAGAATAGAGTTTAAGAGAACTCAACGATCGTGATGCAATCTCAACGATCGTAGTGAAAACTCAACAATCGCAGAAGCAGACTCGACGATCGCAGACTTACCAGAAGACACTCTAGCTCATGAGGAGCTTGGAAGAATGAAACAATTGCTCTACCATTCTGAAGTATGAGGAGATTAGTTCAAATACAGTTTGGTAAGACATCTTGCAAACGCACATCAGAACTTAAGTATCCAAACTGGCTTGGGGTACATCAGTGGTTGAGCTATGCAGTTTCAACATGAGGAGAAATGTCAAAATCATCCACTGCAACATCCTTCAGAGAATTGATCGTTGAGTCAACAAAGGAAAACGTAGAGTCAATAGCTGTTCTATCATGCTACTCTATAAACTCAAAAGGTCAAAGGTCAATCCACGTCAATCAAACATCCACTCTTCTAAAAGAGACAACTAACTGACAAGTTACTGGGGAGTTACAGCTTGTTACTGGGTATCATGCAACCAATGACTGGGTGACACATCACATCATATACAAAGTCAGAAGAAACCGCCATAAAGATAGATTCAAATCTGCAAACAGATATCAGAACCTCTCTCCCTCCCATTTTCAAAACCTAGAATTCTTTTCGAAGCCAAACCACTAAAACTTCCAGAGTTCAAATCATAATCAGTCATACTTCATAAATCTCCCTGAATCAATATCCATATTCCTCGAATCATTCGAATGGAAGATTGGCGAGTAATCACTGACATTCAACTCGGAACCAAGTCATTTGAGAAATCCGAAAAGAAGTTCAGAGACATTCTTGAACTCGTGAAGAAAGCTGGATTCTCAGAATGTCTTGAGGCAAACACTCGAGTATACACTAAACTGGTTAAGGAATTCTACTCAAATGCATCCAGTAATGCCGAACTCTTTCAACCAAGGTTAAAGGTCATCTCTAAAACTCAAATCATCCGATATCAACCAATGCCTAGATTTTCCTGACCTAGGACTGAAAAACCTTGATGAGATTGACACTGAGAAAGCAAAGGAGATTATGGGGTACCAAAGAAACTCTAGTCTGAAGGACATGAAGAAAAAGGAGTTTCCAGAAGAATTCGAGTTCCTTGCTGAGATTGTTGGCAAATGTATACTATGCAAAGATACACGACATACGACATTATGCTCGACTCAAAGAATGAAGATTATGTCTGCAATAGTTCTGAAGAAGCCAATCAATTTTGGAGCCATCTTGTTCGACCAAATCTCCAAATGGATAGAAAAGGCTAAGTTAAAGAAATCTACAGACAAACCACTTACAAAAGTTTTTTATGGAAGACTGCTAAGCATAATGATGAAAAAGAAGCTAGGAAGCAAAATCAAGGATAATGAGGGAGAGCCCTTAAATGTTCACAAAGTAATGTCTCCACAACTGTTCGTGATCTGGAAGAAGAATCCCAAGGAAAACAGGAGGCTGACTACTGGGAGCAGCAACAAGGCCTCTGCAAAGAAGAGGAAGGCAAGAGAGTTAGAAAGTTCTAAGTCTGGTGACTCTGAATCAGCAGAAATCACACAAGCTAGAAAGAAATCTAGAGGTGTGAAGAAAACCAAGTCCCCACCAAGAAGTCTCTCCACCAAAGACAAGGATGAAGAAGAAAAAGTCTTGACTGCTGAAACCACAAAGCGAAGAAGCAACAGGCTACTTCAAGAGCCATTCAAAAAGAAAGCTAAAGTGGTAAACAGACAAGTTCCAGTTCCCCAAGGAAGCACATCTGACAAAGAAGAGGACGTAGAGTCAAAGGAAGAGAAGGGAACTGATAATCTCAAGACTGAGTCCCCTGAAACTGGATCCATAAAAGAAGATGTAAACTCAGCTGATAAAAAAGAATATGTAGGCCCTATGGCCAACTCTCAAAGTACTCACTTTGAAGTTGAAGAAAAGTCATAAGATGACCCATCCGAATGTTCGATGCAAATGCTCCAACAAGCTCTCATGATGGATCATATAATGATGAGGTTGAAAAGAAATATCTCCCTCGCTAATGATGAACCTCAATAAAGTTTGTATCTTCACTCAAAGATCTCGAGTCTCAAGAAGAAGAAGTATCCAAACTCCTATTGATGAACTTCCAACAAGAAGAAAGAGCTACGGACTACTTGCTCAAATTACCTCCAAAAGGGAAAATGATCACCCAATGCAGTCGTTGAATTGAGTGATGATGAGTCATTATCACAGAAGTAAGTGCTAAGGATGGATCCAAAGATGAAGAAGATGAATCAAAGGAAGATCTTCTCAAGAAGATTCGGAAATGAAATGCGTGAAGAAGAATTCATGGATGAATCAATGAAAGGAGTAAGCAAAATTCAAGCTCAAAAAGGAAGAAATGGAGAAAGATTTCAATTACGCACATCGTGAATCGGCGAACTAGAATACTATCCTGTCATTCTCTCCCCAAACTGAATAAGCGTAAGAATTGTAGTGGAAGTCTTTGATGAGCCACCAAAGCAGAACCACCAAAGAAGATAGATAAGTCAAGAAATGAACAACTTCGAGTTGTAAGAATGACCACGATGATGAAGTACTTCACAACCGGAAAAACATGGAATTAGATTGCACAACAATATCAGATAACTCAAGACCTTCTGATAAGATGGTTCTTTCCATGGATGCTATGGTTGAAGGCACATACTGAGAGAGATGAGAGTTACTTCAGTTGGTGCTACTCTTATTTTCCAAGCATGGAACTGGTGTCACAAAACTTCCCAAAAGTGAAGAGTTTCGCTACAATGATGATCACAAACCAGCCTCACTACAAGGTATACAGACATGCTGGAAATCACTATATCCCCTACGATCGTAGAGTGGACTCAGAAGGAAGAAGGTTTATGACCAAGGAAATAATCGAAGAGTCAGTTCACTTTACTACTGATGGTTTCCAAGTACAAGATACGAAGCTTCCATATGATCAAGCACTACTGATAGACATTCCTACATCCTCAACCAGTGATTGGAACTCAACGATTCTTCAGATTTTCAACACCTTCGGATATCTGTCTAAGGAAGCAGATCGTAGAGTCCAATCTGATACTCAACCAAGGGCTGCACAATTAAATGATCAAATATCTGTGGAGAAGGAGCTGATGAAGAATTCTGATGAACTGATTGAGAGAATATCTTTATTCACTGAAGAATCAAAGAAGCTGACAACAACAGAAGGTAACTTAGCTCAAGAGAGACTCCAAGCAATGATGGTTGATGTATCCCTCAAAGTCAGAGAAAGAGATCACATCTATCTCAAAGCTTTACATGATCAAAAGGCTGAAGCTCTACTAGCACAAAAGGCAAATGAAGAGCAACTCAAAGTCCTCTCCGACAAGATTGACAACATGAATCAGTCCTTCTCCATGCAACTTGAGTTAAGCCAACAAGAACTTAAGATTGAAGTTGGTAACTCCTCCTACATGATGGAGCAACTTATGTCCAACATTGAGCAGCTCTCTCAAATGATTAATGACAAAAAGGGGGAGAAAAAGAGGCATAGAAAGGGGAAGAAAAAGAGGCACTCTAGAAAGAGCAAGGCGAACAGGAGCAATCAAGTCAAGAAGACAAAGAAGGAAAAAGCAGAAGAAAGAGATGGTTCATCAGGTGAGGGGGAGCAAGGAGCCTGAACCAGGAAAAGAAGAAAGGAATAGCTCCACATGACAGGGGGAGAAAGGGAGCAGGAGCAAAGGAATCAAATAGATGAATATCTGATCAACAGACATCCTGGAAGTATACATGGAACCAAAGAGGTACATCTCTAACTAGTTAGGTATGTTCTGGATCTAGGATGTAAAATGTCAGTATATTAAATTCCACATCATTATAAATGACATTCATGATTATCTGTTTTAGAAATACAGCTGCTCACAGTATATAGGATTCATTAATAACATGCGTATACACTTATTGTTTTTGTGATAATCAAATAGGGGAGATTGTGGGAATAAACATGTGAACGATAATCCTATTTATATATGATTTGATTATGATATATATATATATATATATATATATATATATATATATATATATATATATATATATATATAAGTATGCTTGCATTAAGAAAAGTTGTAAAGTCCTTTGATAGATAATAGAAACATATGTACAAGGACTTAGAATGAATTGATCAAATGTGTTAGGTTGATCCTACATAAGCAAAATAGCTTTATAAAGTCCTTAAAAAGAAATGATGTACAAGGACTATAAATATAGAAAGATCAAGCATGTTAGGTTGATCTTATGATGTAATAGATAGGCTTGTCTCGATCGCCGAAAGCACTCGCACTGTAAATCGTAGTCCCGCCAGAGAGTCAAGGAAAACTCGAGAGCTATCGAGGCAGAATCGTAGTCTGCAAGATAGTAGATCTCAAAGTTCGTAGACTTCTAGGAGAGACGAGGAAGGATCGTAGTGTGTCGAGGAGAACTTTCTCAGGGCCGTAGTCTGCTGAGGAAGTCATGTTCAGAATCGTAGAGACAGCCTGCCTACGAGCCGACCGAGTATCTGCCAAAGCTAAGTCAAGAATCGTAGACTACACTCAGAGTTGTAGAGTCTACTAATCATACCAAAGGCAGAGATCGTAGTCGAGCAAGATCAGATGAAGATAACAAGCACAACGATGTAAATCGTAGTGTCAAGATCTCGATCTCGTAGTCATAGTGTCTGCACGACCAAAGTCAATCGTAGAGTGCGTAACTAAGACCTCAACAGATGTGCTCATTAATGCCAAGGCGTAATCGAGAGCAAATACGATTCTCAACTAATGTGCACTCCCGCAATATCCAAAGGAATCACCTCCGTCAGTACTTGCATAGATACGCTCCACACCAAGAAAACCAGAGAGCACTCAACAAATGGCATGCAAGCTAACAGAAGATCTAAGTACCAACCCAATCAGCATCAAGATTGAGTTGTGAAGCCATTCGAGATGAAGTCTTCCACAAGGAGATCAGAAGAAGACTTCAGAATCGACTAAGAAAAGTCAAGAAGTCGCGATGGTGTCAAAGCGCATTTAAAGACAACGATCTTGGAAGTTACCAGGATTGTAGTGTTTGCCAAACAAAGAAAGAACTGATGGAGTGCATACAGAGATACTGGACAGCTTCTGAAGAACAAGACTAAAGTGATTAAGCATTGGGTCAATCCATTGATGATAAGTGAACGGGAGATCACAAGGAGAAAGCGAGCTGGACACGCCACAGATTTGAAGTGTCTTGTTATTCAGAAGGGGCCAGAGCAAGAAGTCAAGCCATCAAGATTCGAGAGTCACCGAGGCAAATGAAGTGTTGAAGCACTGCACAAGAGAGGGAAGAGGTGTTCTACATTGAAGATCAAATCAACACTCTTCAAGATCGTAGTGTTGTCTCTACCAAAACAAGACACTACGATCAGTCCATGAAGACATGCATCGAAATCAGTAGAGTTTGAATAAATGAAGACCAAGCATTGCAACGGTTCAATCGAAGGATAATATTCGACAAGAGCTTATTGAGAGCATCGATGCAAGGACAACCTCTGATCGAGAAATCAGAAAGGTAAAATAAAGTCGTCGACCTGCCCAAGATATCAAAGTGACATATCTGATAGGGTTGGTGAAACAACAGACTGCAGTGTCAGAAAGTCAGAAAAAGATGTCATGTCACATCTGCAGTCTGCACCAAATAACTCGAGATCTGCGAGGAAATTTGAATAGCTTTCAACGGCTACTTTCCAACGGGAAGATTGGGAAGTAGTATAAATCAACAGAGCTTCAAAGATCAAGGCTCGCTGATGATTGTAAAGTTGCAGAATCGTTGAGTTGGTGAATACTATTGTTGACTCGTAGACTACACTCAGAGTTGTAGAGTCTACTAATCATACCAAAGGCAAAGATCGTAGTCGAGCAAGATCAGATGAAGACAACAAGCACAACGACAGAAATCGTAGTGTCAAGATCTGATCTCAGAGTCATACTGTCTGCACATCCAAAGCTGAATCGTAAAGTGTAGAACTAAGACCTCAACAGATGTGCTCACAATGCCAAGGCAGAATCGTAGAGCAAATACGATTCTCAACTAATGTGCACTCCCAGAATATCCAAAGGAATGAAGCCTTTGGTTGGCACTGCATAGATACGTCCCATGTAAGACCCCAGCTTATTATAAATGAAATTAAATTTCCTCTATTTATTATTTTGCAATAGTAAGGGTTGATTTGATAGCTTATTATAAATGAAATTAAATTTCTTCTATTTATTATTTTGAAATAGTAAGGGTTGATTTGATTAATGTGGTTAGTTATGGGTAAAATGCTAAATATTTTAAATAAGCAAGTGGTTATATAAATATTCATTGTTGTTAGGGAATATTCGTTTGGTCGTGGAATATTCTTCTTTGTCTGAAATATTCGTATTTACCAGCCAGCAACCTTGTATGGGCCCCATAACGGAAAACGATTGGATGAAGAAAACGACAACTATAAGTTGTTTATAAATAACGGCTTAGTTGTTACCGTTAATACTGTTGGAATACCCGGTGGTTAAAACAGAGTAGTACACGGTATTGCACCAATTATTGATTCTTACGTAAGAAGGTACTACTCAATAATTGTTACAGTAGTTACTGTTCAATATTTTATTTTATTGATTCAATAATTGCTACGTTGATATTTTATATTATTGCTGTTTCAATAATTGTCACTACACAGTATTTTCATTATCAGATCAATAATTCATATTATTTGAATAATATTATTAGATAACATTATTGGCAATGTCTAGAAAGTTATGTCTAAGGAGAGGTTTGGTCACCTAATTGCGCGCCAGTAAGGAGAAATCCTTATTGGAAAGCCCTCTCTTTCCTGGGAATTGCATGGTTGTCAGTATTATGATTCTGTAATATTATTTGTGAATAGTTAATTATTAATTTATATGATAAGGAAAATATTCATTTTATGTGGATATAGATAGAGAAAATTTTAAAGTGACAATTGTTGAAAAATTGATATTTTATCTTTTCTGATAAAACAATTCATTTAAATATATTATTATATTTTAATAATATAATAATGGTGATATTTATACAATGAATGTGGGATATATGAATATATGAGGAGGAAGAGTATTTTTGTTGCAAAAGTTGTTTAAAACATGTTAAACATGTCCGTGGGCCTATTTCTTGACTGAAATTTGATTATAGCCTGTAATATCGCACGTTTGTGGATTTCGGTCAATTTCTGTTTGAAATTTGGAAAAACTTAAACTTACAAAGTTGTAGAGAATGGAATTTCCTATAGAAAAGACACAAGGTTCAAATTTTTCTGATAAAAGGGCTATTTATTATGAATTATTGAAGTTCCGAAGTCCCGGAATAATTGATTTTTAGAAGTTTTAATTATTTTTATTAATAAAAACGTTTTTTTACATTTTGTGGGCCTCATTAAACATGTGCAATGAGCTGAAATTCGATTTCAAAGGTGTGCGTGACAATTTTATAAATATAATAATATTTTATTAAATTTTACGCTTTGGTGTTCTAAGTATTTTCCTATAAATAGGTGCTTAGGGTTAAATTGAAAATCACACCGTAAACCCAAGTTTTCTCTCTCTCTCTCTCTATATTATCGAAAGCGTATTCTTGTAAGTATTTTGATACTTTGAGTGTTGCATATGATTGCAAGTTCCTTCAAATCATATCTCGATATTCCAAATGTAAGTACTATTCTTTTCGAGGTAAGGGATGTTATTTTCTTTCGAAATGATATTAATTTCTTCAATATCATTATGCCAAAATATTGGTTTGAACTTTTTAATCAAATTTAGAACTTTTTATGTCGGGGTTACTATTCACGTATACAGCACTATTCACGGATACGACACTATTCATCAAAAAATGAAAATTTTCTTTTTGTCCAAAATGTCTATTATGGATACTAGCTTTGATTGTATCCATGTTTTGATCATTCTTGAATTTTACTTCACTACGGTTATTTATGAAGTATTTTTGAACTTGGATTGTTTGAAATACGAATCCTTAATATTTGTTCTTTTGCTTCACTGGATTCGTTTTCTTTAAAATATTTTTCATCATCCTCAGTCCTAAATGATGATATTACTGAACATCTTTTGCCTGTAGTGCAAAGATGAATGAATTTTTGATGAATATCTTTGGCCTGTAGTGCAAAGATGAACAGGTGTTGAGATGAACATGACCGACTGATGAATATTTGATTCAAGATGTATATTGATTGATGTTACAGGGATAAAATATTGATGATGGACTTTTAAATTCATAGATTATAGTAGATTTCATTCTCTATGTAACTCATCTATGAATTATTATTTTCGATGCGAATATTGATCTGAAACATGTTGTCTATTGTATTTTATCAGATTCTTCCCTGTTGAAGACTAACGATAATTTGTTCTATATTATCTTAGTCATAATATTCTTTACTGGGCTAGTTGAGCTCACCCTTTTCCTTTTTGTTCCATTTTTCTTCTCAGGAGGCGAGAATGTAGCGAGTTCTAGTCGGAGTGTGGAATGATGGTTTTAGAGAGTTATTTTAGTAGTCCTCACCATTTATGTAAAATAATGTACCTATAATTGTAAAGATGACTTATTTGGGTGTGAATATTGTCTAGATGGCAATATTTGTATTTAAAATCACAGTTTTTATGTTGTATTAATAAAGTTGTAGTTGTTTCTGTAACATGTTATTGACGACTCAAAATGGGTGATGTATACCTATTTTGGAGGCGTCACATCCCACCTGAAGGAAACCAGAGAGCACTCAACAAATGGCATGCAAGTTAACAGAAGATCTAAGCACCAACCCAATCAGCATCAAGATTGAGTTGTGAAGCCATTCGAGATGAAGTCTTCCACAAGGAGATCAGAAGAAGACTTCAGAATCGATTAAGAAAAGTCGCCAAGTGCGATGGTATCAAGGCGGAGACGGAAGACAACGATCTTGGAAGTTACCAGGATCGTAGTGTTTTCCAAACAAAGAAAGAACTGATGGAGTGCATACAGAGATACTGGGCAGCTTCTGAAGAATAAGACTAAAGTGATTAAGCATTGGGTCAGTCCATTGATGATAAGTGAACGGGAGATCACAAGGAAAAAGCGAGCTGGACACACCACAAATCTGAAGTGTCTTGTTATTCAGAAGGGGCCAGAGCAAGAAGTCAAGCCATTAGTATCTGAGAGCTGCTGAGGCAAACAGAAGTGTTGAAGCACTGCACAAGAGAAGGAAGAGGTGTTCTAGATTGAAGATCAAATCAACACTCTTCAAGATCGTAGTGTTGTCTCTACCAGTTAACAAGACACTACGATCAGGTCCATGAAGACATGCATCAGAATCGTAGAGTTAGAATAGCTGAAGACTGAAGCATTGGCAATGGTTCAATTTGAAGGATAATATTCGGACAAGAGCTTATTGAGAGCATCGATGCAAGGACAACCTCTGATCGAGAAATTAGAAGGGTAAAATAAAGTCGTCGACCTGCCCAAGATATCAAAGTGATATATCTGATAGGGTTGGTGAAACAATGAGATCGCAGATGTCGAAAGTCGTAAAAAAGATGTCATGTCACATCTGCAATCTGCACTAAATAACTCGAGATCTCGAGGAAATTTGAATAGCTTTTCAATCGGCTACTTTCCAACGGAAGATTGGGAAGTAGCATAAATCAACAGAGCTTCAAAGATCAAGGCTCGCTGATGATTGTAAAGTTACAGAATCGTTGAGTTGGTGAATACTATTGTTGACTCTACGAGTTCCACCAAAGATCAATAGAACATGTCTCAGTGACAGTGAGACTATCAAGGTGGAAGTGAAGCAGCTTTGAAGAAGGAATCAAACAGATCGAAGCTTCACTCAACAAAGATGAGAATGCCACTGAAGATGGTAGCCAAGATGAGAGCCGAGAAGGCCAAGAAGATAACATTCAGGAAAGTGGCTAAGTACAAAGAAGATCAAGAGAGCCACTCTACGAATCACCATGAACCGAAAGCTGAAAATGAACAAGTGCAGAACCATGTCTGCAAAGTATTCAAGAAGGGTTCAGGAATTGCTAAGTGCCAGACAAAGTCTACTAAAAGCACAGAGACTTAGCAAACCCAGATGGTGATGGTGCATAGCTGATACCAGATGAAGATGAGCAGAAAAGAGTGAAGATCAGCTGCACCAAAGAAGATGTGGTCTAGACCCGAAGCAGAATGCAAAGAGGACCACACCAAGCTGTTAAGTACAAAAGATGTTCAGAGCTTAATGACATCTTAGCAGCTCAGCACCACCACCACCAACAACAACTACAACAACAAGAAGCCAGGGCCTGAGGGGTCTTTGTCCGGATGGACTAAATGAAGTTCCAAGCCTGTTGGGCTTGAAGAGTTCTTAGGGAACTAGAGAAGTTCCAAGGCTGCTGGCCTTGAAGAGTTCTTAGTGAACTGAAGTCCCAAGGTTGCTGGCCTTGAAAGAATCTTAGTGATTCAGGGTGCTGCCCTTCCTTAGTTGAAATCCTGCTAGTTGAAAGCAGAAGAGTGGATTAGGAGCTTGAGTCTCTGAACCACTTAAAACCCCTCGTGTCTCTTACTTTATGTCATTTACTTTATGTACATTAACTGCTATAACTGTTATGTATGTCATAACTGCTTATCACTGAACTAACTCTACGAACAATGTATGTATGATTATGAATATATCAATGAAGGGGATCTTTTACTTATTCCGTTGTGCTTGAAAAGATTCTTATGTCTGTCACATGCTAAATTATTAGCAATACAAAATAAACCGGAAAAGTATTTTGAAATTCTAAGGATCTATTCAACCCCCCCTTCTAGATCTATTGTGCCTACTGGGAACTAACAATCTCTTCTGTGAACCTCATGGAGAGAAATAAATCTTGGCAAGAGTTTTTTCTCATGCCCGAAATTCAGAGTAAGTTCTTATAATTTTGTTTGATTTTGTGTTTGGTAAAGGTTTATACCTGCAACGATTGAATAATTTTTAATTTTGTGGTTCAATAAAGGGATTTAGGTTCTTTGTATGACATGACCCACAAATGTATGAGAGGGAAAATATTGTCATAAATGATTTGAAGAGGAAGAACAAGATTTTACTAAATAAGGAACTGAATAAATTTTCTCAGGTTGAAGGGGCATCTAAATTGAAAGAATTGGTTCATGAGTTGAAAAAGTTGAAGTCAAATGGAGATGAAGTTTCTGCAAAATAAATTAAATAAGTAGAGTATTTGAATAAGAAGTGCATTGTTGTGTTATTCTTAGTTATGTTCATATGTTTCTTTGATGCTACTTAGGTAGAAAAATGGTTAGATGAATTAGTAGTGTTATGAATTTTAATGTACTGCAGTTTAAAATATGCAATTATCTAAATGTAATTGTTGAAATTAGTTAATGAAAGTCCTTGTTTGAACATTTTTGTGTGTATCTTCTGTGTGTTAATGGAAATCCTTGTTTGAGGAGTCCTTGGTTAATTGATAGTTTTATGTGTTTAAGCAATTTTGTTGAAATATGTGTTAATGGTAGTTTTGTGTGTTTGAGCAGTCCTTGGTTAATTGGTAGTTTTGTAAGACCCCGAATTTTATGAAATGAAAATATTCAATTTTTTTAATTTCTCTTTAGTAAATGGTTAAATCGATAAAATTTTATAGTTATGGGTGATATGTGAAAATTTTACAAAGTAAACAAGTTGTCATAAAATATTAGTTGTGTCGGGGAATATTCATTTGGTCGGAGAATATTCTTTTTGTCGAAAAATATTCGTACGACGTCGCAATCATTGGTGGACCCCACATAACGGAATAACTGTCGGATATATTAAGCGACAAAAATAATCTTTTTATAAAAATAACGGCAAGACTGTTATAGTTAAACTGTTAAAATACCCGGTGATAAAAGTACAGTAATACGCGTTATTCCACAATGGTACGCGGTATTACACAGTAGCATACGGTAGTGCACAGTATCTCTGATTAATCATTGATGCTTACGTAAGAAGTCACTCAGTGTTTGACTTAATAATTGTTACAGTAAAAATTGCACAGTCTTTTATATTATTGATGCAATAATTACTACAATGATAATTGAATAGTATTTTATATTATTGACTCATTAGTTGTCACAGTAAAAACTGAATAGTATTTCTCATTATTAAATCAATAAATATCACCCATATTATTGAAATAATATTATTAGATAATATTGTTGACAATGTCTAAAAAGTTATGTCGAGGAAAGGAGTTAAGTTATATAATCATACCAAGATGAGAAAATCCTTATCTAATGCCCCTCTTTCACGAACGAACGATCTGCGCTTGTCAATATTGTGATTCTATAATATTAATTAGGAATAATTATTGAAAGATTGAAAAGTTGTAAATAATTGATAAAATAATTTTTTTTTGATAAATATGATAAATAAGTATTTGTTCAATTTTGATATAAATGGAGAAAATTTTAAAAGTTTGATGTAAGACCCCAACTTATTATAAATAAATTAATTTTTCTCTATTCATTATTCTAAATTAATAAGGTCTTAATTTGATATAATACTTTGGTTATGGGTGAAATGTGCAAATTTTATAAAATAAGCAAGTGGTTATAAAATATTCCTTTTGTCCGGGAATATTCGTTTGGTCGTGGAATATTCTTTTTGTCGAGAATATCCGTACGACGGCAAGTGATCAATTAGGGGCCCATAATGTAATAACTTTCTTGATGAAGAAAACGACAAAGTTTGAGTTTTATAAATAACACAGAATCATATTCAAGTTAATAATCGTTGGAATACACGGTGGTTAAAATACGATGAATACGCGTGGTTGCATAAAAGAAGACACCAGTATTGCACAATATTGTTGAATTATTGATTCGCATGCGTGAAGAAGGCACTACTCAATAATTGTTACAGTGAGTTATCGCTCAATATTTTATTTTATTAATTCAATAATTGTTGCGTTGATATTTTATATTATTGTTATTTCAATAATTGTCACCGCATGAGATTTCCCATTATCGATCAATAATTCATATTATTTGAATAATATTATTAGATAGCATTATTGGCAATGTCTAGAAAGTTCTGTCAAGGAGAGGTTTGGTCACCTAATTATGCGCCATTAAGGAGAAATCCTTATCAGAAAGCCCCCTCTTTCCTGGGAACGGCCTGGTTATCATAATTGTGATTCTGTAATATTATTTGTGAATAATTAATTATTGATTTATATGATAAGAAAATATTTATTTGATGTGGATATAAATGATGGATTTATTTATTTTATGTGGTTATAATTGAAGGAATTAATGTTGAGGTGTTTTATCAGTATTTTTGTCGGAATGGAGGTATTAAAAATCAAATCAGTATTTTTACAATATATTGCGTGAGTTATAATTTTTAATCCGACCGTTGGATCGTTGTGATTTTTGGATATGTTATACATATATAAGTTAAGTATATGTCCACAAATTTTGAACCGTTAAAAATGTACATATGATTTGTTATGAATTTTAAGAGGTGACTGATTCGGAAATTAGGTTTATAAATGATTTTGGTAGAAAATTCTAGAATTGAGTGGGCCCCACTTGTGGTTGGTGAAGAAATGTGCTGAATTTTATTTCAAATGTGGTGGTGGCAATAGTAATGTAAAGCCATCGGTAGCAAGAAAGTTTAAGTCTCGCTTGACGTCTAACATTTTTCTATAAATAGAGGGCTAAGTTAGAATTGAAAATCACACCAGAAACATAAGCTTTCTCTCTTTCTCTCTCTATATTATCGAGCGTATTTTGTGAGTATGCGGGTACAAGTGCGATATTGACAACGCAAAAGCCCATTTTGTGTGACTTGCAAAGGATGGAGATAGAGTTAAAGACTCCAGGGACCCATGTGATGATGGCGAATATACGAGTAGAACCGACTTTAATTGATATAGTTAAAGCTGCTCAAGTTACAGATCTGGATCGATTGCGTATAAGGAAGAAAGTGCAAGAAGGTGCTATCTTGGGAGGCAAGAATCGATGAAGAAGGAATACTTGAGTCAACTCCACTTTGTGTCCTAACGACCACGATTTAAAGTATAAAATCATGATGGGCGCGCATAAACACACCGTTTGCAATCCATCCTAGGAGTACTAAAATGTATCATGATCTTCGACATACATTTTGGTGTTTCAATATGAAGAGAGAGATAGCGTTGTTTATCTTAAGATGTCTAACGTGTCAACGAGTCAAGGCGGAGCATTAAGTAGCAAAAGGTCTATTGCAACCACTTGAAATTCCATAATGGAAGTGGGAGCACATTACCATGGATTTCATTACTGGTCTTCCTCAGGTTTCTCAAGGCATAGATGCAATTTGGGTCATTGTTGATAGATTGACCAAGTCTGCTCATTTCTTACCAATACGGGAAACTTATACACTTGAACGTCTTGCTCGTACGTACATAAACGAGATTGTAAGACTGCATGGTATGCCAGTATCCATAGTTTCTGATCAAGACCCAAGATTCACTTTAAGATTTTGGGTTAGTTTGCAAAAAGCAATGGGCACAGACTTACAATTTAGTTTGGCATATCATCCTCAAACGGACGGACAATCAGAGAGGACTATTCAAACTCTTGAAGATTTATTAAGACTTTATGTCCTTGACTTCAAGGGAAGTTGGGACAAGTTTTTACCACTGGTGGAGTTTTCCTACAACAACAGTTATCAAGCAAGTATTGGCATGGCTCCATTTGAGGCGTTGTATGGAAGAAAGTGTCAATCTCGATATCTTTATGGATGAGGTGGGTGAAGCAACGTTGTTGGGACCGGAGTTGGTACGTATGACTACGAAAAAGATTCAAACGATCCGACAACGTATAAAAACCTCACAAGACCGACAAAAGAGTTATGCCCATTTTTAATCCTCGATCGAGTAGGAACTGTGACCTATAGACTCGCTTTACCGCCAAGTATGTCTCGTGTTCATAACGTTTTTCACATATCTATGTTACGTAAATATGTGGAAGACCCGAACCACATTATTGAGTTAGAACCGGACGAAATAGTGGAAGATTTGACGTATGAAGAGGTTCTTGTTCAAATCTTGGATAAGAAGGAACATATTCTACGTTCCAAGGTTATATCTCAAGTTAAAGTTTTGTAGAGAAACCACGATGTTGAGGAAATGACCTAGGAGTTAGAATCTGAAATGAAATCAAGGTATCCTTACCTCTTCGACATACCAGGTACGTACCCTAATTTCGAGGGCGAAATTTCTTAAGAAGGAGGTCAGTAAGACCCAGCTTTTATGAATAAAAATGAATTTTCTATAAATATCATTTTTGAATATTATGGAATAAATTTGATATAATGTTATAGTTGTGGGTAATATTTATAAATTTTTCAAAGTACGCAAGTTGCTATATAATATTCGATTGGTCGGGGAATATTCGTTTTAACAGGGAATATTAAATGACTCAAGACAATTATCGTGGACCCCACAATGTAATTATTGTTTGGATTGAAAAATGACAAAAATATTTTATTGATAATAACGACAGAAGTTTTACCGTTAATACTGTTGAACTACTCGGTAGTAAAAGTACAGTAATACGCGTGGTTGCATAGTAGCATACAGTATTGATTATTGATGCTTACGTGAGAAGTCATTCAGTTTTATTCAATTATTGTTGATATTTTATATATTATTAAAGTAATAATTGAGATGACAGAGTTATTAATATTATTATTTGAAATATTAACGATGTCTAGAAGTTACGCCAAGGAGAGGTTTGGTCACCTAATTCTTGCGCTAATAGGAGAAATCCTTATTGAAAGCCCTCTTTTCTCAGGAACGACTGGTCAATTAATATTATGAATTATAATAAAGGTGATAAATGTTGTTAAAATTATTAAGGTGATTTTTATGAAGTATTTGTGTAAATTTTGATTATTATATGGACCACCATTTACCCATTTTTCAAAATAATCAGTAGAAAATTATTTTATAAAAGGTGTGGCCACTAGTAAAGTTGATGTCTTGTGTGGGGGAGGGGGGATTTTGCATTGTCGGGAGGAAAATTGTGTAATGGGTGGATGAATTACATAGTTGATGAGTGGCTGATTATTATATATATGTTTAATATGTGGGTGGGAAATGGTGGGGCTTTGCAAAAGGTAACTAGTATTATATGTATATATATATGTTTATAACATGTGTGGGTTATATATATATATGTATGTATTATAATTTTGTTTTATTTTTATTGGTTGGTTGATTGACAAATTGTGTGTGTGGGTTATATATATATATGTATTATAATGTTGCTTTATTCTTATTGGTTGGTTGATTGACAAATTGTGTGTGTGTGGGTTACAAAATTTTTTTTCATCCGATTGCATAATCATTGCATTACACAAAGCCTTTCCATTCTCCTATAAATAAGCTCATTCCTTCATTATTTCTTACGAATTCACTTTGAAACTCCGTAGAGAGAAAATTATAGAAAACTATAGAAAAGTATTCTCGCTACTTCCCTACTCTTATATCCGCTTTCTTTTTTACGGTAGGGGTGTTATTTCTTTTGTATTCATGAAGAGAACTTCATTATTCCATTCTTTATTATTCTCATTGAATAACTTTTGTATCTGCTGCTACCCTATACTTGGTGAAATTCTTTTGTTATTCCATTCTTTATTATTCGTTGGAATATCCTCGTCTCTGCGTTTTTACCTTACGGACTGATTCCGTCTTTATTATTACATTTGAATATCCTCATCTGCATGCGTTTTATGCCGAACTCCGATTCCGTCTTTATTATTCTGCTGGAATATCCTATCTTTGCGTTTTCTGCCGGACTGGTTCCGCTCTTTATTATTCTCATTGGAACATCCTCGCTTGGTCTTTAATTTCACCGACCGGTTCCGTTATTTATTATTTTGTTGGAATAACCTGTTTATGTGAAGTACCGCATGCATGGTGATTTCTTTTGTTATTCCATTCTTTATTATACTCAGTTGATTAAAGTTTTGACTTCTATACTCCGTGAAATTAGTGGAATATCCTTAATATTTGGGCTTCATCCAAAGATCTTTTCATGGAAATATTCTTCCCGAAAGCATTCTTGAATTTTACTCTACAAAGAAGTATCATGTTGACAATTTGGATGTTATTAGTTCCTGAATAAATTAATTCTTGAACTTGTTTTATTGAATTCTTATATCATTGTCATCATTCTCATGTTTATATTTTTGAAAGTCATCATGGCACAGTAGTGCATAGATGGACTTGGTATGATTATGACCGAGGATTATTCGGTTGTAATCATGGTAGTAATGTTACGAGATGATGTGGTAAAAGTCCTCATTGTTGGTGTAGTGCATTGATGGGCAGCTTGTTGGCATGATCATGACCATTGATGAATACACGAATATCCTTGGCCCGTAGTGCATGGATAATTTGTGGTCGTGACCCTAAAGAATATCCTTGGCCATAGTGCATGGATGATGTGAATTATTTATTAAGCTGAGTCCCAGAGATAAAAGTGATGAAAAACCTTTTAAATCATAAAAGATAGTAGATTTTATTCTCTACTTGACTCTTTTAATGAATTGCATGTTCCACTGCAGCTTAAACTTGATGTCTATTGTATTTTATCGGTTTAACAACATGTGAAGACTAATGATAATTTATTACAGATTATCTTAGTCATAATATTTCTTCTTCGGGCTAGTTGAGCTCACCCTTTCTTTCACCGCTTCTCTTCGTGAAATGAGAACGTGGTGGGACTAGTCGGGGACGGAGTGACGGTCCGATATGATAGTATTAGTAGTCCTCACTATTCATTAAATAGTGTGACAATAAATATAATGAGGACTTATTACGAGAGTGGATATTGTCTAGAAGACAATATTTGTATTAAAACTCACGACTTTCTTGTTGTATATTAAAGATTGTATTTGTATTACATACCATGTATTTAGCGACTCGGAATAGGTGATGTATACCTATTTTGGGGCGTCCACAGATTAGTATCAAAGCTTAGGATATAATCCCTGGCTGAGATGTGAGATAAGAATTAGGAGGGGAGAGACGGGAAATTCTTTCGCTAGTTTGACCTACTTAAGTTTATTTGATATTTAATTGGTCGGTCAGAGTATCGGGATAATATGTGATATGTTATTTAACCCTTGTTTTGTGGCAGTATTTGAAAATGACATCCGAGAATGTTGAGAACATCAATGGAGCACAGGAGACCGTTGAGTCTCCACAGATCAATAGTTAGGATAATGTGCATCAGGAAGGCGACAATCCTCAGGCAAACAACAACACGGACCAGATGATGAACGATAGAATGTTCAGAGGCTTTATGCAATTCATGCAACATCAGGCAAGAGTGACTCCTGTCCAAAATGCAGGTGGAAACACTGGCAACTCTCGGACGGTCACCGCTAAGCAGTTCAAAGAACTGGGACCACCAGAGTTTTTTAGAGAGCCAAAACCACTTAAGGCGGAGACGTGGATTAAGCAGATCAACAAGATATTTGATATCTTGGGATGCTCCGAGGAGCAAAAGGTTCCCTTTGCCACCTTCATGTTGCGGGCAGAGGCAGATTACTGGTGGGAATCTGTAAAGCGTACTCAACCTGCCGCATTGAAGATGTCTTGGGAGAAGTTCCAAGAACTATTCAACGACAAGTACTTTCCCGAAAGTATTCGTCACATGAAAGAGGTAGAGTTCATCAATCTGGAGCAAAACAACATGACCGTTATAAGACTCCAACTTTTATGAATAAAAATGAATTTTCTATAAATATCATTTTTGAATATTATGGAATAAATTTGATATAATGTTATAGTTGTGGATAATATTTATAAATTTTGCAAAGTACGCAAGTTGTTATATAATATTCGATTGGTCGGGGAATATTCGTTTTAACAGAAATATTAAATGCGATGAAGACAATCATTGGTGGACCCCACAACAGAATTATTGTCGGATTGAAAAAATGACAAAAATATTTTATTGAAATTAACGGCGGAAGTTTTACCGTTAATACTGTTGAACTACTCGGTAGTAAAAGTACAGTAATACGCGTGGTTGCATAGTAGCACACGGTATTATTATTGATGCTTACGTGAGAAGTCATTCAGTTTTATTCAATTATTGTCGATATTTTATATATTATTAAATCAATAATTGAGATGACAGAGTTATTAATATTATTACTTGCAATACTAACGATGTCTAGAAGTTCTACCAAGGAGAGGTTTGGTCACCTAATTGCGCATCAATAGGGAGAAATCCTTATTGGAAAGCCCCCTCTTTCCTGGGAATGACCTGGTTGATTAATATTGTGAATTATAATAATGGTGATAAATGTTGTTGAAAATATTGAGGAAGTATTTGTGGTATTTATAGACCTCCATTTACCCATTTTTCAAAATAATTGGTAGAAAATTATTTTATAAAATATGAGGCCACTTGTGATGTTGATGTCTTGAGTGGCGGTGGCGGTGGCGTGGCGGGGAAGATTGCTTTGTCGGGAGGAATATGTGTATAATGGGTGGAGGAGTATATAATTTGCATGTGTATGATTATAATATATATATATATATATATATATATATATATATATATATATATATATATATATATATATATATATATATAGCTTGCAAGTTACAAATAATTGAGAGGAATTCGGATGAAAAGTTGGAGGTGTTGGTTTTATTAAAAATCAACCTGTGTTAATATATATATATATATATATATATATTATATTTTATTTAAAAGATTTTGCTTTAATTATGGGCCGTCCAATTAAAAGTAAATCAATCTGGACCGTTCATGAATTAGTTACTATGTAGTCCATTCTTCTATAAATAGAAGCTCATTCCTTCATTATTTCTTACGAATTCAATTTGAAACTCTAGAGAGAAAAATATATAAAAGAAAGAAGAAGAAAGTCTGCTACCTTTCTTTTCCTATATCCAGCTTCTTTTACGGTAGTGGGTATTATTTTTTCATATTCATGAAGAGAACTTCATTATTCCATTCTTTATTATTCATTGGAATAACCTCATGTACGCGACTACCCTATACTTGGTGAAATTCTTCTCGCTATTCCATTCTTTATTATTACATTGGAATCATCACATAATGCGTTCGCCTTTGGACTTGGTTCCGCTTTATTATTCTCATTGGAATATCCATCATGCGTTTTACTGTGGACCGGTTCCGTCTTTATTATTACATTGGAATATCCATTACATGCGTTTTACTGCGGGACTGGTTTTATTATTTATTATTCTCATTGGAACATCCTGTCGATGCAAATTTTGTCCGACTGGTTCACATTACTTATTATTACATTGGAATAACTTGTCTATGGGAAGTACCGCATGCATGGTGATTTCTTTTGTTATTCCATTCTTTATTATACTCAGTTGGTTAAAGTTTTGACTTCTATACTCCATGAAATTAGTGGAATATCCTTGATATTTGCGCTTCATCCAGTATCTTTTCATGAAAATATTCTCCTGAGCATTCTTGAATTTTACTCTACAAAGAAGTATCATGTTGATAATTTGGACGTTATTGGTTCCTGGACAAATTAATTCGTGAACTTGTTTTATTGAATTTTATATCATTGTCATCATCCTCATGTTTATATTATGTTGAAAGTCATCTGTGGCTTGTAGTGCATAGATGGACTTGGTATGATTATGACCAGGGATTATTCGGTATAATCATGACCGTAATGTTACAAATGATGTGGTAAAAGTCCTCATTGACCCATAGTGCATTGATGGACAGTTGTTGGCATGATCATGACCATTGATGAATACACGAATATCCTTGGCCCGTAGTGCATGGATAATTTGTGATCGTGACCCTAAAGAATATCCTTGGCCGTAGTACATGGATGATGTGAATTATTTATTAAGCTGAGTCCCAGCGATAAAAGTGATGAAAAACCTTTTAAATCATAAAAGATAGTAGATTTTATTCTCTACTTGACTCTTTTAATGGATTGCATGTTCCACTGCAGTTAAACTTGATGTTTGTTATATTGTATCAGTTTAACACTGTTTAAGGCTAATGATAATTTATTCTACATTATCTTAGTCATAATATTTCTTACTGGGCTAGTTGAGCTCACCCCTTATTTCACTGTTCTCTTCAGGAAATGAGAACGTAGCTGGGACGAGTCGGGGAACGGAGTGATGGTCCGGATGTTAGTATTAGCTAGTAGTCCTCACTATTCTGTTAAATAGTGTAAAAATAAATGTGATGAGGACTTATTCTGAGAATGGATATTGTCTGTAAGACGATATTTGTATTAAAACTCATAGCTCTCTTGTTGTATAATTAAGATTGTATTTGTATTACGTACCATGTATTTGGCGACTTTCGTAATAGGTGATGTATACCTATTTTGGGGTGTCACAACCCTGCTCTTAATCTGAAAGCCAAGTTTGCTTAGAGTTGTCTGGTTTTGCGTCCCATTTGGTTGATAATGAGGAGAGAATGATGCGAATGTTTCTAAGAGGTTTGAAACCCGAGATACGTCAATATCTTATCTCTCATAAACTGTGTTTGTATTCAGATGTTGTTAATAGGCTCAGTTATTGGAGCGTGATAATGAGTCAACCCAACCAAAAGATAGCAGCCAGTAAATGATAATACTAGTGAGAGCAGTCATTGAAGCGGTGACAACAAGCGTGGAGGGAATCAACAGGTCAAAAATGGTAACCAGTTCAGTGGTAATCAGGGTCAAAATAATAAGAATGGATATTTCAAGAAAAGGAGATTCAACAATAATGGAAAGACGTCAGCACCAACACCCGTTGTTAAGGAAGGAGAGCGACACATT
The DNA here is from genome assembly GCA_020205605.1 of Panax ginseng. Taxonomy (NCBI): domain Eukaryota; kingdom Viridiplantae; phylum Streptophyta; class Magnoliopsida; order Apiales; family Araliaceae; genus Panax; species Panax ginseng. Next base: position 33,825,500 of record CM035135.1, read on the forward strand.
AGTCCAAACTGCGCGATGCCGTCCAAAGCATGTTATAATTGTGGAAGAGAAGGTCACCTAGCCCGATTTTATCGTTCACCGAAAACAAGTTCAGCTAGGATAGAGGCACCAAAGGTCGTCCCAGAAAAGTCAAAGCCGGTAGTACAAGGGAGAGACTCTAGCGAAGTATATACCTTATTTGATACCGGTTCTACCCATTCTTTTATTTCTCCTACTTGCGCTCAACGTTTAAATTTGACTCCAGAGAAATTAGACTTTGACTTATCTATTGAAACTCCGTTGGGAGAAACCTTCATTACATCCACTGTGTATAAGTCTTGTTTGGTTCAAATCGCTACCCTCACATTACCTGTCGATCTTATTTCATTGAAAATACTTGCATTTGATGTAATTATAGGGATTGATTGGTTAACTACTCATCATGCAAAAATTAATTATTTTCATAAGGTTGTTAGCTTTCATATTCCTAATCAACCTATTATGCGAATTCAAGCAACCAAACCATTAAAATCAATCACTGTCATTTTAAGCCATAAAGCTATTCATTTATTGAAAAACGGATGTCAAGCTTTCTTAGCTCATGTCATGGATCTAAACAAAAATACGTCAGTTTTGAATGATATTTCTATTGTTAATGAATTTCCTGACGTATTCCCTGAAGAACTTCCTGGCCTACCTCCAGAGCGTGAAATTGAATTTTGTATCGACCTTGAACCCGGTTCAAAACCCATTTCCAAATCCCCATATCGAATGGCTCCTATTGAACTTCAGGAGTTAAAAACCCAACTGCAGGAATTGCTAGACATTGGATTTATTTGTCCTAGTACTTCTCCTTGGGGTGCTCCTATTCTATTCGTGAAGAAGAAAGATGAGAGTATGCGACTTTGTATTGATTATCGGGAGTTGAATCATGTCACCATCAAAAATAGGTACCCATTGCCACGAATTGATGACCTGTTTGACCAGTTACAAGGCGCCAAATTCATTTCAAAGATTGATCTTCATTCCGGATATCACCAATTGAAGATTAGAACCGATGACATTCCAAAGACGGCTTTCAGAACTCGGTACAGGCATTATGAATTCCTAGTTATGTCTTTTGGATTGACTAATGCACCTGCTGCCTTCATGGATATGATGAACCGAGTATTCAAGGAATATTTGGATCACTTTGTGGTCGTCTTTATTGATGACATCCTTATTTATTCCAAAAGTCGTGAAGATCATGAGCAACACTTGAGGCTGATACTCCAAAAGCTTCGTGAATATAAGCTTTATGCCAAGTTGAAGAAATGCGAGTTTTGGCTTGAGGAAGTAGCATTCCTTGGGCACATAGTATCAAGTCATGGAATATCTGTTGACCCAGCAAAGATTGAAGCTATTCAAAGCTGGGAGCAACCTAAATCAGTGACCGAAGTACGTAGCTTTCTCGACTTAGCTGGTTATTATCGGAGATTCGTAGAAGGGTTTTCTCGAATCGCTACTCCCTTAACTCAGCTGACTCGAAAAGATACAAAATTTGGTTGGAACAAGGAATGTGAGAATAGTTTTCAATAACTCAAGAGGAGACTCATTTCAGCACCTGTTCTGACAATACCATCTGGCTCGGAGGGATTTGTCATCTACAGTGATGCTTCAGGAAAAAGGTTGGGATGTGTTCTCATGCAACATAGGAAAGTCATAGCCTATGCCTCACGACAACTCAAAGAATATGAGAGAAATTATCCCACTCATGATCTAGAGTTGGCAGCTATTGTTTTCGCACTTAAAATTTGGAGGCATTACTTGTATGGGGAGAAAGTGGAGATCTTTACGGATCATAAAAGCCTCAAATATTTCTTTACTCAAAAGGAACTCAACATGCGACAACGACGTTGGCTTGAACTGTTGAAAGATTATGATCATACTATCAATTACCATCCTGGAAAAGCGAACGTGGTAGCTGACACATTGACGCATTGAAATAATAAGGAGTTAATTTGATATAATACTTTGGTTATGGGTGAATTGTACAAATTTTACAAAATAAGCAAGTGGTTATAAAATATTCATTTTTTGTCAGGGAATATTCGTTTGGTCGTGGAATATTCTTGTTGTTGGGAAATATTCGCATTTATGCTGACCAAGCAAACCATTTGTAAATGAATAACCGCTTGATGAAGAAAACGACAAGTTTGAGTTTTTATAAATAACGGCGTAGTTGTTACCGTGAACACTGTTGGAATAACCGATAGTTAAAATACGATGTCTACGCGTGGTTAGTTGTGTTATCACCTTGTATTATACAGCATGAAGATTTTGAATTATTGATTCTTACGTAAGAAGGCACTACACAATAATTGTTACAAAGATAATTACTTTTCAATATTTTATTTTATTGATTCAATAATTGTTGCGTTAATATTTTATATTATTGTTGTTTCAATAATTTTTACTGCATAGTATTTCCTATTATCAGATCAATAATTCATATTATTTGAATAATATTATTAGATAACATTATTGGCAATGTCTAGAAAGTTACATCTAGGAGAGGTTTGGTCACCTAATTGCGCCGCCAAGAAGGAGAAATCCTTATTGAAACCCCTCTTTCCAGGAACTACCGGGTTGTCATGTGATTACGTAAATATTATTTGTGAATAATTAATTATTGATTTATATGATAAGGAAATATTTATTTGATGTGGATATAAATGATGGATTTATTTATTTTATGTGGTTATAATTAAAGGATTTAATGTTGAGGTGTTTTATCAGTATTTTTATCGGAATGGAGGTATTAAAAATCAAATTAGTATTTTTACGATATATTGCGTGAGTTATAATTTTAATCCGACCGTTGAATCGTTGTGATTTTTGGATATGTTATACATATATAAGTTGAGTATATGTCCACAAATTTTGAACCGTTAAAAATGAACGAATGATTTGTTATGAATTTTAAGAGGTGGCTGATTCGGAAATTAGGTTTATAATTGATTTTGGTAGAAAATTCTAAAATTGAGTGGGCCACACTTGTGGTTAGTGAAGAAATGTACTGAATTTTATTTCAAATGTGGTGGGTAGCAATAGTAGCATGTAAAGCCATCAGGTAGCAAGTCAAGTCTGTTTCGGCGTGCTAACATTTTTCTATAAATAAAGGGCTAAGTTAGAATTGAAAATCACACCAGAAACATAAGCTTTCTCTCTTTCTCTCTCTATATTATCGAGCGTATTTTGTGAGTATTTGGATACTTTGAGAGTTGTTTCATTCAGCATCACTTCCGACATTTCATTTCGAAGTACTATTTCTTTGAGGTAAGGGATGTTTTTTTTCGTAATGATGTTATTCTTTCAATATCATTATGCCGAAATATTGATATGAATTTTATTGTGGAATTTCTACCTTTTTGTGTCGGGGTTACTATTCACGTATACGACACTATTCACGTATACGGCACTATTCACGAATACGGCACTATTCACAAAAAAATAAAAAAAATTTCTTTTTGTTCAAGATGTCTATTATGGTTACTATCTTTGATTGTATCCATGTTTTGATCTTTATTTTGAATTCTGCTTCACAATTGGTTATTATGAAGTATTATTGATCTTGGATAAACTGTTATACGAATCCCTAATATTTGTCCTTCTGTCTCACTGGATTCATTTTCTTTAAAATATTTTTCATCATCCTCAGTCCTAAATGATGATATTACTGAATATCTTTGGCCTGTAGTGCAAAGATGAATGATTAACTGATGAATATCTTTGGCCCGTAGTGCAAAGATGAACAAGTGTTGAGATGAACATGACCAACTGGTGATATAAATGAATATCTTTAGCCTGTAGTGAAAAGATGAATATTTGATTAAAGATATATATTGATTGATGTTACAGGGATAAAATATTGATGATGGACTTTTAAATCTTAGAAGATAGTAGAATTCATTCTCTAAGTGACTCTTCTAATGGATTGTTATTTTCGCTGCAGTTGTTGATCTAAAATTTGTTGTCTATTATATTCTATCAGATTTTTCCCTGTTGAAGACTAATGATAATTTGTTGTATATTATCTTAGTCATAATATTCTTTACTGGGCTAGTTGAGCTCACCCTTTTCCTTTTTGTTCCATTTTTCTTCTCGGGAGGTGAGAAACATAGCGAGGATCTAGTCGGGTATGGGAGTGATGGTTCTAAAAAGATGTTTTAGCAGTCCTCACTATTTCTGTAAAATAATGTATGAATAATTGTAATGAGGACTTATTTGAGTGTGGATATTGTCTAGAAGACAATATTTGTAATTAAACTCACAGTATGTGTTGTTGTATTTTGCACGACAATTATATTATTGAAGTTTTAGTTTGCTTTCTGTACCATGTATTTGGCGACTCAGGATGGGTGTTGTATACCTATTTTGGGGGCTTCATAGTTGGTATCAAAGCTTAGGGATATGATCCCTGGCTGAGATGTGAGAATAGAACTAAGAGGGGAGAGATGAGTAAATCCTTCGTTAGTGTGTCGTACATAAGCTTATCTGTTGGTCGGTCATAATATAGGGATATTATGTGATATGTTAATTTGTTTAATTAACCCTTGTTTTATGGCAGCATTTAAGAATGGCAGCTGAGAACGTTAACAATGGAGTGTATGAGACTGTGGAAACACCTTTAGTCACCAATCAGGAGAACGTGCAACAGGATGGCAATATTCCTCCTATAAATAACACTAACGAGCAAACGATGAATGATAAGATGTTTAGAAACTTTTTTGTATTTCATGCAAAATCAGACGAGGGAGACTCGTGTACAAAATACGGGTCGAAATGATAGCAACGCGTGGTTTGTCACAGCCAAGCAGTTCAAGGAGTAGGGACCACCAGAATTCTTTGGAAAGCCGGATCCAATTAAGGCAGAAACGTGGGTCAAGCAAATTACCAAGATATTCGATGTTCTGGGATGCACGAAGGAACAAAAGGTTCCATTCGCCACCTTTATGTTTCGTGGTGAGGCAGATTACTGGTGGGAATCTGTGAAGCGTACCCAGCTTGCCGCACTCAATATGTCTTGGGAAATGTTTCAGAAACTGTTCAATGACAAGTACTTTCCTGAAAGTATTCGTCACATGAAGGAGGTAGAGTTCATCAAGCTGGAGCAAAATAATATGAACGTGTCGCAGTACGAAGCTAAGTTTTCCGAGTTGTCCCGATTTGCATCCCATTTTGTTGATAATGTGGAGAGAATGACTCGAATGTTTCTGCGAGGTTTGAAACCCGAAATACATCAATACCTCATTTCTCACAAACTTTGTTTATATTCAGTGTTGTGAATAGGGCTCAGTTATTGGAGCGCGATAATGAGTCAGCTCAATCGAAGAATAACGACCAACAACTCGATGATAATCGTCTCTGCATTAGCGATGATCGTAAAACAATGATAACCATCATGGAGGAAATTATCATGCCAGAAATGGTAACCACTTCGGTGGTAATCATGGCCAAGATAATAGAAGAAATAACTCAAGTTGAAATTTTAAGAAGAGAAGATTCAACAATGATGGAAAGACATCAATGCCAGCACCAGCACCAGCAACAAATTTTAGGTGAGGAGAACGACCGCCAGTTAGATGTTATAAATACGGAGAAGGGGGACATATAAGTCCAAACTGTTCACAGCCTTTTAAGGTGTGTTTCAATTGTGGAAAAGATGGTCATATAGCCCGATTTTATCCGGTAGCGAGTCAAGTCCAGCAGGGACGGTGGCACCAAAGGCGGATACGGACAAAACAAAGTCGGCGGTTTATGGAAGAGTGTTTTTCATGACTGCCCAAAACGCGAGGAACCTGAACGAAGGTATCACGTGTTAGTTAATTATAAATTCTTGCAAAATCTATACCATATTAGATACCGGTTCTACCCACTCTTTTATTTCTCCTGCTTGTGCTCAATGTTTAAACTTGACTCCGGAGAAATTAGACTTTGACTTATCTGTGGAGACTCCGTTAGGAGAAACTTTTATCACATCCACTGTTTATAAATCTTGATTAATCCAAGTTGGCACAATGACATTACCTGTTGATCTTATCTCTTTAAAGATACTTGCATTTAACGTGATATTAGGGATTGATTGGTTGACCACTTATCATGCCAAAATTGATTGTTTTCGTAAGGTTGTTAGTTTTCATATTCCTATCCAACCTATTATGCGAACTCAAGCAACCAAACTATTGAAGTCAGACACTTTCATATCAAGCCATAAAGCCATTCGTTTATTGAAAAACGGATGTCAAGCTTTCTTAGCCCATGTTATGGATTTGAATAAAGACACGTCAGATTTGAATAAAAATTTTGTTGTTAGTGAATTTCCTGACGTATTTCCTGAAGAATTTCTTGGCCTACCCCCAGAGTGTGATATTGAATTTTGTATCGACTTTGAACCCACTACAAAACCCATTTCTAAAATCTTTTATCGAATGGCTCCTATTGAACTTCAGGAGTTAAAAACCCAAGTACAAGAGTTGGTACTCAAGCCTCTATCTGGTGACTTCCTTTGTAGAATGCACCAAAGCCAGACTCTCCGTAGGGAACTCTATATTTTTGTGGTGGTAAAACGATAGGTGCCATTGTGACGTATAATCCAAGATTGGGATATGAAACACATATGAGAGCAACTTAAGTCAGTAATCGAAATATCTAGCTTTCTAGGCTTAATTGGTTACTATCGGAGATTAATGGAAGGACTTTCTCGAATCGCTATTCCATTAACTTAGCTAACTCGGAAAGATACAAAATTCGTATTGAGCGAGGAATACGAGAAGATTTTCTAAGAGTTCAAGAGGCGACTCATTTCGGCACTTGTTCTGACCATACCATCCTGGAAAAGCGAACGTGGTAGCTGACGCGTTGAGTAGAAGATCGTACGCAAGTACGAGTGCGATATTGTTGAGCACAAAGACCTATTTTGTATAATTTACAAATGATAGAGATAGAGTTAAAGACTCTAGGGACCCACGTGATGATATACGAGTAGAATCGACTTTAATCGATAAAGTTAAAACTACTCAAGCTACGGACCTGGGGCTGATGCGTATGAAGAAGAAAGTGCAAGAAGGATGTAAGACCCCAACTTATTATAAATAAAATCAAATTTCCTCTATTTATTATTTTGAAATAGTAAGGGGTGATTTGATTAATGTGGTTAGTTATGGGTAAAATGCGCAAATATTTCAAATATGCAAGTGGTTATAAAATATTCATTTTTATCGGAGAATATTCGTTTGGTCGTGGAATATTCTTCTTTGTCGGGGAATATTCGTGCGACGGTAGCGACCTTGTGTGGACCCCATAACTAAAAAGCGATTGGATGAAGAAAACGACAAGTATAAGTTGTTTATAAATAACGGCGTAGTTGTTACCGTTAATACTGTCGGAATACCCGGTGGTTAAAACACAGTAGCACACAGTATTTCACCAATTATTGATTCTTACGTAGGAAGGCATTACTCAATAATTTTTACAGTAGTTACTGTTCAATATTTTATTTTATTCAATCAATAATTGCTACGTTGATATTTTATATTATTGTTGTTTCAATAATTGTCACTACACAGTATTTTCATTATCAGATCAATAATTCATATTATTTGAATAATATTATTAGATAACATTATTGGCAATGTCTAGAAAGTTCTGTCTAATGAGAGGTTTGGTCACCTAATTGCACGCCAGTAAGGAGAAATCCTTATTGAAAAGCCCCCTCTTTCCTGGGAACGGCCTGGTTGTTGATATTGTGATTTTGTAATATTATTTGTGAATAATTAACTATTGATTTATATGATAAGGAAAATATTCATTTTATGTGGATATAGATGGAGAAAATTTTAAAGTGACAATTGTTGAAAAATTGATATTTTATCTTTTCTGATAAAATAATTCATTTAAATATATTACTATATTTTAATAATATAATAATGGTGATATTTTTACAATGAATGTGGGATATATAAATATATGAGGAGGAAGAATATTTTTGTGGGCCCATTTCTTGACTGGAATTTGATTATAAATGTGAAAATCGCTTGCTTTATGGATTTCGATCGGGTTTACATTTGGAATTTGGAAAAACTTTCTTCTGTAAAGTTGTAAAGAATGAAATTTCCTATGAGAAAGACATAAGGTTCAAATTTTTCTGACAAAGGGGCTATTTATTATGAATTATTGAAGTTTTGAAGTTCTGAAATAATTAATTTTTGGAAGTTTTAATTATGTTTATTAAGAAAAATGTTTTTTTTATTTTGTGGGCTACACTAACATGTGCAAGATAAGCTGAAATTAGATTTCAAAGATGGGAGTGAAAGTTTTGTAAAAATAATAATATTTTATTAAATTTTCTGCTTTGGTGTTCTAAGCATTTTCTTATAAATAGGGTGCTTAGGTTAGAATTGAAAATCACACCAAAAACTGAAATTTTCTCTCTCTATATTATCGAGCGTATTCTTATGAGTATTTTGAGACTTTGAGTGTTACTATACGGTGCAAGTTCCTTCAAAGACTATATCCCAGTATTCCAATTTAGAAATGCAGTCTTTTAAGGTAAGGGATATTATTTTTTTTAAAATGATATTATTTCTTCTAATATCATTATGCTTAGGAATATTGGTAAGATTTTCTTGTGAAATTCTTGTCTTTTAGTGTAATCGTGGTTTACTATTCACGTATACGACATTATTCACGTATATGACAATTATTCACGAATACTGAGACTATTCACGAAAAAATAAAATTTCATTTTTGTCCAAAATATCTATTATGGATACTAGCTTTGATTGTATCCATGTTTTTATCATTTTGAATTTTACTTCACTACTACTATTTATGAAGTATTTTTGAACTCGGATTGCTTAAAAGTACTAATCCTTAATATTTGTTCTTTTGTTTCACCGGATTCGTTTTCTTTAAAATATTTTTCATCATCCTCAAATCTAAATGATGGTATTCTTCGAATATCTTTGGCATGTAGTGCAAAGATGGTTGATTTTCTTATGAATATCTTTGGCAGAAAGTGCAAAGATGTACAGTGTTGAGATGAACATGACCGACCGATGAATATCTTTGGCACAGAGTGCAAAGATGAATATTTGATTCAAGATGAATATTGATTGATGTTACTGAGGATAAAATATTGATGATGGACTTTTAAATTCATAGATAATAGTATATTTCATTCTCTACGTAACTCATCTATGAATTATTATTTTCATTTATAAATATTGATCTGAAACTTGTTGTACTATTGTATTTTATCGATTTTTCCTGTTGAAGACTAACGATAATTTGTTCTATGTTGAAGAAAATGACAAAGTTTGAGTTTTATAAATAACGGCGTAATTGTTACCGCTTAACACTTTTGTTGGAATACACGGTGGTTAAAATACTGATGTCTGCTGTGGTCGCACAAAGAAGCTTGCAGTATTGCATGAAAGTATTGTTGAATTATTGATTAAATGCGTAAAAGCCACTACTCAATAATTGTTACTGATGAATTCTTGCTCAATATTTTATTTTATTGATTCAATAATTGTTGCGTTGATATTTTATATTATTGTTGTTTCAATAATTGTCAACGCACAATATTTCCCATTATCGGATCAATAATTCATATTATTTGAATAATATTATTAGATAGCATTATTGGCAATGTCTAGAAAGTTACATCAAGGAGAGGTTTGGTCACCTAATTGCGGCAATGAAGGAGAAATCCTTATCGGAAAGCCCCTCTTTCCTCGGACTACCGTTGTCATAATTGTGATTACGTAATATTATTTGTGAATAATTAATTATTGATTTATATGATAAGGAAATATTTATTTGATGCGGATATAAATGATGGATTTATTTATTTTATGTGGTTATAATTGAAGGAATTAATGTTGAGGTGTTTTATCAGTATTTTTATCGAAATGGAGGTATTAAAAATCAAATCAGTATTTTTACGATATATTGCGTGAGTTATAATTTTTAATTCGACCGTTGGATCATTGTGATTTTTTGATATGTTATACATATATAAGTTGAGTATATGTCCATAAATTTTGAACCGTTAAAAATGAACGAATGATTTGTTATGAATTTTAAGAGGTGACTTATTCAGAAATTAGGTTTATAATTGATTTTGGTAGAAAATTCTAGAATTGAGTGGGCCCCACTTGTGGTTGGTAAAGAAATGTCTTTGAATTTTATTTCAAATGCGGTGGGTGGCAATAGTAGCGAGTAAAGCCATCGTAAGGCGGTCAAGTCTGCCTTCGCGTCTTAACATTTTCCTATAAATAGAGGGCTAAGTTAGAATTGAAAATCACGCCAGAAACATAAGCTTTCTCTCTTTCTCTCTCTATATTATCGAGCGTATTTTGTGAGTATTTAGATATTTTGAGAGTTGTTGTTTAGTACAAGTTTCATTCAGCATAACTTCCGACCTTTCATTCTGAAGTACTATTTTTTTGAGGTAAGGGATGCTATTTTCTTCTTAAATGATATTATTTTCTTCAATATCATTATGCCAAATTATTGGTTTAAACTTTTTAATCAAATTTGGAACTTTTTGTGTCGGGGTTACTATTCACGTATACGGCACTATTCACCGAAAAATAAAAATTTTCTTTTTTGTCCAAGATGTTTATTATGGTTACTATCTTTGATTGTATCCATGTTTTGATTTTTATTTTTGAATTCTGCTTCAAAATTAGTTATTATGAAGTATTAGTGATCTTGGATAAACTGTAACACGAATCCCTAATATTTGTCCTTCTGTCTCACTGGATTCGTTCTCTAAAATGTTTTTCATCATCCTCAGTCCTTAATGATGATATTATTGAATACCTTTGGCCTGTAGTGCAAAGATGAATGATATATTAACTGATGAATATCTTTGGCCCGTAGTGCAAAGATGAACAAGTGTTGAGATGAACATGACCAACTGGTGATACAAATGAATATCTTTGGCCTGTAGTGCAAAGATGAATATTCGATTAAAGATGTATATTGATTGTTGTTACAGGGATAAAGTATTGATGATGGACTTTTAAATCTTAGAAGATAGTAGAACTCATTCTCTACTGACTCTTCTAATGGATTCTTTGTTTTAGCGTTCGCTTTGATCTAAAACTTGTTGTCTATTATGTTTTATCGATTTTTCCTGTTGAAGACTAATGATAATTTATTGTATATTATCTTAGTCATAATATTCTTTACTGGGCTAGTTGAGCTCACCCTTTTCCTTTTTGTTCTATTTTTCTTCTCGGGAGGTGAGAACATAGCAGAATCTAGTCGGGGTATGGAGTGATGGTTCTAGAAAGATGTTTTAGTAGTCCTCACTATTTCTGTAAAATAGTGTTTGAATAATTATGAGGACTTATTTGAGTGTTGATATTGTCTAGAAGACAATATTTGTATTTAAACTCACAGTATGTGTTGTCGTATTTTGCACGACAATTGTATTATTGAAGTTGTAGTTTATTTTCTGTACCATTTATTTGGCGACTCAGGATGGGTGTTATATACCTATTTTGGGGGCGTCACATTTGACATATTTTTCTATGAAGCCATAATTATCTTCTTAGAGAAAATATTCATTCAAGTATACTATTATAATATATTATAATAGTATACATTATAATTTATAATTATTTAAATAGTAATTAATATCAATATAATATATATATATAAGCATGTGGAGGTGAGAAGCTTTGTCTAGTACTCTTTTGTTTTTCAAAACCAGTATGCTGCAGATTCTTCTTCTATAATATTGTGAGTATTTTTTTGAGGATAAGGATACTTTGAATGTAGTTTATAGTGCAGGATTTTCTCAAGATAATACTCGTTATAACAGTCAGGTCTAGTTTACTACTAAGGTAAATGCTATTATTTTTCTCGTAAAGGATGTTATTTTCTTTCAACATTCGTAAAGGATATATTTTTTCTCGTAAATGATGTTATTTTCTTTCAACATTCGTAAATGATATTATTTTTCTTATAAAGTATGTTATTTTCTTACAATATTCGTAAAGGATATTATTTATACTCGTAAGGAGATATCATTTTCTTTCATACTCCATATTATATAAGTGATATTATTTTATTTCAAATTACTATTCATACGGTACTATGCATGGATACTATTCATACGATAATATTCATGAGTACTATTCACAACAGAATTTATTTATTTTTTGTCTAAATTATTTTTGATATATGAATATCATTCTTGAATTTTACTCCATAATTAGTTATCATGTTGACAATTTGGACATTCTTGAACTCTGAATAAATTGAAATATAAATCTCTAATATTTATCATTGATCTCACTTGATTGATTCTTTATATCATTGTCATCATCCACATGCTTATATTGTGTTGAAAGTCATCTTTGGCTCGTAATGCAAAGATGGGTTGTTAATTGGTATGATTATGACCAAGAATTGTGTATTGGTATTGTGACGCCCCCAAAATAGGTCCACAACCCATTCTGAGTCGCCAAATACATGGTACAAAAAACAATTACAACTTCATTATTACAATTGTCATACAAAATACGACAACACATATCTGTGAGTTTAAATACAAATAATGTCTTCTAGACAATATTCACACTCAAATAAGTCCTCATTATAATTATTGATACACTATTTTACAAAATAATGAGGACTGCTAAAACAACTGACTTGAAACATTACTCCACACCCTGAGTAGTTCACGCTATATTCTCGCCTCCTAAGAAGAAAGATGGAACTAAAAGAAAAAGGGTGAGCTCAACTAGCCCGGTAAAGAATATTATGACTAAGATAATATAGAACAAATTATCGTTAGCCTTCAATAAATCAAATAAAATATAATAGACAACAAGTTTTAGATCAATATTCGCAGCGAAAATAACAATTCATTAGAAGAGTTAAGTAGATAATGAAATCTACTATCTTCTATGATTTAAAAGTCCATCAATAATATTTTATCCCTGTAACATCAATCAATATACATCTTGAGTCAAATATTCATCTTTGCACTACAGGCCAAAGATATTCATCAGTTGGTCATGTTCATCTCAACATTTGTCCATCTTTGCAATATGCGCCAAAGATATTCATCAGGTAATCATTCATCATTGCACTACAGGCCAAAGATATTCACCATTTAGGACTAAGGATGATGAAAAATATCTTTAAAAAAATGAATCCAGTGAGATAAAATATCAAAGATTAGGGATTCGTACTTTAGTTTATCCAAGTTCAAAAATACTCCATAATAATCAATTGTGGAGCAAAATTCAAGAATGAAGATCAAAACATAAATACAAACAAAGATAATAACCATAATAGACAACTTGGACAAAGAAAAGAAAATTTAATTTTTATGTGAATACTGTCGTATTCGTGAATAGTGTCGTATACGTGAATAGTAACTCGGATAAGAAAAGGGAGAAATTTCACAAGAAAAAATCATACTTCGTGAATAGTACTCGTGAATAGTACCGTATTCATGAATAGTGTCGTATACGTGAATAGTAACCTCAAAATGAAAAGATAAAAATTTCATAATAAAAATCATACCAATATTTTGGTATAAATATTGAAAGAGTAACATCATTTACGAAGAAAATAACATCCCTTACCTCAAAAGAATAGTACTTCTAACTGAAATATCAAATATAATGTTGACGAAAACTTGCACTGCTTATCAACTCTCAAAGTATCTAAATACTCACAAAAATATGCTCAATATTATTGAAAAAGAATTCTCTGATTCTAGTGTGATTTTCATTTCTAAACTAAGCATCCTATTTATAAGAGAATGGAAGGATACTATTTAAAAAAATTTCACGAACCAACAGTTGTTGGAATTCACGAGCTGCTACCTGCTGATCATCAGACGCCCAACTTTCAAATTATTCAAATAAAACAACTTATGTCATTATCACTTTTCCACCACCACCATTTTTCACCACACACACACTCACACACTCACACACACACACACACGGCACACACACACATGTTTTCAAATTCCACCCACCCCACATTTCATCCAATATATGGGCTCACCATATTATATATATATATATATATATATATATATATATATATATATATATACCCCCTCCATTACACGTTTTCTCCCCCATCCCATTTTCATTTTTCATCCCACATGTGGGCCCCACCCCACATGTCACTTTCACACACATATATTATATATATATACTGAATAATTTTATACCGATTATTTTGAAAAATGGGTAAATGGGGGTCCAAATAATAAGCAAAATTTACAACAAATACTTCATAAAAAATCCCTTCAATATTTTTAACAATATTTATTCATCATTATTATAACTCGCAATATTAACAACCAAATTGTTCCCAGGAGAGAGGAGGATTTTCGATAAGGATTTCTTCCTATTGGCACACAATTAGGTGACCAAACCCCCTTTTCTCGACAGAACTTTCTAGACATTGTTAATTATGCAAATAATAATATGAATAACTTATCATCTCAATTATTGATTTAATAATATAAAATATTGTAACAATAATTGAATCAAATAATGTGAGATACTATGCAGCAATTACTGTAGCAATAATTGAATAAAACTAAGTGACTTCTCACATAAGCATCAATAATCAATATTGTGTACTACTATGCACCCACGCATATTACTGTACTTTTATCACCGACAGTGTTAACGATAACAACTACGCCGTTATTTATAAAAAAAATCTCATACTTGTCGTTTTCTTCATCTGACATGTTTTTAAGCATGGACCTACAAATGGTTTATACGGCATTGCATTTAATATTCCCAACAACAAGAATATTCCACGACCAAACGAATATTCCCCGACAATAATGAATATTTTATAACCACTTGTTTATTTTACAAAATTTACACATTTTACCCATAACTAATCAAATCCACCCCTTACTATTTCAAAATAATGAATAGAGGAAATTCAATTTTATTTATAAAAAGTTATGGTCTTACAGGTATAATCATGATCTTTAATGTTACAGATAAAGGTTTGTGATGAAAGTCCTATTTGGCCCGTAGTGCATAGATGGACAAGTGTTTGGCATGATCATGATCACTCGTGATGTAAACAATTATATTTAGCCCGTAGTGCATAGATAATTCGTTGATTGGAAATAATTATTGATTGGTGTTACAGGGATAAAATATAGATGATGGACTTTTAAATCATAGACGATGGTAGACATTATACTCTACTTGACTCTTCTAATGGATTGGTATTTTCGCTGCAGTTGTTAATCTAAAACGTGTTGCTATTGTATTTAATCAGATTTGTGGGCCTATTCACCTAAGGTTTCTAGAACGTATTCAAGGAGATATTTGTGGGCCTATTCACCCACCAAGTGGACCATTTAGATATTTTATGGTTTTAATAGATGCATCTACGAGATGGTCACATGTGTGCTTATTATCAACTCGCAACCTGGCGTTTGCAAGATTACTTGCTCAAATTATTAGATTATGAGCACAATTTCCAGATCATGCAATCAAGACTATTCGTCTTGATAATGCTGGTGAATTCACATCCCAAACATTTAATGATTATTGTATGTCTCTTGGGATAAATAATGAACATCCTGTTGCCCATGTTCATACTTAGAATGGTCTTGCTGAATCATTTATTAAACGCCTCCAGTTAATTGCAAGACCATTGCTCATGAGAACAAAACTTCAGATGTCGTTTGGGGGCATGCTATTTTACATGCAAAGAACACTTATTCGCATTAGGCCAACATCATATCATAAATTTTCCTATTACAATTGGTTTTTGGTCATGAGCGGATATTTTCCCATCTAAGAATATTTGGTTGTGCAGTATATGTTCCAATTTATCCTCCACAACGCACAAAGATGGGTCCTCAAAGGAGGCTGGGAATATATATTGGGTTTGAGTCCCCATCAATAATTAAATATCTTGAACCCTTAACAGGTGATTTATTTACAACACGATTTGCCAACTGTCATTTTGATGAGACTATGTTCCCAGCATTAGGGGGAGAAATTAAACAGCTGGATAAAGATATTACATGGAATGCATTGTCATTATTGAATTTTGATCCTCGTACAAAACAATGTGAACAAGAAGTTCAAAAGATACTTCGTTTGCAAAATATAGTAAATCAGCTACCAAATGCATTCACTGACTCAAAAGGAGTAACCAAATCTCATATACCAGTTGTAAATGCTCCAGTTCGGATTGAAGTCCCAATAGGACAATCCACAAAATTGTAGCAATGAGTCTAAGGCACGCATGGCGTGGTAGACCAATCGATTCGAAAGACAAAACCCTCGAAAAGAAAAGAATTAAATAGACAAGTTGGCATTATTGAGGAGGAAAATATTCATGAGGATATAGACATAGCTAATCATAAAACCCCAGAAGAGGTTCAGATACCTGAAAACAATAAAAATGATGAGATCTCGATAAGTTATGTCTCTACAAAGAAAAGATGGAACCAAGTGAGATAGTTTGTTGACAACAGCTTTTTCATATAATATATCGCTTGATATCATTAATGAAAGCGAGGATTACGAGCCTAATTACGTCAAGAATGTGAGACACGAAATGATTGGCCAAAATGGAAAGAAGCAATACAGGCTGAATTAAATTCACTTGCAAAACGTGAAGTTTTTGGACCTGTAGTCCAAACACCCAAAGAAGTAAAGCCAGTTGTGTGACACCCCCAAAATAGGTATACAACACCCATTCTGAGTCGCCAAATACATGGTACAGAAAGCAAACTATAACTTCAATAATACAATTGTCGTGCAAAATACGACAACACATACTGTGAGTTTAAATACAAATATTGTCTTCTAGACAATATCCACACTCAAATAAGTCCTCATTACAATTATTCATACACTATTTTACAGAAATAGTGAGGGCTACTAAAAAATCTTTCTAGAACCATTACTTCATACCCCGACTAGATCCTGCTATGTTCTCACCTCCTGAGAAGAAAAATGGAACAAAAAGGAAAAGGGTGAGCTCAACTAGCCTAGTAAAGAATATTATGACTAAGATAATATACAACAAATTATCATTAGTCTTCAACAGGGAAAAATCTGATAGAATACAATAGACAACAAATTTTAGATCAACAATCAGAATGGAAACAACAATCCATTAGAAGATTCACTTAGAGAATGAATTCTACTATCTTCTAAGATTTAAAAGTCCATCATCAATATTTTATCCCCAGAACATCAATCAATATACATCTTTAATCAAATATTCATCTTTTCACTACGAGGCCAAAGATATTCATTTATATCACCAAATTGGTCATGTTCATCTCAACACTGCTCATCTTTGCACTACGGGCCAAAGATATTCATCGATTAATCATTCATCTTTGCACTACGTGCCAAAGATATTCAAGAATATCATCATTTAGGGTCGAGGATGATGAAAAATATTTTAAAGAAAATGAATCCAAAGAAGAGATGAAAGGACAAATATTAGGGATTAGAGTATAACAGGTTTATCCAAGATCAATAATACTTCATAATAACCAATTGTGAAGCGTAATTCAAAATAAAGATCAAAACATGGATACAATCAAAGATAGTAACCATAATAGACATCTTGAATAAAAAGAAGAAAATTTCATTTTTGGTGAATAGTACCAGTATTAAAGTGAATAATTATCGTCATATCGTGAATAAAGTGTCGTATACGTGAATAGTAACCCCGACACAAAAAGGTAGAAATTCCACAATAAAATTCATATCAATATTTCGGCATAATGATATTGAAAGAATAACATCATTACGAAAAAAACAACATCCCTTACCTCAAAGAAATAGTACTTCGAAATGAAAGGACGGAAGTGATGCTGAATGAAGCAACTCTCAAAGTATCCAAATACTCACAAAATATGCTCAATAATATATATAGAGAGAAAGCTTATGTTTCTGGTGTGATTTTTAATTCTAACTTAGCCCTTTATTTATAGGAAAATGTTAGCACGCCGAAGCATACTTGACCTGCTACCTGATGGCTTTACCTGCTACTATTGCCACCCACCGCATTTGAAATAAAATTCAGCACATTTCTTCACCAACCACAAGTGGGGCCCACTCAATTCTAGAATTTTCTACCAAAATCAATTATAAACCTAATTTCTGAATCAGTCACCTCTTAAAATTCATAACAAATCATTCGTTCATTTTTAACGGTTCAAAATTTATGGACATATACTCAACTTATATATGTATAACATATCAAAAAATCACAATGATTCAACGGTCGAATTAAAAATTATAACTCACGCAATATATCGTAAAAATACTTATTTGATTTTTAATACCTCCATTCCGACAAAAATACTGATAAAACACCTCAACATTAATTCCTTCAATTATAACCACATAAAATAAATAAATCCATCATTTATATCCGCATCAAATAAATATTTCCTTGTCATAAAAATCAATAATTAATTATTCACAAATAATATTACAGAATCACAATTATGACAACCAGGCCGTTCCCAGGAAAGAGGAGGCTTTCCAATAAGGATTTCTCCTCATCATGGCCTTGATTAGGTGACCAAACCTCTCCTTAGATAGAAATTTCTAGACATTGCCAATAATGTTATCTAATAATATTATTCAAATAATATGAATTATTGATCTGATAATAGGAAATACTATGCAGTAACAATTATTGAAACAACAATAATATAAAATATTAACGCAGCAATTATTTAATCAATATAATAAAATATTAAAAAGTAAATACTGTAACAATTATTGAGTAGTGCATTCTTACGTAAGAATCAATAATTCAAAAATACTGCTGTCATATACAAGGTGTCTTCTTCTTGAACCACGCCAGACATCAGTATTTTACCCACCTTGTTATTCCAACAAAGTTCACTAGAATAACTACGCAGTTATTTATAAAAACTCAAACTTGTCGTTTTCTTCATTCGACAGTTATTCTATTACAAATGGCTGCGCCTTCGTATGAATATTCCCCGACAACAAGAATATTCCACGACCAAATGAATATTCCCCGACAAAAAATGAATATTTTATAACCACTTGCTTATTTTGTAAAATTTGCACATTTCACCCATAACCAAAGTATTATATCAAATTAACTCCTTATTATTTCAAGATAATAAATAGAGAAAATTTAATTTTTATTCATAATAAGATGGGGTCTTACAACCTCCCCTCCTTATGAAATTTCGTCCTCAAAATTGACGTACGTACCTGGTGTTTTGAAAAGGTGAGGGTACCTCGTTTTCATTTTTGATTCTAACTCTCAAGTCATTTCCTCAATAGCATGGTTCCTCTACAAAACCTTGACTTGTGGTATAACCTTTGTTCGTAGGATATGCTCTTTTCTATCCAATAATTTGACAGGTACCTCCTCGTACGTTAAATCTTCGGCTATCTCGTCTGGTTCTAACGCAATAATGTGGTTTGGATCTTTCACATATTTACGAAGCATAGATATGTGAAAAACATTATGAACACGAGACATACTTGGAGGTAATGCGAGTCTATAGGCCACATTTCCTATTCGGTCAAGAATCTCAAATGGACCAACAAATCGTGGATTGAGCTTTCTTCTTTTCCCAAATCTTGTAACTCCTTCCATGGAGCAATACGTAATAAAGATATGATCTCCAATATTAAACTCCACGTCCTTTCGATGAAGATCGGATAACTCTTTTGTCGATCTTGTGAGGTCTTTATACGTTACTGATCATTTGAATCTTTTCTGTAGTCATGCGTACTAATTCTGGTCCCAACAACATTGCTTCTCCCACCTCATCCCAACATACTAGAAACGACTCTTTCGTCCATATAACGCCTCGAATGGAGCCATGCCTATACTTGCTTGATAACTGCTGTTGTTGTAGGAGAATTCCACCAAATGGCAGTACTTATCCCAACTTCCTTTAAAATCTAGGACACGAGTCTTAATAGATCTTCAAGGGTTTGAATAGTCCTTTCGATTGCCCGTCTGCTTTAAGGATGGTATCGTCGATCAATCGTGAAATTACGCGCCCATAGCATTCTGCAAGCTAACCCAAAATTGTGAAGTGAATCTTGGGTCACGATTCGAAACTATGGATACTGGCATGCCATGCAATTGCACAATCTCATTCACGTACATACGAACAAGACGTTCAAGGGAATAAGTCTCACGTATCGGCAAGAAATGAGCAGACTTGGTTAATCTATCAATAATAACCCAAATCGCATCTATACCTTGAGAAACATTGGGAAGACCCGTAACGAAATACATGGTAATGTGTTCCCACTTCCATTCCGGAATCTCAAGTGGTTGCAATGGATTTTTATGCACTTGATGCTCCGCCTTTACACGTTGACAGGTTAAACACCTCGAGATAAACTCCGCGATCTCTCTCTTCATATTGTTCCACCAAAATGTATGTCGAATATCATGATACATTTTGGTACTCCCAGGATGGATTGCAAACGGGGTATTGTGTGCCTCCATCATGATTCTATGCTTCAAGTCAGAATCGTTAGAAACGTAAAGTTTAGAGTTGACTCGAAGTATTCCTTCTTCATCGATTCTTGCTTCTAGAATAGCTCCTTCTTGCACTTTATTCTTCATATGCATCAGCCCTAGGTCCGTAGCTTGAGCAGCTTTAACTTTATCGATTAAAGTAAGTTCTACTCGTATATTCGCCATCATCACGTGGGTCCCTAGAGTCTTTAATTCTATCTCCATCCTTTGCAAGTCATACAAAATGGGCCTTTGTGTTGACAATATCGCACTCGTACTCGCATATAATCTTCTACTCAATGCGTCAGCTACTACGTTCGCTTTTCCAGGATGATAGTGAATAGTGTGATCGTAATCTTTCAACAGCTCAAGCCAACGTCGTTGCGACATGTTGAGTTCTTTTTGGGTGAAGAAATATTTGAGGCTTTTATGGTCCGTATAAATCTCCACTTTCTCCCCACACAAGTAGTGTCTCCAAATTTTCAACGTGAATACGACTGTTGCCAACTCCAGATCATGAGTAGGATAATTCCTCTCATATTCTTTGAGTTGTCATGAGGCATAGGCTATGACTTTCCTATGTTGCATGAGAACACATCCTAACCCTTTGCCTGAAGCATCGTTGTAGATAACAAATCCATATGACCCAGATGGTATTTCCAGAACAGGTGCCGAAATGAGTCTCCTCTTGAGCTCTTGGAAACTCTTCTCGCATTCATCGCTCCATACAAATTTTGTATCTTTCCGAGTCAGCTGAGTTAACGGAATAGCGATTCGAGAAAATCCTTCCATGAATCTCCGATAATAACGAGCTAAGCCCAGAAAGCTGCGTACTTCAATCACCGACTTCGGTTGCTCCCAACTTTGTATTGCTTCAATCTTCGTCGGGTCAACAGATACTCCATGTTTTGACACCACGTACCCAAGGAATGCTACTACCTCAAGCCAGAACTCGCATTTCTTCAGCTTGGCATAAAGCTTGTTTTCACGAAGCCTTTCAAGTATCAACTTCAAATGGTGTTCATGATCTTCACGGCTTTTGGAATAGATGAGGATGTCATCAATAAAGACAACAACGAACTGATCTAAATATTCCTTGAATACATGGTTCATCATATCCATGAAAGCAGCAGGAGCATTAGTCAATCCAAAAGACATGACTAAGAATTCATAATGCCCGTCACGAGGAGTTCAAGGCGCCTTTGGAATATCCTCGCTTTTAATCTTCAAATGATGATATCCGAACGAAGATCGATCTTTGAAAAGAATTGTGCTCCTTGCAATCGGTCGAACAGTCATCAATGCGAGATAATGATACCTATTCTTGATGGTGACATGGTTTAATTCTCAGAGTCAATACAAAGTCGCATACTCCCGCTCTTTTTCTTTACTTAATAAAATAGGAGCACCCCAAGGAGATGTACTAGGGGCGAATGAAACCGATGTCTAATAATTCCAGTAGTTGGACTTTTAACTCCTCGAAGTTCAATAGGAGCCATTCGATATGGGGTTTTAGAAATGGGTTTTGTACCCAGTTCAAGGTCAATAAAGAATTCAACATCATGTTCTGGGGGTAGACCGGGAAGTTCTTTAGAAAATACATCAGGAAATTCTCTAACAACAGAAATATTATTCAAATCTGACTTGTCTCTGTTCAAATCCATAACATGGGCTAAGAAAGCTTGACATCTGTTTTTTAATAAACGAATAGATTTGTGCCTTGATATGACAGTGACTGATTTTAGTGGTTTAGTTGTTTGAATTCGTATGATAGGTTAGGAATATGAAAACTAACAACCTTACGAAAATAATCAATTTTGGCATGATGAGTGGTTAACCAATCAATTCCTAAAATCACATCAAAAGCAAGTATCTTTAAAGAGTTAAGATCAACAGGTAATGTGATAGTGCCAACTTGGATCATGCAAGATTTATAAACTGTAGATGTAACGAAGGTTTCTCCCAACGGAGTTTCAACAGATAAGTCAAAGTCCAATTTCTCCGGAGTCAAATTTAAACGTTGAGCACAAGCAGGAGAGATAAAAGAATGGATAGAACCGGTATCTAGTAAGGTATAAACTTCGCAAGAGTTCAAGATTAGCTTACCCGTAATCACCTCGTTCGGATTCCTCACGTTTTGGCCAGTCACAACAAACGCTCTTCCAGGAATCGCTGATTTTGACTTATCAGGGACAGCCCTTGGAGTCACCATCCCCGCTGAACTTGGTTTCGCTATAGTACAATCTCGAGCGATATGTCTTTCCTTTTCACAATTATAACATACCTTGGATTGTTGTGGGCAGTTTGGGCTGATATGTCCCTCTTTCCCTAATTTGTAACATCTAACTGGCGGTCGTTCTCCTCCCCTAGAATTTGTTGTTGGTCTTTGGTCTTCAGCTTTGATGTCTTCCCGTCATTGTTGAATCTCCTCTTTCTGAAATTTCCACTTGACTCGCCTCTCCTATTATCATTGCCACAATTACCACCCAAGTGGTTACCACCTTTGTCCGTATTTTTCCCTCCTCGCTGGTTATTATCGCTCTGATGACTGCTGACACCGGTATGACCCTGGTTGTGGTCACTCATTATCTCGCTCTAATAATTGAGCCATGTTGACAACATCTGAATACAGAGAAAATTTATGAGAGATAAGGTATTAACGAATCTCGGGTTTTAGACCTCTCAGAAACATCCGCGTCATACGTTCCTCATTTTCTACCAAATGAGGTGCAAACCTGGATAACTCCGCGAACTTCGCCTCGTACTGAGACACCGTCATGTTGTTCTATTCCAGTCTAATAAACTCTACCTCATTCATATGACGAATACTTTCTAGAAAGTACTTGTCATTGAACAGTTTCTGAAATCTTTCCCAAGACATGTTAAGTGCAATTGGTGGTGAGTACGCTTCACGATTCCCACCAAGAATCACCTCACCACCACGGAACATAAAGGTGGCGAATGGAACCTTCATTCTCTCCGTCATCCCAAGACATCGAATATCTTGGTAATTTGCTTGACCCATGTTTCCGCCTTAATCGGATCGGGCTTTCCCCAAAAATCTGGTGGTCCCAACTCCTTAAACTACTTGGTTGTGACAGACCGCGCGTTGCCATCACTTCCACCCGTATTTTGTACACGAGACTCCCTCGTCTGATTTTGCATGAACTGGAAAAAGCTCCTAAACATTCCATCATTCATCGTTTGCTTGGTAGTGTTGTTTACAGGAGGAATATTGCCTTCCTGTTGCACGTTCTCCTGGTTTGTGACTAAAGGTTGTTCCACAGTCTCATATACTCCACTGTTAACGTTCTCAGCAGTCATTCTTAAATACTGTCATAAAACAAGGGTTAGTTAAACAAATTAACATATCACATAATATCTCTATATTATGACCGACCAACAAATAAGCTTAGATAGGACACCCTAGCGAAGGATTTACTCATCTCTCTCCTCCTAGTTCTATTCCTCGATCTTCGCCAGAGACCATATCCCTAAACTTTGATACCAACTGTGACGCCCCCAAAATAGGTATACAACACCCATTAAATTACTTGAAATACATGATACGTAAAGAAAACTATAACTTCAATAATACAATTGTCGTGCAAAATACGACAACACATACTGTGAGTTTAAATACAAATATTGTCTTCTAGACAATATCCACACTCAAATAAGTCCTCATTACAATTATTCATACACTATTTTACAGAAATAGTGAGGGCTGCTAAAACATCTTTCTAGAACCATCACTCCATACCACGACTAGATCCTGCTATGTTCTCACCTCCTGAGAAGAAAAATGGAACAAAAAGGAAAAGGGTGAGCTCAACTAGCCTAGTAAAGAATATTATGACTAAGATAATATACAACAAATTATCATTAGTCTTCAACAGGGAAAAATCTGATAGAATACAATAGACAACAAATTTTAGATCAACAACTGTAGCGGAAACAACAATCCATTAGAAGAGTCACGTAGAGAATGAATTCTACTATCTTCTAAGATTTAAAAGTCCATCATCAATATTTTATCCTTGTAACATCAATCAATATACATCTTTAATCAAATATTCATCTTTTCACTACAGGCCAAAGATATTCATTTATATCACCAAATTGGTCATGTTCATCTCTAACACTGCTCATCTTTTACACTACTGGGCCAAAGATATTCATCGATTAATCATTCATCTTTACACTACGGGCCAAAGATATTCAAGAATATCATCATTTAGGACTGAGGATGATAAAAAATATTTTAAAAAAATGAATCCAAGTGAGACAGAAGGACAAATATTAGGGATTCGGTATAACGGTTTATCTAAGATCAATAATACTTCATAATAACCAATTGTGAAGCAGAATTCAAAATAAAGATCAAAACATGGATACAATCAAAGATAGTAACCATAATAGACATCTTGAACAAAAAGAAGAAAATTTCATTTTTTGGTGAATAGTGTTGTATTAAATGAATAGTCTCAGATATCGTGAATAGTGTCGTATACGTGAATAGTAACCCCGACACAAAAAGGTAGAAATTCCACAATAAAATTCATATCAATATTTCGGCATAATGATATTGAAAGAATAACATCATTACGAAAAAAAACAACATCCCTTACCTCAAAGAAATAGTACTTCGAAATGAAAGATCGGAAGTGATGCTGAATGAAGCAACTCTCAAAGTATCCAAATACTCACAAAATATGCTCGATAATATATTTATAGAGAGAGAGAGAGAGAAAGCTTATGTTTCTGGTGTGATTTTCAATTCTAACTTAGCCCTTTATTTATAGGAAAATGTTAGCACATCGAAACAGACTTGACCTGCTACCTGATGGCTTTACCTGCTACTATTGCCACCCACCATATTTGAAATAAAATTCAGCACATTTCTTCACCAACCACAAGTGAGGCCCACTCAATTCTAGAATTTTCTACCAAAATCAATTATAAACCTAATTTCTGAATCAGCCACCTCTTAAAATTCATAACAAATCATTCGTTCATTTTTAACGGTTCAAAATTTGTAGACATATACTCAACTTATATATGTATAACATATCCAAAAATCACAACGATTCAACGGTCGGATTAAAAATTATAACTCACGCAATATATCGTAAAAATACTAATTTGATTTTTAATACCTCCATTCCGACAAAAATACTGATAAAACACCTCAACATTAAATCCTTCAATTATAACCACATAAAATAAATAAATCCATCATTTATATCCACATCAAATAAATATTTCCTTATCATATAAATCAATAATTAATTATTCACAAATAATATTACAGAATCACAATTATGACAACCGGCCGCTTCTTGGAAAGAGGGGTTTCAATAAGGATTTCTCCTTTCTTGGTAGCGCAATTAGGTGACCAAACCTCTCCTTGATGAACTTTCTAGACATTGCCAATAATGTTATCTAATAATATTATTCAAATAATATGAATTATTGATCTGATAATAAGAAATACTATGTAGTAAAAATTATTGAAACAACAATAATATAAAATATTAACGCAACAATTATTGAATCAATAAAATAAAATATTGAAAAGTAATTACTGTAACAATTATTGAGTAGTGCCTTCTTACGTAAGAATCAATAATTCAAAAATACTGTGCAATACAGTGTGCTACTGCGCAACCACGCGTATTACTGTATTTTAACCACCGGTTATTCCAACAGTGTTCACGGTAACAACTACGCCGTTATTTATAAAAACTCAAACTTGTCGTTTTCTTCATCCGATGAGCTTATTCTCACACAAATGGTTTGCATACTGTAAATTTAATATTCCCAAACAACAAGAATATTCCACGACCAAACGAATATTCCCCGACAAAAAATGAATATTTTATAACCACTTGCTTATTTTGTAAAATTTGCACATTTCACCCATAACCAAAGTATTATATCAAATTAACTCCTTATTATTTCAAGATAATAAATAGAGAAAATTTAATTTTTATTCATAATAAGATGGGGTCTTACAAGTTGGATACAAATGGGTCTTTGTGCAAAAAAGAAATGAGAAAAATGAAATTGTAAGATATAAAACACGACTTGTGGCACAAGGGTTTTCACAAAGACCTGGCATTGATTACAATGAAACATATTCTCCTGTGGTAGATGCCATTACATTGCGGAATCTTATTAGCCTAGCAACTCATGAAGAATTAGATATATGCCTAATTTATGTTGTTACAGCCTATTTATATGGGTCAATTAATAATGATGTTTATATGAAAATTCCTGAAGGATTTAAAATGCCTGAAGCATATAATTCAAATCCCCGGGAAGTTTGCTCAATCAAGTTGCAAAGTTTTCTATATGGGTTAAAGCAATCAGGACGCATGTGGTACAATCGTCTTAGTGAATATTTATTGAAAGAAGGGTATAATAATAACCCTATATGCCCATGTGTTTTTATAAAGAAGACAGAATCTGATTTTGTTATCATTGCTGTGTATGTTGATGATTTAAATATTATTGGAACTCATGGAGAGATTTCAAAGACAATGAATTATTTAAAGAAAGAATTTGAGATGAAAGATTTAGGAAAAACAAAATTTTGTCTCAGCCTGCAGATCGAGCATTTACCAAATGGAATTCTCATTCATCAGTCAACTTACATAGAGAAGGTCCTTAAAAGATTTTATATGGATAAAACTCATCCATTGAGTACCCCAATGGTTGTTAGATCACTTGATGTGAAAAAGGACCCTTTTAGACCTCGTGAGGATAATGAAGAAATACTTGGTCCTGAAGTAGCATATCTCAGTGCAATTGGTGCATTAATGTATCTTGCTAATAATACACGACCTGATATAACATTCTCTGTGAATTTGTTAGCAAAATATAGCTCTTCTCCTACCCGGAGACATTGGAATGGGGTTAAACATATTTTTCGTTACCTACGAGGAACTATAGATATGGGATTATTTTATTCAAATAATAATAATCATAAATTAGTTGGATATGCTGATGCAGGGTATTTATCTGATCCACATAAAGGTCAATCTCAAACAGGTTATCTTTTTATGTGTGGTGATACTGCTATATCATGGAGATCTACAAAGCAAACATTAGTTGCCACTTCATCTAATCATGCTGAAATACTTGCAATCCATGAAGCAAGTCGAGAATGTGTATGGTTGAGATCAATGACTCAACATATTCGTGAAACATGCGGTTTATCCTCTAGCAAAGGAACTCCAACCATTTTGTATGAAGATAGTGTTGCATGTATAGCTCAATTAAAAGGAGGATACATCAAAGGAGATAGAACAAAGCATATCTCGCCAAAAAAATTTTCATACATGACCTTGATAAGTGTGGTGACATTGATGTTCAACAAATTCGATCAAAAGATAATCTAGCAGATTTGTTCACCAAAGCATTACCAACTGCAATGTTTGAAGGATTGCGTCGCAATATTGGAATGCGGCAGCTGAAGAACTTAAGGATACATTCATAAGGGGGAGTTAATACGCGCTGCACTCTTTTTTCCTTAACCAAGGTTTTTTTCCATTTGATTTTTCCTGGTAAGGTTTTTAATGAGGCAGCTTTCAATGCTTATAGCTATACAATAGACATCCAAGGGGGAGTGTTATAAAATTATGTCTAGATTCATAATATAATGGATGTCTAGTAACTCCCATGTTCATTGAGTTTTGTAACTCATGACTCTTTAGTTTTGTAACTTACTAGTAGTATTGATGATCTTACTTCTATAAATATGAAAATTATAAAATGATGGAATGTGATACAAAAGATTATGAAAATACTCTCTTTAATCATCTTGTTTTAGTTATCTTTCATAACATTTCATAACAATATGATTATATATAATTAAGTCACATAATTAACATCACAAATTCACAACCTACTATAAATAAGGAAGAAAAAACAAATGTAGTACAAATAAGGAGTCTATTTAGCACTATACTACTACAGAGAACATGTATACATTAATACACCTAATTTTAATATACATGATGACAAAAACAAAATATTGATTTTAATAATTTAATATAGAACAACATAATTTACCCCCACTTTATATAATGTATAGTATACTTGTTGCTAATGAAATTTTCACACTAGTTAAAATCTCTAGTTTGTCTTCACCCGAACCCCCTTTGTAGCAATTCTCTTTCTCTCCAAAGTAGTCGCCTCAGTTTCATTCCGTTTCTTATTCAGTTTGTATAATGAAGTAAAATTAGGTCTAGCTATTTATTAATTAAGTTGCCATAATAAACTTCTAATTGAGTTCAATTAATATTAAGGCCCAAATTTTAACCAAATAATATTATCTATCACTTATTAAAATTTATTAGCCCGCGTAAATTAAATGACTACTTTGATCCAATTAAAAGACAAAGACCAAACAATATATTTAAATTATAAATATAAATATTATTTATTTTATTTTATTTTTTTGGGTATTACAAATAGGATATCAAGTCCTAAAAAAAAGCATGAGACTGGACGTAACATACCTGGTATGTATGTTGTGAACCAGACAAATTTATGTGCATTGTGTGATTGAATTCTTACTATCTTACGTATTAATTTATGACACTGCAAATTAATTTACTAAAAATTCAGAAAGATTTAAAATAAATTTTTAAACGATAATAATCTATTCAATCCCCTTCTAGATTATTTTGTGACTTTCAAAAATTGACATCTCTTACCTCAGTAAGAAACTATATACTATTTGTTATGTAGGAGATTAACTTGAAAAATTATTGCACTATTAACACTACTCAGAGTATCCTTATACTCAAAAGAAATACTCATAATATTATAGTAGAATAATTTTGCGTTTCTAGTGTGTTTTCTTTGTTTAACTAAACAACCTATTTATATGATAATGGTAACACACCTCGTTTGAAAAAAAAAAATCGTTAGTCGAAAACTTGACACGCCAAGTTTAAAAAGCATTCGTCTGATTTTTTATTATAATAATAAAGTAGATAATTTTATATATATAATAATATATTATAATAAAACAAATAATTTTATATATAGTATAATATATTGTAATAAAATAAATAACTTTTTATATATTATTTATAATATATATAAAGTTTTTTTGTTTTATTACTATATTATAATAATGTAATATTATAATAAAAATTTGCACGATAAAGGAAATTTGGGCACGCCAAGTTTGAAAATTTGTAGGATAATTTTGATTGTGAGTCCGATAAGAATTTAAATAAAATTGTGGGTCCCATGAAAAAATAAACTAAATTTACAATAAGCATCTTATGTTAACCCCTCTATTTATATTAAAAATTGAACAAATATTTACCATACATCACTTATTATACTTATCATTAATCAACACCTTTTATTCATCAATTATTTATATATTTTAATTTTTCAATAATTATTCACAATTAATATTATAGAGTCAAAATACTGACAACTAGATTGTTATCACGAAAGAGGGGGCCTTCCGTAGAAACGACGCGCAATTAGACAACCATTTTCCTTGTCATAACTCTCTGGATATTGCCAATAGTGCTAACTGATTTAATAATATAATAATATAATAATATGAGTTACTATGATGTGACAATAATGAATTTAATAATATAAAATACTGTGCAATTCCTATTGTAACAATTATTAAATCAATAGTTATAAAATATTGTGCAATACCGTGTAATATTTTAGGGTACCACGTGCTACTGTGGAATAGCGCGTGTTGCTGTACTTTTATCATAGGATATTTTAATAGTTGCAAGTGTTAGTATCGTTGACAAATTTTATTAAAAAAGTTATTTCTATTGTTTTCGGTATTCGACAGTTATGTCGTTATGGGGTTCACCAATGATTGATTGTTTTGGCGCCGTCGTACTTTATCTAATACTCCCTCCATTATTTAATATAAGTCGTTTTAGAGAAATATTTTTGTTTCTTAATATAAGTCGTTTGAGAATTTCAAGTAAGCATTAATTGCTTAATTTTTAATATTACCCCAAGTATTAAATATAACTTTTGTTTTCTCACTATTTTTTGCCCAATAAATAACACTCTTTTTTCAATACAAGAGCAATATAGACAATTGATATTATATTTAATGCTTTATAATCATTTTCTTAATACTTTTGCACAACTCTAAAACGACCTATATTAAGGAACGAATAGAGTATTTTCAAACATAATGAATATTCCCTGAAAGAACGAATATTTTTCGAAATACTTTTTATCTTATAATTTGCACACATTACACATAACTTTATCGTTTTAACAATTTAACAACTTATTGTTTAAAATAATAATTATAAAAAAATTTAAATTCTATTTATGAAAAATCGGGGTCTTACAAAATCATTTTGAATATAGATAATCCATCATTCATAACCTCTATCTATCTGAGATTTATAATATTAATAATAATACTCTCACTCAGATGTATAGATTTTATCAAATAATATAACATAGATCAATAACCTTAATATCTACTAACTTAAATGTGACTTAAAGTCATAGCAGAATAATAGTACGATAATTTAATGTATTAATATCATAAATATTAATGTTATTCAAATAATGAGTCTGTCTAATTACGTAACATATATGTCAAAAAATTTAATTATTACGATGACAATTATTGGTGAAATACTGTGCAATTGCTATTGTGACAATAATACGAAATAATGTGTAGATATTACTGTAATAATTATTGATTTAAATTATTATGCAATTGATAGTGTAACAATTATTAAATTAATAATATGAAATATTGTGCAATACCGTGTGCTACAATGGAGTACCACGTATTACTGTAGAATACTGCGTGCTACCGTACAATATCGCGTACTATTATACTTTTATCACTGAGTATTTTAACAGTTAACGATAAAAATTCTGTCTACAAATCCGATAATTACATTATTTGTGGGTCTTATTTTACCCAATATTCTCCAAAAGAACTAATATTATCTGACATACTTTTTATTTATAATTTACACATATCACATTTAATTTTATCATTTTATTAATTTAACACATTACTATTTAAAATAATAATTATAAAAAATCTAATTCTATTTATTAAAAGTTGTGCTATTACCATACATAAATTCTGTATATGTATCCGGGAGGGAACACGTGGAAAATATGAAAAAGTGAATAATGCACCCAAAATAAATGAGAAATCTGGTGTAGCCTTTTATCACTCTACTTTACTCTTTCCAACAGATCAATGGCTACGTTGATCAACAAACCCCAAACTAAAGTTAAAGGCCTCAATATTGCTGAAGATGTATCTCAGGTGAGACAATCACCTATTTTTTTTTTTTATCTAATTTACTAAAATTATTATCTGGGTTGTTTCTTTTCTCAAGATTTGACTGCCAATTGTTCGATTTAGCTCTACTGATTGAAAAAGGTGTTTTTGTTGATGTACATTTGATAGGTGTGGGAATCCTCTTTCATCGATTGGAATTCTATTGTAAAGTTGAGTAGTTTGAGATAATGTGCTGCATAGATTTGAATCAGTATGAATATGATAGTGAATAGTGAGTGTGAATTTGATATGTTGTTCTAATTAAATTAAGTTTTTTGAAATAGTTTTGATTTATTGACTTTTTGTGTGCTTGTGTCAATTTTGTGATAAGTCAATTCTTGTTGTAAGGAATGACTAGGGTCACTAGACTCTGTTGCACTGCCTTAGAAAGATGTTTGCGTTCTGGATATGATAGTTGAATTCTGAAATTATTGCAAATTTGTGAAGTGTGGTTGTATTAAGTTATTGGAAATTTGAGGGTATAGATGGAATTCAAATGTTTGTTGCTGAGAAAGGTGTCAGTATGTTTGCTAAGCTTATGTTGAGTTTATTATTTAGTTAATAGACCAGCTATGTTTAATTATCAAACTTTGGATTCATTTAGTTGTTCCACAGAAAAAGAAACTTGGTAGGCTGATGATTATTCATTGAGATATTTTTTTTTACCAATTTTCCTACCCCCTTTCCTTATTTTCTTAGACAGCAGACACTATATGAATGAGAAGAAAATTAAAATTATAAGTTATTTAGGACAAAATATGGAGCTCAACTAGCAAAAATAAAAATGCGGAGCTCAATTGCATTGGGCCAACTTAACCATGTTGCTTAGTTTATTTTTTGTTACGACGTAGTTCTTTGTTACCCAATAGTTCTTATAGGAAGTATTTGTAATCAGTCTGCATTGATGCATATAGTGAATCCGAGGAAAGTCAAGTATAACTTACCTTTTAGAATCCTCCTATTTGCAGATCCAGTAAGACTGATAAGTTAAATACAAATTGCAATAATAGTTGGACCCTGAATTCTTTTTATAAAATTCATTCTTTTGTGATAATCAAGGATGTGAAAGTTCATTGGGACATTCTATGGAAAAAAAATTCTATTTAGCTGGAAGAAGGAGAAAAGAAGATAAAAAGTGGTTTTATATTCTTCTAAAAGGTTGTTGCTTTGTTCATAGGTTTTAGTTATAAGGATGGTAATAGATGCACAGACTCCACAAGGTGCTATCTCTTGACATCTGTGTATGTGTTAGCAGAATGATGAGACACTTGTGTGGAGATTGTGGAATTCTATAATCAGTGTGCTGGGGAGGAGTGGATTTGTCCCGGTTCGGTTGGAGATTTCTTGTATACTTGCTTCGGAGGTTCTGGAGGGACAAAGACCGCTAAGCTACTTTTTTGAAAGTGTTTTGAGCTTTTTTACTATTTGGGGAATATGGAATGAACATAATGCTAGGTTTTTCAGAGTAGCTGTTATGTTTTGCTTTGTTGTGCGACAAGATCATTTTTCTTGCTTCTCTTTGGGCCTCTACCATGGGAGCTTCTAAGGATATTTAATTTTAGGGTATTTACGTGATTGTTCATTTTAGAGTTTGGAAAGCTGCAATTCTTGAGTCATTATTCTATTTTCATTTGCACTAGTTTTACGGTGGGTGGCCTCCTTGGCCTTGCTGGTATTCTTTTTATTCATCTAATAACATATTATCTTTAATCTATGAAAAATTTAATATAGTAATAGGTCCTGCTTGTAGTGATTATATTGAGGGTTAGGATATTAGTATAGTGCCACAAACAAGTAGAATTTTTGGTAAAAAATTAACAAGGAATGTGGATCAACACACATGCTACTTTTTATTTTGACACTATTGTCTGCTACTTAGCTAAGAAGAACAATGCTTTTAAACTTGTTTGCTACCTTTTAAGCTATTGTCTGCTACTCGGCTAAAAAGTATGATGTTTTTGTGATCAACTTACAGGAAGCTGAGAGTCTTATCATTTTTGTCATTTGGATGAAGAAAAATATGATTTTGTTTTTTCTGTTCTTTTCTAGCTTTGTTCTTCTATTACAAATAAATATTAATGCGGTTCTGCATAACTGTTAGTAAACTGACCCTTATAGGTCTAATTTTGTGATTTTCTTTTATTAGTTCAGTTATATTATTGTGTAGGAACTGAAAATTTTCTTTAGGAGATTGGAGAGGTGTAAATTATGCACAATTTCTTCTGTGGAACTGTAGATTATCAATATGTTAAACTATTCTGTCAATCATATACATTTAAGCCATTTTGATATTCTATTAGTATTATCAGTAAAGGGGACTATAACTGGTGACATGTGAATCATAAATTTGAACTTTGTTCATCAGTCAAGTCTCTTATTTTTTTATTTTATCGTTTCAGTCTATTTATATACTTCTGTTTATTGCATTTGACAGCTTATAGGGAAGACACCTATGGTGTACTTGAACAACATTGCAAAGGGTTCTACTGCAAATATAGCCGCCAAGCTTGAGATGATGGAGCCATGTTGCAGTGTAAAGGACAGGTGAGGAATACGGAATTGTTATGCCTTGATGATATGTTTCTAAGTTTTAAAGCTGTATTTTGATTTGCTGTTTCTATCTTAAGCTCTATCATTTTGAATTTTTAGATTAGTTCTATCCCTGTATTTTGTTGGTGTATGATTCAGAAAAGTAATTCCTATTATACAGTTCATCATCGGTTGGTCATGCCAGGGCACATTAAACCTCTACTCAAGTACAATGTTTTTACCACGTAAATTGGATATGATGCTCAATCTATGGTCGTGCATTTATATAGTTTTACTGTTTCTCATGATTTGATTCTTGCACATTTACTTTTATTGTTATATAACGGAGTAGTAACTGTATGGTACAACTGAATTTCTTAAGTCAGCCTTTATTTTTCAAACTCTTATTTCTAAAAATTTCATTCTTTCTTTCACAAGCTTTTCTTCACAAGCTTCATGTATGATCTTCCATATAAACTTTTTTTAGCTATGTGAACCATTAGCACATCAATTCTCAGAAAATCTTTCAGCAATCATGTTGTACCAGCCTTGTTGTGCTGTATTATTGAAACATATATTATTAGACGCAAGGGAGTATTCTCACAAAGCTCTTCTGATTTCAGGATAGGTTACAGTATGATAACTGATGCTGAGCATCGTGGACTTATAACACCAGGGAAGGTAACAAGATTATGAATTGAACTGTTATTCTTGTATTGAGAATGTATACCGTGAAAGTGATATTTTCTTTTGCATCTTGGAATTAGCAAACATGTATTTATTTTCAAAATGTAGCAAATGCAATATTCATTTACATATAAACCTTTTTAGTCGGGAACCTCTGATATTCGCGCTATGGTGTACCTAGTTGCAAAGACGAGCCATTACGTTTCTAATTATCAACAACATACATGATATGGGAAAATTACTATCAATATGTAACACATATTTTGTTTGTCAGTGGCTGTTCATTCTTCTCTATTTTGGCCTTGATTGAGTCAGAGTACAGATAGGTTTTTTCTGCAGTTGGGTGTAGAGCTGTAAATGAGCCGGGTTGCCCATGCGCCTGCCTCGGCTGAACGAATCCCGATCCAAGCTTGAACCCTTTGTCTGTTTAGTTGAATGAGCCAAGTTTTAACAATGGGGTGTCTGGCTCGAGCTCCTGTAAAAACCTTGTTCCATAACTAAGTTAGGACAGTATGTGCTTGTGATTAGCCAGCACACCCCACAAAAAAAAAAGCTGTGAAAGCAGAGGGGCACACCAAGAAGGCTTTGTAGGAAGAGAGACAGTGAAGAACATCTTGCTTCTTAATAAGCCTATACTGGCAGGAAAGAATTTTAGTGCGCATGGCCAATATTCTGCGGTATACATATCTATGCAATTGTAAAATCTGATGGTCCTTGTTTCGCAAACTATGCACTTCAGCCGGAGCTTCTGATATCCCAGCCATTTGGGAGCTTGAGATTAATGAATTCATCTCAGTATGTGTATAAATGTGATTTTAGTGTTGGATCTGTTTGTTTGTCTCTTCTTCAGTGTGTTGGTGCAATGAAATTTATGTATCACAAACATTCCAAATCTCTACTAAGCTTTCCTAGTAAATATGGAATGCCTGGTACACTAGTGCTAGTTTGTTATGTCGATATCTATTTGTTCTAATAATTGTCGTGTATCAATACTTATCAAAAAAATGTTTGTCATGTATTAATAAGAAAATTATTCTCATGTTTTTCTAGAGTATTTTGGTGGAACCTACAGGTGGAAACACCGGCATTGGCCTGGCATTTATAGCTCCTTCAAGAGGATATAAACTCATCTTAACTATGCCAGCATCAATGAGTCTGGAAAGAAGGGTTATTTTGAAAGCATTTGGAGCTGAGCTTGTTTTAACTGAATCTGCAAAAGGCATGAAGGGAGCAGTTCAGAAAGCTGAAGAAATTGTAAATAGCACAGAACATGCTTATATGCTTCAACAATTTGACAACCCTGTAAATCCCAAGGTTCGTGTTTCAATTTAAAATAGCGTACCTTGTTGAGGCATTTAACCTATTCTAATGTTTATCAATAACATATTTGCTCTCTGTTTCAATGTTGTACATGGATCCAGTTTTCCAAAGGTACCAAAATTGACCAGAGTAGTCATGGTAGGAAGTAACTTCCCACCTGTCTCACACTGATGATTGAAATACATATTTATATGATATGGTGGGCAAGTTGTTTGTTGGAATATGTTATTGTGTTAATTAGTAACATAGAATGCTGTTTTGCTGTCCCTGATAGGATAATGAGTGTCTTGCTTTTGTGTCTCTGTTATACCCTGCATGAAACATGGTACCTGTGTGATATGTTCCATGAATTGGACTTGGTTGGCTTCAACAAGCATTTCTAACTACTTTGAAACTCTACAATACTCAATGATTATCTTAAGCCTTAAAAGATTGTTTTTTTTGGTAATTTTTCATATAAAATTAAAAAAAAATACATCTACTATATACTTTGTATAGTATAACAAGTATGTATAATAGAAAAACAAATAAATGGAACCGCCTAGGAAAATGCCTAGGCACCCCCCTCCGCTGCCTAAGTCTGCCCAGCGACTTTTTTAACACTGTTGTTTGATGGTGCTATTGTGAAAACATCGCTTTTGCAAAAAGTAAAATGCTGTAGCTGTATGAAATATGTTCACAGCTACACACCCATCACCCATGTATCTGATGCTTGCAGAGTTGCATGATATGCTTACATTTTCACATTGTTTATGCAGTAACATCACCCTTAATTTTATTTTTTTGTACATGTAAGGTGTCAAATACTTGTGGACCCAATTATAATGTTATTCCAGTCAAACTGCTTAATCGCATTATTATGTATTTCAATGATGGGCACAGGACAATCTGCTATCTGTCATTTGCTTTGGCAGTTGGGCAATGGTTTATCCTTTACCACATACATGTAATCTGTCTTACATTTGCGTTTCTGGTTATGAATTTCTTGAATCAACTGCAACCAGTTATGAATGATCATATGACTAGGACTATGTGATCAGAATATCTCATTGGCTTAGTGATCCTTGATGATTTCACCGGACACTGTATGGTTCTTTCTGTCGTATTGACAATGAGCTGTTTCTGTCTTATTTCTAGTATCATATATTATTATTACAGAAGTTATCATCCTTAGGTTCATAAGTCAGCCTTTTATAAAAAAATTCTGTGCAGATACACTATGAGACAACTGGTCCTGAGATCTGGGAGGATACAAGAGGCAAGGTGGATATTTTTATTGCGGGTATTGGAACTGGAGGTACTATTTCTGGGGTCGGTCAATTTCTAAAAGAGCAAAATCCTAATATTAAGGTAATTCGTTATCTTCTAAGCCTATCTAGTAGGGGTGTTCATCGGTAAAAAATCGAACCGGTACCGAAAAACCGAAAAAACAAGAACCGGAACCGGTACTGGTACCGAATTACCGGTTTCGGTACCGGTTTGGTACAAAAGCGGTACCGGTTTTTTCGGTTCGGTTTTCGGTTATACCGCATGCATGGTAATATTTATAATTATTAATAAATAATAATAATTAAATAAATTTTTTTAATATATTAACAAAAAATTTTTAAAACTAAGAAATCATCTACAATTATATATCAATTGAAGGCAGCTGAAGCTAGTCAAGACTCAAGCTAGTAAGTTACTGTGTGCAGACTTTGGGCAATGTATGAGTTTGATATCTCTTTTAGGTATATGTCATTATTCAGTTATTTCTGGAATATTAGATCTAATATTGAACACAGTGTTAGATCATTTTGGTGCTCTCTGTGTTGATTATTATGCACTAATATTAAAATGTCATTTGTAAAAAGGGTATGATGCAATGATTTCAAATCTGTGTTCGAATAAGAAAATTGACTCATCCCTTCATCATGTGTATTAACTGATACAAATCTGTCATTTGTAAAAAGGGTGGAATAGCCCATGGGGTTATATACACTGATACACATCATGTGTATTAACTTGTCTTCATGTGTGTATTAACTTGTCTTCATCATGTGTATTAACTTGTCTTCATGTGGAGTAACTGGACCAAAGACTTGGGAAGGTTATATTATGTGTCGTCAAGCATATATTGTGATATTGGGGCAAACATAAAAATAATGTAATATAACAACCTGTTATACACTGTAATGTTTATGTAACAACTAAACTTTAGTTGTTATGAATACTTCACCTGTTATACAACTAAACTAAAGTATTCATAAGAATCATAACATTCAAAACTTCACCTGTTATACACTGCACTGCAGCATATTCCCTGTGATAAAGTAATGCATTACCATCAATTGCCTGGGGAAGAAAACTAAATCAAATAAAGTAATGCATTACCATATTACATATCCAAATTAAATATCACATAATCAAAGCTGAAACAAGCAGTGCTGCAGTAGCCGCTAGCCAGTAGGTAGTACAAAGTTCAATCAACCATATTAATTATTACATATCCAACTAATCCAAGATTAAAAACAAACAACGCACAAGGCACAATTCTCTCAACTATCAAGTCTCCAGTCTCGAACAAATCAACCATATTACATATCCAAGATTGATGCATCTAAATCGCCTGCTGAAAATTCTGCAATTTTTAAAAGACAAATGTGAGCAAATCATAATTTATTAAGAAGAATTTAATCTACATTACAAAAAAATATATAAACAATACAAAGTGTTACAATGTTATTGTGATGTACCTTTTTCAATTTCTTCAAGGGATTCCAACTTTTCTTCGATATCAATTGATTCGTTGCTTCGGGGAAGCCAATCTTGAGAACAAATAATTTCTTGCACCATCCTAGGAGTTAAAGAGCTCCTAAAGGAATCAAGGATGCGTCCTCCTGTGCTAAATGCCGATTCAGAAGCCACGGTAGAAATGGGAATTGCTAAGACATCTCTAGCCATTAATGAAAGAACAGGAAATCTATGAGGGTTGGATCTCCACCAAGCTAAAAGGTTAAATTTTTCATCTTTTCTTTCAACTCGATCCTTTAAATACATTTCTAGCTAAGTTTGAACTTCTCCACCTTGAACATCCTCAACATGTTCAAACAAGCTGTCAATTTTTTTTTTTTTCTTGACATACTTTCTACTATTGATGAGCCACCACTTCGAGTTACGCTTCCACTCCCACTTGGAGTTTGAGATGAATGACCTTGGGACGATAAATGATTGAGATTATAATAATTGAACAACTCAAATAATACATCTTTAGCCCCTCTAATCATTTTGATTGTCAAATCACTTTCTTTACCATACATGTGATTAAATACAAACTCAACGAAAGTGAAT
Organism: Panax ginseng; assembly: GCA_020205605.1. Lineage (NCBI taxonomy): Eukaryota > Viridiplantae > Streptophyta > Magnoliopsida > Apiales > Araliaceae > Panax > Panax ginseng. Next base: position 33,865,254 of record CM035135.1, read on the forward strand.
TTGTGTCTTGGATCAAGAACCACGGCAATGTATAACAACTTGTTCATTTTATCAACATCCCCCCATATTTCATTAACTTTGATCTCATCCTCATAGCCATTTCTCTCATTTGATAATCATCATCATCTTTCATTTCTTTCAAAAGACCATCAACTTCCACAAACTCATGAACAAATCCATTGGATGTAACATATAATGTGCCGGAGATTCTAAGTGTTAATTCATAGAAGTGTTTCAAAAACAAAACAATTCTTCTCACATTACCCCAATCCTCCACCGTTGGCCACCCTTCACCTGAGATCATTTCTTGTTTAAACAAAGGATCCCTACTCCCAAGCCTATTAAAAGCACGTTCAAAATGTTGAGCAACATTCAACATTGAATAAGTGGAGTTCCATCTAGTAACAACATCTAGGATTAATGAAGATTTATTTTCAATTTTTTCAAACTCAATACACTCCTTGAACTTTCTAATCCTAGATGGAAATTGCCTTATCCACCTAATCAATGCCCGAACACGAGCTACCGAAATATTAACATCTTTCAACCCATCAACTACGACCAAGTTTAAAATATGAGCAACACATCGAACATGAATGAATTTATTCTCACAAACACTATGTCCCCATACTTGCAATTGATTTTTTAAATAAGATATCGCAACATTATTTGAACTGGCATTATCAACAGTTATAGTAAAAACTCTCTTAATCCCCCATTCTATCAAACAATTCTCAATTGCCATTCCAATGGCCTCACCCTTGTGACTCAAAATTGGAACAAAGTTTATAATTTTTTCTCAATTTCCATTTATCATCAATGTAATGAGTTGTCACAACCATATAATTAAGTCTATGCATTGATGTCCATGTGTCAGTTGTAATACATATCCTTTGAGAAGATGAGTTAAAAATAGATTTTAACTTCTTTTTCTCTTCCATATATATTTTCAAACAATCTCTTGTAATTGTGTGACGTGAAGGAACATTGAACCTAGGACATGCGATGGACACAAAATGTCGAAATCTCTCATTTTCGACAAATTTAAAAGGAAGTTCATCAACTAGAATCATATATGCTAAAGCAGCCCGAGTTAGTTCCACTTCAAACTTCCAAAGACAATTATTTGTTGACTCCCCTTCCATGGTCTCATCATCATTAATAGCACTTGTAGATTTAAAGTTTAAGATTGCTTGATTTCTTAACTCCACATTTGGGGGGTAAATTTTACATCTCCTATTGTGAGCATTTAGACCACTAGTCCCATTATCTTTTGGATCAGCACTTAAAATAGCTCCACAATATTTGCATTTAGCTTTAATTTGACCATTTTGCTTAAATCTTGTATAATGAGCCCAAATTTTAGCACAAGTCTTACCGGCATCAAGTTGCTCAATTTCACCTTCATTCAACTCCTCTTCATCAATATGAATTGGATTTTCAGCATTCGATTCCACGTTGATGGGTGCCTCGATCTTTGCTCAGCCATTATAACCTACACATGTCAAAACAACCATAATTACTACAATGAATTGACAAACCATCTTCTCACAGTAGACAGTACTGTAATTGCATGATGTTTAATATACAGGGTGTAGAATTTGGGATTTGGTTCCTGTATTTCCACCAGATGACCCATAAATTAGTGCATTATCATCTACCAGCAAAATTGTGGATACCAATATCCAAAAAATATTAGTAATTCAACAGCTCACAAATAATATTATTTGGACCCAAGGGACACAAAATGACAGAAGCATAATCTCCTTTCAAAACCATCAAAATATTCAAAGACAATAGACGACCGGTTTCATCGATGAAGATGTTACTCTTGTAGCATACATTGTGGAGAGAGTGAGAGACTAGTATTTATGTTGTGAGCAATATTACAAAATAAGGGCTGCAGATTCAATAAATAGTACTGTATAACATAATGGTTTATATATATATATATATGCCTTTACACCAACTGGACTACAAGTCAATAAGTCATATTCACGCAAACATCGTATTTTAATGTGCTGAATGGTGGGGTTTTTTTTCACGGTATAAACTTAACCACCGCTCACCGGCACCGGGGACTGTTCCGAATCTCTTGGACTCGAAAGTCGAAACACCTAGTATACTGTATACAGATCTCAGAGTGTAGAAAACTCAAATCAGATACTGTATAGTGTATATGATGTATATGATGTGTACAGAACTACAGATCTAATGACTTACCGTCGGCGCTAGTCGGAGAAGCTTTAATGGAGGAGAAGCTTCAATGGAGGAGAAATCATTAGTGAAGAACGGGTAGAACTTAGAAGACTGAAGAAGAAGGGAGATTGAAGACTGAAATTGAAAGAGTAAAGTAGTTCTATGCCTCTGTAGAATTAAAAGAGAGAGAGAGAGACTGAGAGTCTGAGAGAGTAAATAAAGTACTTTAAGTATTAATTAGAGACTTTCGGTTTTTTTCGGTTTTACCGAATTCGAAATTTCTATTACCGCTACCGGTACCGAAAAGTATAAAAAAACCGAAAAACCGGTACCGAAAAAATCGAAACCGAAAAAAACCAGTACCGCCGGTACCGGTTTCAACCGGTTCGGTAAAAAAACCGAAAAACCGATTTTTTTGAGCACCCCTACTATCTAGTAGCTTCATGTACGAATGACATTTGTTTCATACATCATGAGGACTAACTGAACCTATACAGTTGTCTACAATATATTATGAAAATTCTGAAGTTGTAATACATGCCAACTTTTACGTTGGACGCCAAATGTAACACCCCAGTCTCACATCTAAAGCGAGAAAAATTTGTCCGTATATAAGGAATTAAATTACTAACAATAGTACCTTCAGTCATGATATTTTGGGCTCATATGACCCAAAAAGATATTATTTGGCTAGTAATTTAAGGCCTTGTTTGGATGGATTCAATTCGATTCGGACTTGAGATTTGACCCAAATTTATTCCAGACTTGGGATTTAACCTGGGTTGTTTCACCAAACTTGAATGATTGGTATTTCTATCTCATCCCTGATCCATTTTCTTGTTCTTTTCATATTTTATCAGGTTATTGGTATCGAACCTACAGAAAGCAACATACTATCAGGTGGAAAGCCTGGTAAGGTTACCTAATATTTTCTTTTCGTTTTTTATTTCAAAAGAATGTCTGTTGTATCTTGTTCTATTTATGCCATTTGATAATGCAGGTCCTCACAATATTGAAGGGATTGGAGCAGGATTTATACCAAGGAATTTGGACCAAAGTGTGGTCAATGAAGTTATACAGGTCTAACTCTTTTTTCCATTATATTTTGGTCTATTTGGTCTTGATATGTATGTCTCTTTGGTCTTGATATGTATGTTTAATTTCTGTGTTTTCATGTTTTATAAGTGATGCTTTCCCCCAAAAGAAACCTGAGACATTCTTTCAGGCGACCTGAGTGATTTTAGAAACATTGTGTTACTATAATGACATCCTGGAAATTACAACACATGTTTCTCATTTTCTGAATTCATCTCTGAATTGCATAACTGCAGTTCGAGTACAAAATCTGTTAAGAGTTATCACCTGCTTATGTGAGGGGCTGAGAGGGTTGATTAGGCATAATAACCAAGAAAATGAGTGCTCATGCTAACAAGTGCAAGTTTTTTAAAATTTCTTTATTAGTTCCTCGTTTGTAACTTAACATCAATAAATGTGTTTGCAAATGCAAATATAGGATACTCGTATATTATCTAGACGCATGCACAACTCTGAGTCTCACGAGCATAATTTCCTTTATTGTTTGGATGCCAAAGCCTCGTGGATTTATTTTCGGTGATATGTTCCAAATCCTGATCTAGATTCATGCTTATGTCACTCATAAACTTTCAATCGTGTAATTTTAATATCTTGTTTATGCTGATTTTTGTTTACCTTTCAGATTTCAAGTGACGAAGCTGTTGAAACTGCAAAACAAGTAGCTCTGCAAGAAGGCTTGTTGGTCAGTTTCTAAAGTTACTAGAATATTTTAGATGGCTATTTGAATATGAGATCTTTACGAGTTTGGTCGTTTGATTTATGTTATCATAATTACTTTCAATTGTTGTCATGGCTAAAAAGACTAATCTTTTCATGTAGTCTGGTATTAGGGTATAGCTTTTGTAAATTGGCATGCACCCTCAAAAGCTGCAAACAATTATAGGCTAGAACTTTTGACATAGAGCTGAAAAAAAAACATGCTGTTTAGTGCTTTACCTTTTTCCATGATCCTCTAATTGATACAGCACTAGACATCCTTATGTTTACCCCTCACTTCAATATTCAATGGTTTAAGCATATTCCTTGCAGAGGATGGGCTTTCTGGTTACTGCATGTGCTCAGTTTTGAATTTTGTCTAATGGCAGATGTACTTGTCGTGGCATGTAACCTGAGTTTCAGTTTGGTACTCCTTCCGTCCCACAATAGATGTCTTTACTTTTGGGTTAAATGTTTTTTCATTACTCTACTTTAGGTCAACTTACATTACAGTCAACTAACTAAACTTTTTTTTCCTTACCTTCAGCTAACTAAACTTTACTTTTCTTACAAATCCTTAGAAAAACCGTTAAGTTCTTTACTTTAAACAGAAATATATACATAAGCAACTGACTTGTAAAAAAAGCTTATATGGATCTGGAGGAAAAAATTTATGGAGAAAGTGAAAGAATTATTTGAAAGTATAATATTAATTAAAAAATTAGCCAAAAAAACAAGAAAATAAATGAAAAATATATTTAATTATTTTTGTAATTAATATCAAATGAATTTTTATTTAATTATTGATAAATATAATTAAAGAAATTATAAAACATAAAAACTAAAAATATGCTAATTAAAATAAAATATCCTTTCAAAACAAATTCAAACCGACTTTTTTACAATTATTGGGATTCACCTTCTCATGCTCATCCCTTGTTCGTACTCTGTTTCTATGAGATGTTTATGGGAGTTGGAGAAAATTTAAAAGCTCCGACATAAATGAATTTTTGAGTGAGCGAATTTGATTTGCATTGTTGGAATAATATAAACCTAATTCATTGCCCCCAAATCCGTAGATCTTGGTGCTGACAACTAGAGACACCACAGATTGGCCAAAAGGAGCATCATTTAATAACTAATCAAGAAACTTACCGCATGGAATTTGCCGCTGGTCCGGGAACAGTGAACATCGCAACAGCTGTGTTGTTGATCATCGGACCAAAGTTTTTCTTTAGAATTATTATTTTCCGTATATATGAGGTACTCTCGTTCGGATCCTGTGATTTTATACTATTTGATTGCCACTTTAACACCTTTGAATTGGAGCCTTGCTTGCACATATATGGAGTTACCATCATCATCATCATCGGTTTCCATCTTGGAGATTTAGGAACACTTTTAATTAGGGTTTCTTTTGGGTTATATGATGAGGCTAGGGGTGACAATCTGTTGTCAAAACCCAAACCAATGACTATCTGGGTTTCAAAACCCGAAATCAATTAAATAATTAGACACAAATCAATCCTTTTTTTTCTTGGCAATTGAAAGACGTATATGCAGAAAATTAGAAGATGAAAAAATATTCAAAGATATACCTTTTTTGATTTCAGATTTATTATTTATTATGATGATAGTAGTTGGGTCAGGTTGGGTCGGATATTTTAAGTTTGGGTGGATACGCTTGTTTTTATAGCTGTGTTATAGATAATGTGTAAAAGACTATTAAAAGAACATTCCGGCTAAGATTCACTCACTGCGTATGTGGCACTTGCATGTCAAACTTCCGCTAAAAAGTTTAACACCAATGACGGAAATTCGAATTTTTGTAAAAAAACAATAGTTGAGTTAGTTGAATGTAAGAAAAAAAGTATAGTTAGTCATTTGTAAGTTGACCTACAGTACAGTGATGTAAAAATCATTTTAACTCCTTTACTTTTTTGAGTGAGTTCAACATGTATTTTAAGATGTATTGAAGACATTTTTATACCATATATTTTCTTTATATTTCTTAATTTAATACACGTGTAAATTATATTTCTAGTTATAGTTACATTAACGATATTGAAAAATTTAGTGTATAAATTGGTTTTCGGCAAGCCATAATTTCCGCTGGAAGCAGCCAAAAAAGGAAATATCATTTGCAAGGATGGCACTAGTAGTATTATTATATCACATGCAGTTGTTTTAGCAATTCTTCGCTTGCTCTTGTTTATGCAGCTATTAGTCTCTGTATTTATGTGTTTCTAATCATGCTTTATAATTATTTGTAAGCCATTTGTCTCCTCCCCCACCCCCCCCCCCACCCCCACAATTTATTTTTTAATATCCTATCCCTGGGATCTGTCTCTTATCAGGTGGGTATTTCTTCTGGAGCAGCAGCAGCTGCTGCCATCAAGGTCGGAAAGAGACCTGAAAATGCAGGAAAGCTTATTGCGGTATGTATCTTTGTATTGTGTACATTTTCATTGATATTTCATTTTGCTGTATTGGGGCATATTTTTATCAGTTTTTAAGGGAATTTGATCAATTTTCACCACAGCAAATTATGGTGCTCTCGCCTTATTATTTTCCTTGTAGCACCTTTAACTGAGTTTTTAGTCACTACTTTCACTATGCAACCTTAGGTTTTCAGTGCATCACCTTAGGTTTTCAGTGCATCACCTTAGGTAAATAGTTTACTGCGTCTGTAGCTTTCTCCATCTTAAAACTTGAGCATTGTCAGCCTAGCTTCTGCAGATGCAATTTGTAATTTAATTTCATTGTAATGTATACTTACTAAGTTACTATTGCTGATTCTTAGCAAGGTAAGTGTACCATTTGCATATCACGGTTTATATGGAAAGAAGTGTAGCATTTTTAGTTTACATATTCGCCTGGCCGCTAATTAAATACCCCTTTACGGTCATCAAACTTAACTGCATTTGAGAGACTAGTCTCTCGGGAGGTTTTGGTTGGTATGGTTAACATGAATTTGATCTGGTTGGTAAATTTCTTCTGCCAAACTGTATTAACTTGCACATCATCCGTCCCATTTTATGTAGCCACTTCAAATGGAGTTTAAGTTCTGAAAAATTAGATCATTGAATTCCGCAATTGCCTCTTAGCTTAATTATGATAGATCGACGAGCTTTATCATTTTGTATACGCATAATTTAGGTACTCATACAAAAAGACACTTTGGTTTTGAGAAGTGACCAACATTTTGGGACACCCAAAAGATGGTATGGAGGAAGCATTTCATTTTGGCCTCTTCTGCTTTTATGTTGTTCATGAGAGGGGGTCTCTGCTCCTGATCTTGGATGAACTTTTTTGTTGATTGTTGCCAAGGCAGTTACAAATGGATCTCTCCAATCAGCTAGCTCTTGCAATCACCAAACCTTTTCCATGCTCTAAAGTTCCTAAAGAAGTCGGATTCTTGGATCAGCAATATAGTAACCTATTCCAAATTTGTTACAACCATCTTACATTATTTTTATTAGCACTTTGAGGCTAGCAAAGAAGTTGAATGGACCATGGCAGTTTGATAAATATATTGGAGATGTCTCTTTGTTATATACTTGCTTGATATTGTAATTGTAAATGGTTGCAGGTACTGTTTCCAAGCTGTGGTGAACGTTACCTGTCCACCGTTCTTTTCCAGTCAATCCGAGAAGAGTGCGAGAAAATGCAACCTGTGCCGTGAAATATTCTGCTGTTTTGAAGCCACTGACTGATAACAAAACATTGTTAGTAGCTTTCATTGTGCTTTATCTGGTGTACGCCATGGGTGTTTTGAGGTTTGTTTTAATTGTATGGATGTTTTGTTTGTTTTAACCGGTAAAAATGTTTGTTTGTTACTGCAAGAAATGGCGTAATTAATGTTTGTATTTATGTTTTTGTTGTGTGGAAAAAATCAGTCACATTAACGTTAAAATTCTAAAAATGACAGGCAATTTAAGAATATGAATGCAATTTTTACTTGAAAAAACCTTGTAATAATGTTACAGATGCTGTTACTTGCTACTAAATTTAGCGTAAACATGGTGCACTCATATATCTACTTTGTAACAAAACTTAGAAGGAAATGGTACTTCAACCATTTAACCATTTAATTTGAACATGAACACATGTACTCAACTCACGGCCTCTTCCAATTGACACAAAAATACTCCCACAAATTAGGGTTTCATGCGGCAATGAGGTCAACCCAGGCTACCATCCTAATTCCCAACAGACAGACGTGGGAAATTAATATATAATTCTTGAACACAATATGCTAGCATTTAAAAGATAAGAGGAAATAGGAAGGGGCATGGTTCGGCAACGCCAAGTTCTACCACGTACTCGGGGTGGGGGTGGGATTTTAAAAGGTCAGATTTTTTGAAAATGTAATTTATTTTGAGCTCAATCACGTTGATTTACTGCTAAATTTGAATTCTACATCTGCAGACAGCGACTTAATTATAAGCAAGGAGACTCTGTATTCATTCCAGGTCTAGCTTTGTTCCTAATTTTCTACAACAACACGCGACTCAAAAACTTGCATCTCTATTGTTCTTTCGAGCCAATAAATATGGTTCACGTACAGACTTTCCAAAAGAAATATTGAGCTCCAGCTGCTTCGAGTTTTGAAGCTGCTCACACGATTTGATTTTGGCAAAGTTGGACATGCGGGAAGAGTTAATTTGAATTGTACCACAAAGTGACTAAATGAAGTAATATAATGTAATGCACAAGACGGAAGGAAGAAATTCGCTCAAATGAACTCTTAGATTGAGAGCTCAGTCTTAAAACTGCATCCAGATTCGGCAAAATGGGCTTTCACCAATGCAAGAGCTCTATAGCGGTGAGAGATCTTGTTCTTTTCTTCGTTGGGCATTTCAGCATAACTACATTAATAAAAATAATATTAGTAGCTAGGTTGTCTTAATGTCATCTAGAGTACATCAAACTTTGTGAACATAATAGCAGAGACGGGGAAAGAAAATTTACTCACGTCTGATCGTAGCCATTTGGTTGAAAGATTGGATCCCATCCAAAATCATTAGGCCCCCTTGGAAGAACTATCTTGCCCTGAAATGTTGAAATGTTAGTCCCATAAGTTGAAACATGTACGTTTTACTTTATTAACCTTTGATTATTCATATAAGTACAATTTTTAAAGAGAACCAAATTTTATGATTGCCACGGTATTGGGACTTGGGAGCAACTAATAATTGTAAATACTACTATTAAAGAAAAGCAATACCAAACTCAAGTATAACATAGTCACAACAAAAGAGCTAACTTAAACAGAAAAGAATGTCACCAACAATAACCAAAACTTGGCAGTAGTAGTTTATCCCAGAACACTTCTGTTGCTCTACACAAATTACAGGGGAAAATAATAAGGTTACAAAAAACAAAAAAGAAAGGTATCGTGCACTTTCCTAAAAGGTAACAATTATTTTTGTTGCTAAATTCTAAAAGGTAAATTTTCCTCAATCTGTTCTAGATTTTTTCCCAAAGTTGGAGCAGCAGATGCGAACCGGAAATGCCACCTCTTTCTCTCTTTTCTTTTTTGGTCCATATTTATAAAAACTACCACAACCAAATTGCCCAAGTGTATCCCGCGAATAACCCAAAATAAATTCAGGGATATGGCAAGTGCCACACCGTGTACTTATCCCCGCACACCTGACACACAGTGCGGTGCCTTGGAGCCGCACCCTTGCTTTCTTGCATCAAATTCTAATTTTCACATTCATATGAAAATGAATTATAGGACGCCTTTATATGGAGTCCATTTCAGTAAAATGAAACCACCAACCGTCATAATTCTCGGTATAGAAAATTATCATACTCCACCATAAAGAGTACACATACACTCAAAATAAACCATTCTACGATTTTTTTATGTATACACACACTCTGAATCAACCATTCTAAGATTTCATGTCGAAGAAACTTGCTGAAAAATTATGGTGCTACTTCCACGTTGGCTTTCCAAGAAGTTCATCAGCCATCAACATCACCACATGCATCAATTGCCAACCAATGTCCGTGTGCAAAAACCCGCTAGTGGTAACACATCCACTTTCATGGCAACTTTGGATACTAGCGGCATGCCATGAAGATGTTCATACGCCTTGTGTAACTTTAGATTGAATCATCACATCTTTGGCTTGAATTTGCCACAAGCCAATGTTGATTCTCCCATCGAATTTCTCTATGTCGATTTTCATGCCAAACATTTTGCTTAAAAAACCAAGCTTTGATATGAATTGTCGTAGAATAAACGTCTCACGATATATAGAAATAAAAATTGAGAATTTAGAACACAATCACACAACACAAGAATTATAGTGAGAACTCCAAAATCAGAGAAAAATCACTTTCGTTGCCAAAGACACTAGAGAAAATTTACTATGTGAATAATATTACAATCTCTCACACTCTCAGAAATTTTCTCACATCCACGAGAAGATAATTATTTCCAAAAAAAATTTCCCACACAAAATTCTCCAACTCTTGGATACTTCTTGTCCGTCTACCTTTGGAGGATATCTCATATTCTTCTACATTTTGGATATATTTCTCTTCCACCCTCTCTCCCGGATGTGATCCTACTTTCCTAAGATAGTTTTCCTAAAATGAGTTAGTAGCACATATATAGCCTCCAAAAGGTCTTTTCTCTTAATACTTTGCTGCCCAAAAACATGTATCATGCTCTTTTCCATGCTGTACATGTTTTTCTACCAAAAACATGTATCAAGCTCTCTTCCATGCTTTGTATGTTTTTTTACCAAAATCATTCCCCATTTTCCTACCTTCATCATTAGGATAATAGAAGACACCTTTAGAAACTAATAATACATTATTTGATTTTAACCAATATCATAACAGGTAAAAATGTTATTTTTTGGGGTAATATAGTTATATGTATTGGGGATTACATGTCTCACTATGAAAATAATTCAATCTTATAAAATCATTTTAATTGTCATGGCATCAAACTATACCAGCTGACCCATGAATTGTTTTCATGTGACCATGACTAGAGATTAATTGTTAACCTCCTCCAACCTAGTCAAATTGCAAATAATCGACTTTGAATGGTTTATTAATGCTTTATTTATTAATACTCAATTTCAATAATCGATATCATAATCTAGGTTTTATCAACAGATTTCAAAAAGTATAGACATATAGATGATAAATTAGAATATTACAACATAAAATAAAGGTAGATTATGTAGGTTAAAAATAGAGAGATTGAATTACCATAAAGAATAAAAATAAGTCATTAATAATATTGTCAGAGCAATAATTATAATGCCAGAATAATAAATATAGCTAAAAGTTTAAAATATTACATAAATAAATACAAAAGTGTCGTTATACGCATATTTGCGATGACAAACTATGTCATTATCATCGACCTATAAGTATTTAAATTATAATATTAATATTACCATAACATTGACCTAAATTACCAACTCTTCTATCTATAATATTGGCAACAAATCCGTTGTCCTAACTAATTAATCCTCTCATCTAGACTATGGACAAAAATATCATTTCAACTAAGTAACTATCCTATATATATAGGATTCCAACTACAATCATAATAATTTTTTGTTGCCATAGTACCTTCTTCTTAAAACAATCTATGTCCTCTTGAACTAACATCATACTATTATAAATAGTTCAAACTGTAATTCTGTTTTATACCCAACACTTAAGGTCGAATAGAAGTACCTGGTTCAGACAATGTGACTACATCAATAATAGAATTTAAAAGGGATTTAGTGAAAGTTGATTATACTAATGAGTTGAGTTTTTTCGGTACAATGATACTGAGACATCATGCCAAAAGTTAGACAGTGATGCCTTCAACATGAATTGGTTCCTTAGAAGGGAAGGGATTGGTGTTTTTGCTCGAGGACACAACATCTCTCTCTTTACTTTGTAAAGTCACGTGCTATAAAAGATCGAAGATAAGTTTCTCCTAAATTACTTCCTAGTTCTCTTCGTGACCCGTTTTAGATTGCAATTTTACAAAACACAATAGCTAGTTTTGCAATACGGCCTTCATAATAACGCACAACCACCAAATTTTTGGAGTTCACCTAATTTTCTCTCTATTTTAAGAAAATAAATATTGTAAATTTAAATTAAAATCACTTAGTTTTTATGAAAGTGAAGATATATTTAAATATCTAAAAATGAAAAAAAGAAAAAAGAAAAAAGAAAAAGTGACTCAAATTTTATGATTGATGGAGTACTAATTTACCAAATATAATACCTCTATTGTGCAAAAAGTGGAATTGGTTACTAGAAAGAGTACATATTTGTCCAAAATAAGTTGTCATTAACTTAATACTTAACTTATTGTATTGAATTGTTGGGCTAATTTGTAACAATCAACTTAGAAGGAAATGGTACTTCAACTATTTAACCATTTAATTTGAACATGAACACAAGTACTTAACTTCCGGCCTCTTTCACTTACTTTGACACAAAAATACTCCACATTAGGGTTTCATGTGGCAATAAGGTCAAGCCCGGCCCAAGGGGATATGCAAAGATTAGAACCTAGCTACCATCCTATGTCCTAACAGACATGAGGAAATTAAAAAAGGGGATAAATAGTTTAAAGGATAGAATGTTAGCATACATGCATGCATGTTGTGTAAAATTAATATATAAATTCTTAAACACAATATGCTAGCATTTATGAATGTCTTGTTGTTTTGCAAAAGAGCGTGAAGTCAGAGATGGAGGAAATAGGAAGGGACATGGTTCGACGATGCCAAGGTCTACCACTAGCAATTTCTACCCTACATCTGCAGACAGTGATTTAATTATAAGCAAGGAGACTGTATTTTTCACAAAGTTGGGAGCAGCAGATGCGAACCGGAAATGCCACCTCTTTTTCTCTTTTCTTTTTGGTCGGCAAAACTACTGAAATACCCACTGTAGTTGGCACGTTTTACTGATTGATTATACCATTGAACTTTTAATTTTTCAAATTATCCCACTAAATTAATTATTATTTTGAAATTGGGTCATTCCGTTAAAAACAAAATAAACGGACGCTAATTTTTGATCCACAAAACTAATGAATCACCCACTGTAGTTGGCACATTTTACTAATTACACCATTGAACTTTTAATTTTTCAAATTACTCCATTAAACTAATTAATATTTTGAAACTGGGTCATTCTGTTATCTTTGTCTCACGAGTGCTAAATCGTTTCAGTTTTTATCCTATGTAGACGTGAAAAAGAAAAAGGAATAAACAAATTTAATTTATTCTCTCTCTTCCTCTCATCTTTCTCTTCTCCCCCTTCTTCTATATCAAATAGATCTACGTATTTTCTCTCCAAAATCTATGAAAATTCCTAGATCCTAATACACAAAACATTGAATTGAGCTTCAAAGTTCAGCATTAAATATAACAATGGAGTCTGAATCCCCAACAACAGATAAAGTAAATGGTGTTGCAGTATGTTTCCTCCCTCTCACCTCCACCTATCAGCATACTTATGTCTCTGAACTCCTCTCATTCACTCTCGATCGTCTCCACAAGGTCCACTCCTTCTCCAATCTCTCTCTATATATCTATGTGTATATATACATGTGGCAGTAATATTTGGTTAAATTAATTTTATTGGGATTACATTTATGATTTGATAGTAACCTAAGTTTTTACGGATGAATGCAGAGATAATTCGAAGGCATATGCAAAATGTTGTTGTCAGTTACCGTGTTTTCATTTCTACTGCTAATGCATTGCTTTTCATTTGCAAGGAAATTTTTTCTATTGATAAACATAAAACATCTTAGATTAGAGTACCCAAAATATTTTGATTTTTTTTGTTTTCACTTTCAAGTTTTTTATTATTTTTTTCACAAGTAATATTTTTTATTTTTAAATTTCTTTTCCAGAGCCACAGATAAAAATTTAAACGACAACTTAATTTTTTTAACAAAATAACCAAATTTCAAAATATTAATTAATTTAATGGGGTAATTTAAAAAATTAAAAGTTCAATAGTGTGATCAGTAAAACGTGCCAACTATAGTGGGTAATTCATTAGTTTTGTCGATAAAAAATAACGTCCGTTTATTTTTTTAACAGAGTGACCCAATTTTAAAATAATAATTAATTTAGTGAGGTAATTTGAAAAATTAAAAGTTCAATGATGTAATCAGTAAAACGTGTCAATTACATTGGGTATTTCATTAGTTTTGCCCTTTTTGATCCATATTTATAAAAATTACCACAACCAAATTGCCCAAGCATATCCCACGAATCACCCAAAATAAATTCAGGGGATATGGCAAGTGCCACACCTACACATTATCCCCAAGACACCGATGCACATGTCAAAGGTGCCTTGAGCCGCACCCTTGCTTTCTTGCATCAAATTCTAATTTTCACATTCATATGAAAATGAATTATAGGACGCCTTTATAAGGAGTCCATTTCGGTAAAATGAAACCACCAAGCTAGTTGCATGCTTTCTCTAGATGTATCAAGTTCATTAAAACCAATTCATTATCAATATAAAATTCAATATTTCAGCAGTGTTCTAAAATACGGCTTAGGCGTCAAAAAATTCCTCCAGAAAATTAAGTGGCGCCTAGGCAAGTTAGGCGGAGCCTAGGCGGAGATTTTTTTTTTATATTTTAATAACTACCCAAACCGGATCTTGATATATTTATTTTTTTAATGATTTACCATATTAATAATGCAGGTTGTAGCATATCAAATCATAACAAGAAGTGAAAAAGATCAAGTAAAAATGGATAATTTTATTATAGTTGTAATTTTTTGAACTTGTACCAACTTCAAATTATATAAATGATGATACATTTGTAATATTTAGTTTAATTCAATATAATTCTTAAATTTATGTTTAATTTCTTAAGTTTTAATATTGAATAGAATTCTTAAAATTTTAAAATTTATTATTTAATAACAATCTTGTTTATGAATAACACTAATACGTTAAAAATATGTGTTTGAACTTTAAGCAAATGCCTTTATTATATTTATTATAGATTGTTTTGCTTTAAATTATTGTTTTGTTTGGATTTATATAAGATGAAATATTAAAATTAGCTTAAAATAAAAAATTTCGCATAAGCCCCCTAGGCGCTAAGCTCCCCCAGCCACATGCCTCCTACTTAGCGCGCCTTTTAGAACATTGTATTTCAGATCACTAAAGCCTTGAGTTTGCACTAAAATGCTTAATTGCATAATATATAGACATATCTTCATTTCTTATCTAGGAAGAAAATATTATTCAAGAAACATACCGGGGTCTTTCCCATGAAAGTAAGCGGCTCCTCATTTGGCCCAAGAGCCAAAGAAAATACACACAGTGCATAGGCTGACTTATCCTCATATGCCACTAACAAATTGTTCAAACCTAGAAGAAGTACATCACTAGTTAAAAATAATATTGTTCAACTTTGTATTTTTTTTATTCTTATATTCACGTGATAGAGCTATTGAATGTAAATACCTTCATGACCAAGCTTCTGTAAAAACCACTTGCTGCAAAGTTTAGTTAGTAATTGATTAGCACTCACAAGAAATAAAAAAGTACGGGTGTTTAATTTGCCTATCCTATACAAATATTGAGGGTCCCCACCTAGTTTGTTTTGTTACTTCACTCTGAAAACTATGAAAATTACTCATACAAGAGAGTTGAAATGGTAAACAATATGTACGGTGGTCGTATGCCAAAAAGAAACATCTAATGAGTAATTGAGTATAAACCAATATCTTAGTACATTTACATCCTTTTGAGAGAAAAAGCATTCTACCTAGAGAAGCTCTAAAATATTGCTCTTTATTGTAGCATGGATTAGGGTATTTTTCAATTGTAAAGGCTGCAATTGCAAACAATTTGATAAAATTACATATATAATCAACAAAAATATTTATAGCTTAGTAGAGTAAAAACAGGAACTAGAACAACAGCTGAAAATTGGGGTAGTACACAATAATAAGACCGAAGGAATGAAAAAGCTGAACTTGAACAACCTCCAGGATATATGAATTTACTAGAGCTCGATGTAACAAGTAATAGCAAAATCTTTAATTTTCCTCTCTCTCTAAAGCCTTGGTGTATTAATAATCTGTTTAACTAGCTGATGTCTTTTCTGGCCCATAGGTTGTGAATTATCAGTAGCTAGGCGCTTGAGTTGCATACTTGCATAACAACTTGATCCTTTTTATCAAGTGATTCACAATTACAGTGAAATTTTTTACTAAATGAAATGCAGATTTGGGGGTTCAGAGTTGGAGGTACAACAGATGTTATAAATCCCACACCCTATGTGAAATATTCTTAGTAAACAGTAAACCAGTTCATATTAATACATAAATATAAGCATACTTCTGGATTGTTTTTGCAACATCAATATACACTAAGCCAAACCTGAACATCTAACAAAAAATACATTCAAGAATTAGCTCTTGATTAAGGTTTTACCATACTGGGATATAGAGAACTTTTCACTGCAGAAGGGAAAAAAATGAACTTACATGTAAGGTCCTGCATAAATCATTAACAACAATTAAACCATAAAAAAAAAGACACAAAATAATGAAAATTTTGTGTGTGAATATAGATGGATGGATGGATGGATGGATAGATATAGTACCTGGTAGTCCCTTAAGGGAATTGAAACAGAGGCAAGTATCTTCCACCAACACAGGCCCATTCACCTGCCCCCGATTCCACAAAAGCAAACATTATTTCAATTTATAAAGCAAATACAATAATTATACAGTATGGATATAGATACATATATAGAGAGAGAGATATTAGGTAGTTACTCCGTACCTCTTTTGCAGCTAATCGAGCTTTTTCTTTGGAAATGTCTTCAGGTTCGCCTTGTAGTTCAGGCACTATAAAACAACAGAATAGTGAAAATAAAAAAAAGAAGAAGAGGAAAATAGGGTTTTAGGGGGTTTTTAGAGGGAGGGAGGGAGAGTACGGTCGAGCTTGAGGGATTGAAAGGGAATCGAGGGTCCCAAAATCGCTCGAACTTCTTCCAGCTTCTTGGCGTTACCAGTCACAAAAGTCACCGGTCGCGACAGAACTAATCCCGATCCCACTGATCTCGCCGCCGCCATTTCCCCCTTTCTCACAAACTTGACGGAAGGAATCTGTTTGTTTCTTCGCACGAAGAAGAGTCTTGTACATAAATTATTAGTACCTCCGTCCGAGCATAAAATTCTTATTAAATTTTTGAGCTGACAAAATTATTTATAATAATTCGTCATTAATTATTTTTAATATAGGTGAGAAAGTGATTTTTTAATTTTTTAATTTAAAATATTTTGAGCACATAACTAATTGTACTTATTAAATATGCAGAGAGAATTAGAATAAAAAAAATATAAAATATTTAATGTTACGGGTATAATAGAAAAAATATGTAAAAGTTTGATTATTAAAGGACAGTGCATATTTAATATGGGACTATTTAAAATAATAATAATGATTTTTATCATGGGACGGAGGGAGTATTATTTTTTGGTGCAAGTCTTATTATCTTATACATAAAATAAAATGTGATTAGATACATCATAGGTATACAAAACAATTCCATACTTAAAAAATTCTATGATTTTTTTTTAAAAATATAAATTAATAATAATTTAAGTTTTTAATTAATTTATAATAATTATGATTAATTAAATAATTTCAAATTGATTTTATTTTATAGAATTTGGCAAATTAATTTTTAACCATCATAATTCACAACCACCTTTTTTAGACTTACGTTACGGTGACCAAATATTGTGACAAAATGATGTGTCAAATATCTCCATCTTTTTTTGTGATCAATCTTTTGTCAACAAAAATTATTATGTTATGATTTAAGGGGCACTTTATTGGGCAATGCCGTTACAAATGTTATTGTGATTTTATTTAATTTTTATACTTATTTTATTTCAAAATAATTGTATTATCTAATTTTGAAGTATTTAAATTGGGTAGTCTCACGTCCAAACATGTGAGAAGAATTTATCTATATATCGGAGTATGATGTTTAAAAGAATTTATCTATATATCAAATTATGATTGCGACGTATTTACATACATGATATATAAGAATTAAGAAGGGTCCCACCTTAATTTATTACACTTTTACGTTGGTAGCAATTCAACTCCGTTAAATATTTGTCGACATACATATCATTTTCTTATAAAAAAATCAAGTTATCAATAATAGTACTTTCGGCCATGAGGTTGAGTCATTTCTATCATGATATTAGATTATTAGTCAATATCATGATATTAGTTCTAATTGAGTTGCTAAATTGTAGCTCTTGCTCATGATATTAGTCCTTGTTAAATTGTAGCTCTCAAAATACAACTGCATGAATTAGTCGTAAAAATGACAGTAGTTTATTATTTGTAAAAAAATGACTTAATATATTTATTTGAATAGAAAATAATAATCATATGTTATAAACAGATAATATTGAGCAAAAATAATTTTTATATATATTACTTGAAGAGTACATCATCCTATTTATACTGCTACAATTATGAACTATAACTAATATTGACAACTGTAATAAGCATTACATCATCACTAACAAAATACTACCTAACTGAATTACAACATGTGTTTAAATTAAATTAGTCATTTACAATTTAGCCCAAATCATCCTTAACATCCCCCCTCAAGTTGTGTGTGGTAAACAAATTGTAAACACCCAACTTGGAAAGTAAAAATGGAGTTTGTCATTACTGACAATGCCTTGTAAAGAGATCAAGAAGTTGTTGAGTAGTAGGTAAGTAAGTAGTCAGTAGTAATGAGTCCTTGCTTGAGTTTGTCTCTCACAATATGACAGTCAATTTCGATATATTTAGTCCTTTCATGAAAAACTGACACATAGATTTGATTGAAAAATGACATTACATGCAGAGTCCTTTGTGAGTTAACAATAGAGACAAGATTGAATTTAAATGATGGAACAAAGAGAACATCATAAAGAATCAGATCAGTAGAAAGAACAACAGTACCCTTATGGGAAATAAGAGCATGATTACCAGTTGGTAAAAGAATGTAAGAATTAATAGAAACAGGATTTTGCAAATATTCCATAGAACATGTAAAGTGATCTGTGGCCCCAGAATCCAAAAGCCAAGTAGTTGTGCTAGCAAAGCTGGATAAACACATTGGAATAGGAACATTACCAAGGTTTTTAACAATCATACTTGCCAAATGTTGAGTAGAAACTGCAGATGATGGAGCAGGTGAAGTAGAAGTTGTAGAAGCATGTGATGGTTGCATCAAAGTCATCAGATGCTGAAGCTGAGCAAGAGTAAATGAGACACGTGAGGTAGAAGCATCAGGGGTAAGCTGTAATGGAGTTTGCATAGAGGATGATCCTGAGAATAAATTCTGATGTTCAGATAGAGAAGTTTCCACAAAATTAGCACTGTGTTGTCCTTTGACTTTAGAACCAATAGAAGAGACTTTCTGAGATGTAGGGAACTGAGATTGTGCTTGATTGGCAAGATGCATTTTGTGCCAAGGAGGATAGCCATGTAATTTGAAGCATTTGTCCTTAATATGTCCTTCTTCATGACAGTAATGACACACAGTAGCAAATTTCTTCTTAAAGGGCTTATGACCTTTGGTTGTTTCGAAAAATTTTTTAACTGCTAAGGCAAGAGTTTTTGAGCAAATTGGTCTTGTGTACTCAAAATAGCACACTTTCTCTGCTTTTCTTCTTGCAATAACAGAGCATAAGCCTGTTCAACTGTTGGAGAATTGGTCATGAGCAGAATTTGTCCCCTTACATTTGTATATGTATCATTGAGCCCCATTAAAAATTGTGTCAATATTTCATTCTCGAGGTTTTGTTCTCAAGTGTAGCAGATCCACAACTACGCATACACAAGTACACTTAGGTACTTCAATCAAATTCTCAAGTTCATCCTCAAGACTTTGAACTTAGTATAATAGCTAGTAATAGACAAATTTCCTTGAGTAAGAACTCCTATATCTTTCCTTAATCGAAATAACTTTGGTCCATTAGTCTCGAGTGAATCTTGTTTCTAGATCACCCAAATCTCATGAGCGGTTGGTGAATACACCACACTAGAAGCTATCTCAAAAAGCTAAGGAATTAAGTAACCATGAAATTACCATATCATTACATCTATTCCAAAGGCATCGTATATCTGTAACTAGAACTAGGTTTACGATATGTATCATTTATCATTCCTAGTTTAAGTTTAGCTGAAAGAGCTAAAGTCATAGATCGCTTCCATTGAGAGTAATTAGCACTATTCAATGGTTGAGAAACTAGAATCAAACCTGGATGATCAGAAGGTTGCAAGTAAAGTGGATGACAAGCATCAAGTTGCAATCCAAGAGAAGCATTATCATATATATCAACAGAACAAAGTGCGAGAGAGCCATGAAAACAAATTGAGTGAAGTAATTTGACGAACAATTGATGTGCAAATAAGCATATCAACAAAATTCTATTACAGAATTCTAATGGAATTTAGAAAATTGCAGATGAAGAGAAAAAAAAATACACACGGAAGAGATACAAAAATACTATAGACAGATAAAGCTGGGTGAGACGAAGAATTTTTACAGAAGAAGTGTGAATTTGTAGAAGAATAGAGATGGAGATCTGGTCACGAAGAAAGAGAAAACCCTAAAAGTTCCATTGCTTTGATACCATGTTATAAACAGATAATATTGAGCAAAAGTAAATTTTATATATATTACTTGAAGAGTACATCATCCTATTTATACTGCTACAATTATGAACTATAACTAATATTGACAGCTGTAATAAGCATTACATCATCACTAACAAAATACTATCTAACTGAATTACAACATGTGTTTAAATTAAATTAGTCATTTACAATTTAGCCCAAATCATTCTTAACATCATAATTTAGGAATTAGTTGAAATATTTATATGATATTAAAATGAATAATAATTTACAGAAGCAACACTTCCTATGTTCTTTTTATCCAATAACAATATATATGTCCACAAATATGTAATGAAATTGGATTGCAACCAATGTGAAAGTGTATATATATATATATATATATATACACACACACACACACATTAGGAATGTGTATATAGTCATAGACATATATAAATATGAATATGTAGATAGCACTAATCAATATATCTGTTTATCCATAAAGGGTGGACTAGAAGAAATTTCTTCATTTGTTCTGGTAATCTTTGTCAATCTAACACAATATATATCTTGATCAGCTAATCAAGTTTGAAATATATATTGTTAAGGATTCTGTCGTCTATATTTTTTTAATTTTTTTTTCCTGAATTTATTTTATTCTTCATTGTTAGAAACGTGGTTATTAAATCGATTTGGACCAACGGCTCAACCAAAGAAAATCGAAATCGGCCTACACACTCAAATCCCTATTGGTTCGATTTTTTGGTCGAACCAGGATTCAACCGGTAAAATCGGTTAATTGACTCAGTGAACCGGTTTTTAATTATTTTTTAATATTTTTTTGTACTATATTTTTTATATTAAAAGTAATCACTTTTAATAATATTGTAACACAATTTAATTATGTTTTAGTTCATAAAAAAATGAGATTTTTTAAAATATTATTAATTACTAATACTATATATTTTTATATATTAATGACGTCACTGGGTAAATAATGGTTCGACCACTGGTTGAACCAGTGATCTATCTACCAAGTACTTTTTTCAGTTTGATGACCGGTTCAGTTCTGAAAACTTTAGAAACAAAAAACAATGGTCGAGGGCATTGTCTTATTTGCTGTGGAGAGCACTGACGGATCTACATATAGGGCAAATGGGGCACTGCCTATGCTCAATTTTTTTTATAGGTTGGGAGGAGCAAAAATAAAATTTAATAAACTTAAAGGAGAAAATTTATAATAAAGTTAAACTTAGAGGGACAAAAAAAAACTTAAACTACTACTACTCTAAAAAAATTAAACACGCATAATGTATTCAAATTCTAGCTCTCTACTTCGCTAAACGTCAACCCAAAAAAAATTCGCCTATGCTAGAAATTAATCCTAAATCCGTCCCTGGTGGAGAGAGTTAGTGTAACACCCCCTTCCCGAAAAGGAAAGGGATGTCACGTGCAAAGCACAACAAACCTTAAAATAAATAAACAGAGCACTAACAACCTCAAAATATTAATAGTGGTGATCCATTAATAAAGTACTAAGTACAATTCTCCAAACAGAGTCAAAATAATCAAAACTTAAAATCGAAACAACCTAGATGGTTAAAGGCAACACTCTCATCACACTAGCCTTGAATCACCCCTACAAACCTGTCGGAAGAAAAACACAGAATGAGCCAAATGCCCAGTACGGATATAAAGATACACAATATATACAAATGAAATACGAAATCAACAGAGACACAATATTGCCTCTGACAAAAAAATAAAATCTCCAAATATCTGAATAGAATATATCTGAACCAACAGAATTAACGAAACAAACAGAAGAGTAAAGAAAATAATGAACTGAAATAACTAACCCAATTAATTGAACCGAATAGAAATAAACAAAACTAATACAATAAAATAATAGGTTGAAACAAATGGCTGGGGTTATTTCATACCGAGTGAGCTCAGAAATATACCTTGCCACACAGGCAAGTCAAAACAATGCCACACAGGCAAGTCAAAATAATGCCACATAGGCACTCACACATTGGACCGCGAATCCAAATGTATGCAAATCGGATAGGTGTGTTTGGCACAACATCACAAATCCACAGAACAAAATAACTAGGGTTAACCCATACGCCTCCCACAACAAAACACCAAATGGCCCACTTCCTCCGGAGCCCAAATGGAGACGCCGTGGACTAATCACATCGCCACGGAAAGTGTCATGCCTCTCGTGCCAAGACGACATGCCTGTGGTGTAAAATCCCAAATTTTACGAATAAAGATTTAAATTTCTCGATTTTTTTTTGAATATTATGGTGTGCATTTAATATAATGTTATAGTTGTGGGTAATATTTATAAATTTTGTAAAGTATGCAAGTTGTTATATTATTCGATTGGTGGGGAATATTCTTTGTGTCGGAGAATATTCGCATGCGACCAAGACAATCATTAGTGGACCTCCTATAATGTAATTATTGCCGGATTGAGAAAAACGACAAAAATATTTTTTATGAAAATAACGACAAAAGTTTTACTATTAATTTGTTGAACTATTCTAAGTAGTAAAAGTAAAAGAATACGTCTGGCGTTGGTTGTATAAGTAGCACACCATTGATTATTGATGCTTATGTGAGAAGTCACTCGGTTTTTGTTCAATTATTATTACAATGAGTTCTTTGCGTAGTATCTCACGTTATTTGATTCAATTATTGTTGATTGTTATATATATATATATATTATATATAAGTTTTGTTTTATTAGTATTATTAATGTAATAAAAAGCAGAAAAACTTTTATATAAAATAGAATACTTTTATAAAGTTATTCATTTTATTAGATTATAAATAGAATATATTATATTTTATTGTAAACCAATCTGACCGTCTGCTTAAAAGTAAATTAACTTTGGACCGCTCATGGATTGGTTACTATTCATCCATTCTTCAATAAATAGAAGCTCATTCCTTCATTATTTCTTACGAATTCACCGAAACTCTAGAGAGAGCTGTAGAGAAATTATTCTTCTATAATCTTGGCGTATTTCTTTAGCGTTTAAGAAAGCTTTGAGCGTAGTGCAAGTTTCTTCAAGTATATCCCAGCCTCTACCGTCGAGTACTCTTAACTTCTTTATAAGGTAAGGGGTATTTTTTTATATTCATGAAGAGAACTTCATTATTCCATTCTTTATTATTCTGTTGGAATAACTCAGTATAATGTGGTCTACCCTATACTTGGTGATTTCATTTGTTATTCCATTCTTTATTATTCTCGCTTGGAATATCCTCATGCATGCATTTTACGTTGGACTGGTTCCGTCTTTTATTATTACATTGAATATCCTCGTCTGCATGCGTTTACGCCGGACCGATTCTGTTATTTATTATTCTGTTGGAATAACCTGTCTATGCAAAGTACCACATGCATGGTGATTTCTGTTGTTATTCTATTCTTTATTATTCTGTTGGAATATCCTGTCGGTGCGTATTATGCTTGACCTATTTCCTTTATTTATTATTCTGTTGGAATAACATGTTTATGCAAAGTACCGCATGCATGGTGATTTCTTTTATTATTCCATTCTTTTTTATACTCACTTGGTTAAAGTTTTGACTTCTATACTCCATGAAATTAGTGGAATATCCTTGATATTTGCGCTTCATCCAATATCTTCTCATGGAAATATTCTTCTGAGCATTCTTGAATTTTACTCTACAAAGATGTATCATGTTGACAATTTGGACGTTATTAGTTCCTGGATAAATTAATTCTTGAACTTGTTTTATTGAATTCTTATATCATTGTCATCATCCTCATGTTTATATTTTGTTGAAAGTCATCTGTGGCCTATAGTGCATAGATGGACTGGGTATGGTTATGACCAGGGATTATTCGGTATAATCATAACCGTAATTTTACAAATGATGTGGAAAAAGTCCTCATTGGCCCGTAGTGTATTGATGGACAGTTTTTGATATGATTATGGCTATGGATTCTCTTCGGCCAAGGGAGCAAAGATGAATTATTTTATGGCATGATCAGGACCGTTGATGAAGACACGATTATCTTTGGCCTGTAGTGCATATATAATTCGTTGTCATGATACTAAATAATATCCTTGGCCTGTAGTGCAGGGATGATTTGATGATGTGGATTATTTATTAAAGTTTGAGTCTCAAATGATAAAAGTGATGAAAAACTTTTTAAATCATAAAAGATAGTAGATTTTATTCTCTACTTGACTCTTTTAATGGATTGCTTGTTCCGTTGCAGTTAAACTTGATGTCTATTGTATTTTATTAGTTTAACATTGTTGAAGACTAATGATAATTTATTCTGCATTATCTTAGTCATAATATTTCTTACTGGGCTAGTTGAGCTCACCCTTTCCTTCACTTTCTCTTCAGGAAATGAGAATATAGCTGGGACGAGTCGGGGAACGGATTGACAGTCCAGATGATAGCATTAGTAGTCCTCACTATTCTGTTAAATAGTGTGACAATAAATGTAATGAGAACTTATTCTTAGAGTGGATATTGTCTAAAAGACAATATTTGTATTAAAACTCACAGCTCTCTTGTTGTATATTAAAGATTGTATTTGTATTCTGTACTATATATCTGGCGATTCAAGATGGGTAATGTATACCTATTTTTGGGGGTGTCACAGTTGGTATCAAAGCTTAGGGATATGATCCCTGGCTGAGATGTGAGACAAGAACTAGGAGGGGAGAGACGGAGAATTCCTTCGCTAGTATGACCTACCTAAGTCTATTTGATATTTAATTGGTCGGTCAGAGTATAGGGATAATATGTGATATGTTAATTAACCCTTGTTTTGTGGCAGTGTTTGAAAATGGCATCCGAGAATGTTGAGAACATCAATGGAGCACAGGAGACCGTTGAGTCTCCACAGATCAATAATCAGGATAATGTGCATCAGGATGGCGATAATCCTCCTGTAAATTACAACACTGATCAAATGACGAACGACGGTACGTTTAGGAGCTTTTTAGAATTCATGCAACACCAAACGAGAAAGAGTCCTGTTCATAATGCAGGTGGAAACAATGTCAACCCACGGTTGGTCACTGCTAAGCAGTTCAAGGAGCTGGGACCACCGAAGTTTTTGGGAAAGCCAGAATCACTTAAGGCGGAGACGTGGTTAAAGCAGATCACCAAGATATTTGATGTCTTGGGATGCTCCGAGGAGCAAAAGGTTCCATTTGCCACCTTTATGTTGCGTGAAGAGGCATATTACTAGTGGAAATCTGTAAAACGTACCCAGCATGACGCACTCAAGATGTCTTGGGAGAAGTTCCAAGAGCTGTTCAATGACAAGTACTTTCCCGAAAGTATTCGTCACATGAATGAGGTGAAGTTTATCAAGTTGGAGCAAACCAACATGACCGTGTCGCAGTACGAAGCCAAGTTTGCCGAGTTGTCCCGATTTGTGTCTCATTTGGTTGATAATGAGGAGAGAATGACGCGAATATTTTTAAGAGGTTTGAAACCTGAGATATGTCAATATCTTATCTCTCATAAAGCTCATTTGTATTCGGGATGTTGTTAATAAGGCTCGCTTATTGGAGCGCGATAATGAGTCAACCCAACCAAAAGAGAGCAAATTCGACAAAATGATAATACTGGGTGATAATAATATGATCATCAAAAGCGGTGACAATAAACATGGAGGAATCAACATGCCGAAAATGGTAACCACTTCTATGGTAATCATGGCCAAAATAATAAGAATGGTTATTTCAAGAAGAGAATGTTCAATAATGACGTGAAGACGTCGGCCACCAAAGACCGCTTCAAAGGAAGAAAACGCGACCAACCGTCAGATATGTTTCAAATGCGACAGACGGGGACACATCCGTCTGAAATTGTACGCAAAGAATCCAATCAAAAGCGTGTTTTAATTGCGAGAAGAAAGGTCACCTAGCTCGATTTTGTCGTATGGTGAAGTCAAGTCCAGCTGGGATGGTGATGCCAAAGGATGTCCCAGACAAGCCAAAGCCGGTAGTTTAAGAGAGAGTGTTTTTTTTCGTGACGAGGAACCTGAATAAATTTATCACGGGTAAGTTAATCATAAACTCTTGCGAAGTCTATACCGTGTTAGATACCGGTTCTACTCACTCTTTCATTCCACTTAGTTGTGTTCAATGTTTGAATTTAACTCTAGAGAAGTTAGACTTTGATTTATCTGTTGAAACTCAGTTGGGAGAAACCTTCGTTACCTCCACTATTTATAAATATTGTTTGATTCAAATCAACACTTTCACGTTACCTGTCGATCTTATCTCTTTGAAAATACTTGCCTTTGATGTGATTTTTGGAATCGATTGGTTAACTACTCATCATGCTTTTAGTAAGGTTGTTAGCTTTCATATTCCTAACCAACCTGTTATGCGAATTCAAGCAACCAAACCACTAAAGTCAATCATTGTCATATCAAGCCATAAGTAAAGAGCCCCGGTCCTTTCGTTGGTGGAATGCACCGAAGCCAGACTTTCTGTAGGGGACGTTGTGAATAACGATGACAAGTTGATAGGTATCAATGTGACGTGTTATCCAAGTCTTGGATGAGGGTCACAGTTTTGAATGATATTTCTATCGTTAATAAATTTCCTGACGTATTTATGAAGACTTCCTAGCCTATCCCTAGAGCGTGAAATCGAATTGTGTACTGACCCTAGTACAAAACCCCATTTCTAAAACCCTTAAATATTTCTTTAACTAAAATGAACGTAACATGCGCCAAAGACGTTAACTCGAGCTGTTGAAGATTACGATCATACCATTCAATACCATCGTGGAAAAGCGAACGTGGTAGCTGATGCGTTGAGTAGAAGATCGTATACGTTTATGAGTGCGAATATACGAACCCACGTGAAGATAACGAATATACGAGTAGAATCGACTTTAATCGATAAAGTTAAAGCCGCTCAAGCTAAATACTCAGAGCTGATGAATGTGAAAAAGAAGGTTCAAGAGGGCGTTATTCTAGAAGCAAGAATCGATGAAGAGAGGAAATCTCAACCCTCGATTTTATTGACTCATTTGAAATCCTTGATCAAGTAGGAACTGTGGCTTATAGACTCATTTTACCGCCAAGTATGTCGCGTGTTCATAACGTTTTTTTCACGTATCGATGTTATGTAAATATGTGGACGACCCGAACCACATTATTAATTTAGAACCGGATGAGATAGCGGATAATTTAACGTATGAAGATGTACCTATTAAAATCCTGGAATGTATTCAACACTCAAAGGTTATACCTCAAGAGTTAGAATTGGACGAAGTGTCCTCATCTGTTTAAAGATACTGTGTGCGTACATAAAATTTTGAAGGCAAAATTTCGTAAGGAGGGGAGATTGTAAAATCCCAAATTTTACGAATAAAGATTTAAATTTCTCGATTTTTTTTTTGAATATTATGGTGTGGATTTAATATAATGTTATAGTTGTGGGTAATATTTATAAATTTTGCAAAGTATGCAAGTTGTTATATTATTCGATTTGTCGGGGAATATTTTTTGTGTCGGGGAATATTCGTATGACGGCACAATCATTGGTGGACTCCACAACAGAATTATTGTCGGATTGAGAAAATGACAAAAATATTTTTTATGAAAATAACGGCGGAAGTTTTACCGTTAATACTGTTGAACTATTTGGTAATAAAAGTAGAGTAATATGCGTGGTTGCATAGTAGCACACGATATTGATTATTGATGCTTATGTGAGAAGTCACTCAGTTTTGTTCAATTATTGTTACAGTAGTTGCTGCATAGTATCTCACGTTATTTGATTCAATTATTGTTGATTGTTATATATATATATATATATATATATATATATATATATATATATATATTATATAAGTTTTGTTTTATTAGTATTATTAATGTAATAAAACAAAAAACTTTTTATATAAAATAGAATACTTTTATAAAGTTATTCGTTTTATTAGATTATAAATAGAATATATTATATTTTATTGTAAACCAATTTGGACCATCCGTTTAAAGTAAATCGATCTAGACTGTTCATAGATTGGTTACTATTCAGTCCATTCTTCTATAAATAGAAGCTCATTCCTTCATTATTTCTTACGAATTCACTGAAACTCTAGAGAGAGAAACTGTAGAGAGAATTATTCTTCTATAATCTTGAGCATATTTCTTTAGCGTTTAAGAAAGCTTTGAACGTAGTGCAAGTTTCTTCAAGTATATCCATGCCCTACCGTCGGAGTACTCTTCTTTATAAGGTAAGAGGTATTTTTTTTTATATTTATGAAGAGAACTTCTATTATTCCATTCTTTATTATTCTGTTGGAATAACCTGTATATGCGGTTTATCCTATACTTGGTGATTTCTGTTGTTATTCCATTCTTTATTATTTTGTTGGAATATCCTGTCTGTGCATTTTACGTTGGACCTGGTTCCGTCTTTATTATTCTGTTGGAATATCCTCGTCATGCATGCGTTTTACGCCGGACCGGTTCCGCTCTTTATTATTCTCGTTGGAATATCCATGTCTGCATGCATTTTACGCCGGACTGATTCCGTTATTTATTATTCATTGGAATAACTTTGTCTATCAAGTACCGCATGCATGGTGATTTCGTTGTTATTCCATTCTTTATTATTACATTTGGAATATCCAGCCGGTGCGTATTATGCCCTACTGCTTCCGTTATTTATTATTCTGTTGGAATAACTTTGCCTATGCAAAATCTGGTATGCATGGTGATTTCTTTTATTATTCCATTCTTTTTTATACTCACTTGGTTAAAGTTTTGACTTCTATACTCCATGAAATTAGTGGAATATCCTTGATATTTGCGCTTTATCCAGTATCTTTTCATGGAAATATTCTTCTGAGCATTCTTGAATTTCACTCTACAAAGAAGTATCATGTTGACAATTTGGACGTTATTAGTTCCTGGATAAATTAATTCTTGAACTTGTTTTATTGAATTCTTATATCATTGTCATCATCCTCTTGTTTATATTATGTTGAAAGTCATCTGTGGCCTGTAGTGCATAGATGGACTTGGTATGATTATGACCAGGGATTATTCGGTATAATCATGACCGTAATGTTACAAATGATGTGGAAAAAGTCCTCATTGGCCCGTAATGTATTGATGGATAGTTTTTGGTATGATTATGGCTATGGATTCTCTTCGGCCAAGGGAGCAAAGATGAATTGTTTTATGGCATGATCAGGACCGTTGATGAAAACACGATTATCTTTGGCCCGTAGTGCATAGATAATTCGTGGTCGTGATACTAAATAATATCCTTGGCACAGAGTGCGTGGATGATTTGATGATGTGGATTATTTATTAAAATTGAGTCTCGATGATAAAAGTGATGAAAAACTTTTTAAATCATAAAAGATAGTAGATTTTATTCTCTACTTGACTCTTTTAATGGATTGCTTGTTCCGTTGCAGTTAAACTTGATGTTTATTGTATTTTATTAGTTTAACATTGTTGAAGACTAATGATAATTTATTCTGCATTATGTTAGTCATAATATTTCTTATTGGGCTAGTTAAGCTCACCCTTTCCTTCACTGTTCTCTTCAGGAAATGAAAATATAGCTGGGACGAGTCGGGGAACGAATTGACAGTCCAGATGATAGCATTAGTAGTCCTCACTATTCTATTAAATAGTGTGACAATAAATGTAATGAGAACTTATTCTGAGAGTGGATATTGTCTAGAATACAATATTTGTATTAAAACTCACAACTCTATTGTTGTATATTAAAAATTGTATTTATATTCTGTACCATGTATCTAGCGACTCAAGATGGGTGATGTATACCTATTTTGTTGATCAAATCCCTCCGTTGATAACTTATTGATCGGTTTTGGTTTGACATGGTTTACGCGTTACTGGTTCTCGGAAGAGTTAATGTCTCCATTAGCTAAACCCTTTCTTATCCTGCCTTTGGACTCGTATTTTGTTCGTACACAATCAACGGAGGCCTCCCCGACATATGTTGCAACGTCTCCAATACCATGCTCTTACTTCGTCTTTCCCTTAATAAGTCATCAAATTTTGTGCTTTTTGATCCCCAGTTGCTACGGGGAACAAAGGACGAAATACAATAGATTCCTCCATTTAAGTGGTTCTCGCTTCTCCTTGTTCCTGTTCCTAACTCCTCCCCGGGTAGTTCCCAATGTTTGGCACTTTCCATACTTCATGGGTGCAACATCAACAAATTCACTCATGATCAAGTTACAACCTAAGATCTATGACCATATTATATTAACTGCTCAGTATTTCGTTCATTCCATCGGTATGCTCCCCGTACACTGTAATTGTGATCCATTTGCGAAACCAAGGGGTCTTTTGTGGAAACCTCCACGAACAATCGTCATTTTTGATGGTTTTTCCGCTTCTCACACCGCTTCTTTCCACACCTCCGGATATCTCGGTGCCAAATCATCGCCTGCTTTCCTTATTTCTTTGATAATAGAGTTGGCTATCTCTCGTGGCATCGATTGTACAAGTTTGTGAAGAGGGCTGGACGAGTGGAATGAGGGAGAGCGGCTCGATCGACAAAAAAGAAGAGTAGCCCCCCTAGAACCTTGCAAAGTCATTATCAATGAATTCCTGAGCCATTATCAACCAACATATGTGATTCATTCCCGTAAAGATTATAACACACAGAAGACTCCTTACCTTAGGAGTGGGATGAGTGATACATCCGGCGAGCGCCGGTGAAGAACGCAAGCAAAGATGGAGCTCGAGTATTGATATATTCCATCAAGAGAAAGGAGGCAAAGAAAAAAAAAGAAAGAAAGGCGGGATACGGTAGCCGATAAACCCGACAATCACTCCCCTATGTGGCAATCATTAAGCGCATCCAGGGGGCTGACGCCTTATTTCAAATTTGGAGAGGCCTAACTGATCCGAGAAGTGCTAATTTGGTTCTGGATAGACTTCATTCAAGAACGCCGCCCAGGAATCAATAAGAAAACAAGTGCTAAGTTTCAGATCGGTGAATAAACCAAACGAAAGAAGAGACGTTTCTCTTCTCGGCCTAAAGTGCACTATGCTCCGCTTCAACAAATGAGAGTTTTCGGTGAAACCGGTGAACCACGCGAAATGGTTAGATGCGTGGGACGAGGGGCTCAGTAGTACTTGCTAAGCTAAGCCTATGCAATGGAAGGAAGGAGCCTAAATCGACCCCTTTTTTTTTTTTTTTCAAAGAAAAAAGCGTTATAAGGAGATTAGACTCTCGGATGAGACTAAGCGACTCTGAACCATTCCTACGGCGCCACCGACCTATCTTGATTAAGACCGAAACCCTATCTAAAGTGGGGCCTAGTTTAAGTCATCAAACAAATGATAGAATGGAAAATAAAGAATAACCACTAGTAGGGATATGGGTGGAGTCTTGCTCAGTAAAGAGAGTTATAGATTCGTAGAACAGGAGAAAGAGCCTTTACTTGATATTCTATTAGTCAATCGCGCTAGCTGCAATCAAACTAAAGCAAGAAGGGAGAAACTTGACTTTGAGAAAGAAGTTGTTGCCGCCTTATTAGTAAGTAAGCTTGTTCAGGCGAAAGGTTGCTTTACTAAGATTCTAATATAAGGCTCTAATGCCTCGTTACGTATACTGAACTCGCTCGTTAGCGCTTTAAAAAGATTGCTCGTTAGCTAGGCCGTTTTCAATAAGGGGCGGAGCTTGAAAAGCGAAGCGAGCCTAGAGTAGCAGCCTATTAAGTTGAAGTTTTTCAGGCCCCTTTGATATTCTATTAGTCAAGCACTAGCGCCCCTATAGAGTCAGGATATTCTGCTATCAATGAAACCGAAAGAAAAAAACCAGTGCATTTCATATAGATCGAGACTTGTAGCTTGATTCTTTACTCATTCCATACTGGGAAGAATTGCAGGAAATCGTTCGAGAACACTTCTTCCTATTTCTTTCTCAATGATATCCAACGATCAAGACAATTCCCGTTAAACTCTTTCATTTCATAGAAGTGAATTCTTATTCTTACGAAGCAAATAACATTTCTTATTAATTTGTCCCCTGGACTGGACCTATTCTGATTCTTTATTATCCGTCGCGCTCTTTCTGTTCCCAAGGACTCGCAGAATCGAAATAGCGAAATTCTTGGGTCATCTCAATGGGTTCAGAAACCACACGTTTCTTTGGATCATCATAGCGTACTTCCACATATCCACTCAGAGGAAGGTCTTTTCGTAATGGATGACCCTCGAAACCATAATCTATTGATATACGGCATAGATCCGGATGATTGATGGAAGAAACACCAAACATATCCCAAACTTCTCGCTCCCACCGGCCGGCTGATGGAAATGGACTTACTACCAAAGATATTTGTGTTACTTCGTCTGCACTGGTTTGTACATGAATACGTGAGTTATACCGAGTACTCAGTAAATTATAGACCACTTCAAATCTTCGTTTTCGAGAGGGATGATCAACTCCACAAATATCGATCGAAACTTGAACCCTTGTATAGGTATGCAATTTCAGAAAGCACAACAACTGAAATAGGTAGTCCGTATTGGTATCAGATCTATTCCCATGTTCCGATCTTTCCATTTTTTTTACCCATTTCTTGGGTAAAGTCTCCCAACTATATTTGAAAATGTATTGGTTATCCATAAAGAAAGCTTTCTTGTAGTTCCGCTTCTTGCTCTAAAAATGCAAGAAAGACTTGTCGGAAATCGCCGGTTGGTTTGTCCGACCAAGAAAGGCATGGGAGTTGTTGGGCATTGCTTGGGCCGAGTGAAGTAAAGACTGGCTGCCTAGAAACTAAACAATAAACATGAACACTTCCCTCTTAACATCACTAATAAACAGTTTTTTCTACTTTTTCTTTCATTCTCGATTTGAGACTGACGTTCTCAAGAACATATTAAAGCACTCCCTTGGAGTCCCTGTAAAAGAGACTATTTCTGCGGTTGTGCTTTTTGATCGTGCGCAGCTTTTCCAGACCTCTTCTTCGAGCATTTCGACGATTCGTTGAATCTTTTTAGGTGAGGGTACCCTCATATGTTCGGATTTTCGTAAGTCGATAATAAGGTCAGGTACCTTATTTTCCAATGAGGTGAGCCTTCGCATATGTGAGGCCTTGTTAGCTTAGCTCCACCTGTTGGCGCCGGTTGCTCCTGCTGCTCCAACTCCCTCCAGATGTCCTCTTGGTTGACCTCACAACCGATGAGGGACGGTCATAATAAAGTTTACAAGTCATTTTCAGATGTAATTGAAGGCAAAAGGAAGATTTCGTGAGACTCTCAGCTTGTGAGCGAATTCGATTATTCGTATGGTCATTGTCGTGGGTCCGCTCACTTTTATTACATCGATGTGGATTACCCCATGAAATAGCAATAGAGCTTTTCCATACATTTGTAATTCGTGGTCTAATTAGACAACATCTTGCTTGAACATAGGAGTTGCTAAGAGTAAAATTCGGGAAAAAGAACCGATTGTATGGGAAATACTTGAGAAGTTATGCGAGGGGCATCCGTATTGCTAAATAGAGCTTGACTCTGCATAGATTAGGCATACAGCATTCCAAATTGCTTTTAGTGGAAGGTCGTCTTTATTTGTTTACATCCATTAGTTAAGTAAAGGATTCAATGCAGAGACTTTGACGGGGGATCAAATGGTCGCTCATGTGCCTTTATCTTTGGAGGCTCAAGCGAAGCATGTTTACTTATGTTTTCTCATATGAACCTTTTGTCTCCAAATATTGGGGATCCTATTTCCGTCTTAACTCAAGATATGCTTATTGGACTCTATGTCTTAACGAGCGGGAATCGTCGGGGTATTTGTGTAAATAGGTATAATCCATGTAATCGCGTAAACTATCAAAATGAAAGAATTTACGATAATAACTATAAGTATACGAAAAAAAGAACCCTTTTTTGTAATTCCTATGATGCAATTGGAGCTTATCGTGAAAACGAATCAATTTAGATAGTCCTTTGTGGCTTTGGTGGCGACTAGATCAACGCATTATTTCTGCAAAAGAATCCCCCTCGAAGTTCACTATGAATCTTTGGGTACCTATTATGAAATTTATGGGCAATATCTAATAGTAAAGAAGTATAAAAAAGAAATTCTATATATATATATTCGAACTATCATTGGTCATATTTCTCTTTATCGAGAAATCGAAGAAGCTATATAGGGTTTTGTCAGGGCTGCTCATATGGTCCCTAATCGGATGGTAACTAAGCTAAGTAATTCTATGATACCACTTAGAATTTAGGTCTCTCCGGTTCAACTAGGGCGATAATTTGAATTTCTACGCTAATCAAGATCGAGAAAAGGAAGTTTTCCAATCACCGACTCAAACCCATTGTCAAATCCTACTCGGCGAATATGGAGGTACTTATGGCGAGAGCAGGCCAATATGGTCTTTCACAATAAAGTGATAGACGGAATTGCCATGAAATGACTTATTAGTAGATAATTAGATCACTTCGGAATGGCATATACATCACACATCCTGGATCAAGTAAAGACTTTGGGTTTTCAACAAGCTACTGCTACATCCATTTCATTAGGAATTGACGATCTTTTAACAATCCCTTCTAAGAGATGGCTAGTTCAAGATGCTGAACAACAAAGTTTAAATGGATTGGATTTCCCCAGCCTTACGACCTACGCCAACAAGAGGCTTACTTGACTTGCCTATTCAAAGCCAATCCATTTTTTCTATTAAACAACCAACCGGCCTATTAAGCGCAGCTAAGCTACTATGAGCCGGAGAACGCTTGCTTGCCTGCGTGCTTTCAAGAGGGCTTATCTTAACTAAGGCGACCAGCCGCAACAAGGAAAGAGAGGCTCGTTCCATGTTAGCAGCTCGTCTTTTTTCTATTTTGACCAACCGGTCTAACGCAATGTTCAGGTCTTTGTGTGCGTGAGGCCTAGCTAAAAATTATATATAATTCAAAGAAGTGCCACACCGCTTATACGCATCAATGACATATTCGCTTCTGGGACGAGCCAAGATGTACCCAAGTGAAACCGCTCTAAGTAGAACTTCCAAGAATTTTGAGATCAAACTATGCTTGAGTGTGTTAGGAGGAAAAGTCCTGTAACAATAAATCGGGGACGGAGAAGGTGGGCGTAAACAAACAAGCAAAGGCCGAAAGTATACTAAATAGAAGTTCTCTCTGAAAGCTATAGATTTACTTCTTAACTTCTTTGCCTTCCCTAAGATTGATTGGGAAATGGATTAATTATTAACATAACCAACTTTGACAATGAGGTTTTTGAATTCCTTTTCTTCCCAAGAACTAGAGGGTCTCACGGCAAGCGCTAGTGCTTTTTGCTCGACGACCTTTCCTACCGAGGTGAGTAAGCTAGAGCTCCTCCTTTATTCCATTCTTCGTTCCTTCCTACGGGTAGGACATTTCCCTAAAAAGAAATCCTAAACTGCTATTGTATTGATAAGACGAGCATAAATAGCGCTTTCAGCCTTTCGGTTTAGGTGATAGAGACTATTCAATTAACCCATTTCTTAGTTCTTTCCGCAAGAAGAACGTAGACGCTATTTTCTTTTTGGTAACTTGATAGGAGAAAGAAAGTGCCATATTCCCGAGTAGGACTTCTCTTCGCTCTTTTTGCTCGCCATGGTCAATCAAATTAGAAATCTTGTCTTCTAAAAAGGGTCTTGTCTTTCTTCATTTCCTCCTTGGATAGAGTGCTTCCTAAAACGATTCATCGCAAACTTTCTTTCAACAGGGAAAGCTAGGGGATTCTCCTAAAGACAAAAGCATTAGAGAAGAAGAATGCAGGGATTCCATCGCCTTTCTTTATAAGATCGAAGACTTGCTTTTTCGTATCATTGTTACCAAAAAACTCCACGGTCAGGAGATGAAGAAGAATTAGATCCGCCGGAAAGAGAGATTAAGATGTGGAACAAATAAAATCGCTTTACTCACGGCATTGTCATTCCTCTTGGGGAACTATACCCCACTCTGAGCCAGATCAAACCCTCTTTTTCGAGGAAGATTTATAGCTCTTCGTCACCCCAGTTACCGTACCAACGGTAGAGCAAATTCTCGGCTTCCACACATGTCAAAGAATGCATTGAATGTGTTCTTCCTATAGCCATTTCCGTGCCTTTTAGGCCGATTAAGAGTTCGGGGCTAAGCGGTGAATTAGCTTTTAAGCTTAAGAGAATGCCTGGAGAAGGCCCTTAAGTAGCGCCTCGAGCCTTTTTGGCTTAGTGTGTGAGATGCCCGTCTTAGCTTTCGTTTTGAGAGTCTCCTTTCTCCGGTCAACTGCAAAAGTAGTGGTAAAAACCTTAGTATTAGGGTATTAGGTATGTGGTATTAGTCTTAGTAGAGGCTTTTCCCTGTTTGGAACCACGTTTTCATGGGGCTAAAGCCCTTTATGAATATTCATAGAGTATATACTCTATTCGAAAGATAGGTTTGAAATCCAATGAAAGGTAACTCTTCCTAGTTTTCTTTCCTATCCAACGGAAAACTGCTTTTCACTCAACGACTTTGCAACTCAAAAAGAAGGAAGTAGCTTGACTTTCACGACTATCGTGGCATCTATCTTGACTAGATGCAACTCAAAAGAAAAGCTCCAACTCTATCTAGTGAAGGTAGTACAAAGGCGAGCCAAGACTAAGAGAGAGAGGATTTGAAAAAGAAGCAAAGATGGCATACTGAGTTTAACCAACAAGGGAGTTTATTTCCCACTTTCGGGTAAGATAGGCGGAGAATGCATGTGTTTGTATCAGTATAATCAAAAGCAGTCAAATTGTAGTACCATGTATCTTTGATCATCACTAGTGAAGAAGCCTTTTCATTTGTCGATCACGAGTGAATTAGCACCTAGAAAGGGAAAGACTTATACCATGAACGGACTCTTTGCCTTGGGTCAATCAATTCCTTGGCTTACTAATGACCACTTCGAGAAGAACCTTTTTAAAAACAATTCTAATGCCACATCTTACTTAATGACTCCTTCTTTCCTTTTCTTCGTTCCTTCCGAAAGTAGAATATTTGATGGAAGAACGGGGATCCTTTTGAACAACTTTATAATAGGAAAGCCTTATATCTTGAAATTAATTCATCAAGTTGATGATAACATCCATGGACGTTCAATGGACATTATGCACTTGTTACACAACAACCCCTTAGAGGAAGGGCCAAGCAAGGTGGACAACGGGTAGAGATGGAGGTTTGGGCTCTAGAGGATTTGGTGTTGCTCATATTTTGTATGAGATGCTCTAGAGGGATTTGATGTATACCTATTTTTGGGGGCGTCACATGTGGTACCCCCACAGGTGGTTATAGCTCAGGTATACCCTACGGTATATTCTAACAAAGATTTCATGTCACAACACATGCGACATAATACCAACAAAAGGGTTCTATATGTACATGTTGAACCAAATCAAATTACAGTCACAAGGTCTCAAAAAGAAGGTAGCAACATGTACTGTAAGACCCCAATCTTTTTAATAAAGATGATTTTTCTATAAATATCATTTTTTTAAATATTATGGAATGAATTTGATGTAATGTTATAGTTGTGGGTAATATTTATAAATTTTGCAAAGTACGCAAGTTGTTATATAATATTCGATTGGTCGGGGAATATTCGTTTTAATAGGGAATATTCGTACGACGACACAATCATTGGTGGAACCCACAACAGAATTATTGTCAGATTGAGAAAACGACAAAAATATTTTTATGAAAATAACGATGGAAGTTTTACGATTAAAACCGCTTGAACTACCTCGGTAGTAAAAGTACGATGTCGTCGTGTGGTTGCATAGTAGCACTACACAGTATTGATTATTGATGCTTACGTGAGAAGTCACTCGCTTTTGTTTAATTATTACTACAATAATTCTTTGCGTAGTATCTCACGTTATTTGATTCAATTATTGTCGATATTATATATATTATTAAATCAATAATTGAGACGGTGAAGTTAGTAATATTATTATTTGCAATATTAACGATGTCTAGAAGTTCTGCCAAGGAGAGGTTTGGTCACCTAATTGTGCGCCTGATAGGAGAAATCCTTATTGAAAGCCCCTCTTCTTCGGGAACGACATTCGGTCGATTAATATTATGAATTATAATAGTGATGATAAATGTTGTTAAAAATATTGAGGGAATTTTTATGAAGTATTTGTTGTAAATATTGGCGTATTATTTGGATTCTCATTTACTCATTTTCCAAAATCATCGGTAGAGAGTTGTCTCTCAGATTACTGTATATATATATATATATATATATATATATATAGGTTATATATATATACATGTGCGTATTATATAAGTTATATATATAATATATAAACTATGTGCCGTGAATGTGTGGTAAGAGAATTTGGTGGGTGAATGGATTATATGTTTTAATATGTAAAAGAATTTGGTGGGTGAATGGATTATATGTTTTAATATGTAAAAGAATTTGGTGGGTGGTGGTAAGTATATATATATATATATATATATATATATATATATATATTATATGATTTTGGTGTATATGAGATGTCATGGAGAATGAATTCAAAAATGGTGACACGGGTGGTTCATTTTTTTTTTCAAACCAACATGTGGTTGATTTTAGCTTTTTATTTTTACTTGATAATTGATTAGAATTCAATCGTCTGAAAACGCCGTGATTTGTTTTCTTAAACAGTACCCCTTCAATTCTCCTATAAATAGGATGCTTAGTTATAATTGAAAACACACCAGAAATTTAGAAAAATTATCTTCTATAATCTTGAGCGTATTTCTTTAGAGTTTTAAGAAGCTTTGAGCGTAGTGCAAGTTTTCTTCAAGAATATCCTCGCCCTACCAGTCGGACTACTCTTCTTTTACGGTAAGGGGTATTATTTCTTTTGTATTCATGAAGAGAACTTCTGTTATTCCATTCTTTGTTATTCTGTTGGAATAACCTGTATACGCGGCTACCCTATACTTGGTGAAATTCTTCTGTTATTCCATTCTTTATCATTATGTTGGAATAACCTGTCTATGTGAAGTAGCGTATACATGGTGAAATTCTTCTGTTATTCCATTCTTTATTATTCTGTTGGAACATCCTGTCTGTGCTTTACGCATGACCTGGTTCCGTTATTTATTATTCTGTTGGAACATCCTGTTTGTGCGTTTACGCATGACCTGGTTCCGTTGTTTATTATTCTGTTAGAATATTCTATCTGTGCGTTTACGCATGACTTGGTTCCATTATTTATTATTCTGTTGGAATAACCTGTTTGTGCGGTCTATCACATGCATGGTGATTTCTTTTGCTATTCCATTCTTTATTATACTCAGTTGGTTAAAGTTTTGACTTCTATACTCCATGAAATTAGTGGAATATTCTTGATATTTGCACTTCATCCAGTATCTTTTCATGGAAATATTCTTCTGAGCATTCTTGAATTTTACTCTACAAAGAAGTATCATGTTGACAATTTGGACGTTATTAGTTCCTGGATAAATTAATTCTTGAACTTGTTTTTATTGAATTCTTATATCATTGTCATCATCCTCATGTTTATATTATGTTGAAAGTCATCTGTGGCCTATAGTGCATAGATGGACTTGGTATGATTATGACCAGGGATTTTTCAGTATAATCATGACCGTAATATTACAAATGATGTGGTAAAAGTCCTCATTGGCCCGTAGTTCATTGATGGACAGTTGTTGGCATAATCATGACCATTAATGAATACACGAATATCCTTGGCCCGTAGTGCATGGATAATTTGTGGTTGTGATACTAATGAATATCCTTGGTCGTAGTGCGGGGATGATGTGGATTATTTATTAAGCTGATTCCTAGCGATAAAAATGATGAAAAACCTTTTAAATCATAAAAGATAGTAGATTTTATTCTCTACTTGACTCTTTTAATGGATTGTTTGTTCCGCTGCAGTTAAACTTGATGTTTGTTATATTGTATCAGTTTAACACTGTTGGAGGCTAACGATAATTTATTCTGCATTATCTTAGTCATAATATTTCTTACTGGGCTAGTTGAGCTCACCCTTTTACTTTCATTGTTCTCTTCAGGAAATGAGAACGTAGCCGAGACTAGTCGGGGAACGGAGTGACGGTTCAGATGATAGCATTAGTAGTCCTCACTATTCAGTTAGATAGTGTGATAATAAATGTAATGAGGACTCCTTTGAGTGTGGATATTGTCTAGATGACAATATTTGTATTAAAACTCTTATATTATATTTTGTCGTATCTTACACGACTGTTGTATTA
This sequence comes from Panax ginseng, assembly GCA_020205605.1. Taxonomy (NCBI): domain Eukaryota; kingdom Viridiplantae; phylum Streptophyta; class Magnoliopsida; order Apiales; family Araliaceae; genus Panax; species Panax ginseng. The sequence continues at coordinate 33,906,220 of CM035135.1, forward strand.
TAAAGTTGTATTTGAATTTTGTACCATGTATTTGGCGACTCAAGATGGGTGATGTATACCTATTTTGGGGGCGTCACAGTTGGTATCAAAGCTTAGGGATATGATCCCTGGATAAGATGTGAGACAAAAACTAGGAGGGGAGAGATGGGGAATTCTTTCGCTAGTATGACCTACCTAAGTTTATTTGGTATTTAATTGGTCGGTCAGAGTATAGGGATAATATGTGATATGTTAATTAACCCTTGTTTTGTGGCAGTATTTGAAAATGACATCCGAGAATGTTGAGAACATCAATGGAGCACAAGAGACCGTTGAGTCTCCACAGATCAATAATCAGGATAATGTGCATCAAGAAGGCGACAATCCTCAGGCAAATAACAATACGGACCTGATGATGAACGATGTAATGTTCAGAGACTTTATGCAATTCATGTAACATCAGGAAAGAGCGGCTCTTGTCCAAAATACGGGTGGAAACACTGGCAACTCTCAGACCACCGGAGTTTTTTGGAAAGCCAAAACCACTTAAGGCGGAGACGTGGATAAAGCAGATCAAAAAGATATTTGATATCTTGGGATGCTCAGGAGAGCAAAAGGTTCCTTTGCCACCTTCATGTTGTGGGCAAGAGGCGGATTACTGAGTGGGAATCAGAAGCGTACTCAACTCCGCCAGACCAAGATGACTTGGGAGAAGTTCCAAGAATTTTTCAACGACAAGTACTTTCCCGAAAGTATTCGTCACATGAAAGAGGTAGAGTTCATCAAGTTGGAGCAAAACAACATGACCGTATCGTAGTACGAAGCCAAGTTTGCCGAGTTATCCTGGTTTGCGTCCCATTTGGTTGATAATGAGGAGAGAATTACGCGAATGTTTCTAAGAGGTTTGGAGCCCGAGATACATCAATACCTCATTTCTCATAAACTTTGCTTGTATTCAGATGTTGTTAATAGGGCTTAGTTATTGGAGCGTGATAATGAGTCAACCCAACCAAAAGAGAGCAGCCGACAAAATGATAATACCAGTGAGAGCAGTCATCGAGGCGGTGACAACAAGCGTGGAGGGAATCAACAGGCGTAAATGGTAACCACTTCCGGTGGTAATCGTACAAAACAATAAGAATGGAAATTTCAGGAAGAGGAGATTCAACAATGATGGAGAGACGTCAGCACCAGCACCCGTTGTTAAGGAAGGAGAATGACCACTTATCATATGCTTCAAATGCGGAGGGAGGGACACATCATCAAATCTGCTATGATGTCATTCCAAAGCATGTTATAATTGTGGAAGAGAAGGTCACCTAGCTCGATTTTGTCATTTACCAAAGACAAGTTCAGCTAGGATGGAGGCACCAAAGGCCGTCCCAGAAAAGTCAAAATCGGTAGTTCAAGGGAGAGCGTTTGTTGTGACTTCCTAGAAAATAAGGAACCCGAACGAGGTCATCACGGGTAAGCTTATCATAAACTCTAGCGAATTTTATACCTTATTTGATACCGGTTCTACCTATTCTTTTATTTCTCCTACTTGCGCTCAACGTTTAAATTTGACTCCGGAGAAATTAGACTTTGACTTTTCTATTGAAACTTCATTGGGAGAAACCTTCATTACATCCACTGTTTATAAGTCTTGTTTGGTTCAAATCGGTACCCTCACATTACCTGTCGATCTTATTTCATTGAAAATACTTGCATTTGATGTAATTCTAGGGATTGATTGGTTAACTACTCATCATGCAAAAATTGATTATTTTCGTAAGGTTGTTAGCTTTCATATTCTTAACCAACCTATTATACGAATTCAAGCAACCAAACCATTAAAATCAGTCACTGTCATCCCAAGCCATAAAGATATTCGTTTATTGAAAATCGGATGTCAAGCTTTCTTAGCTCATGTCACGGATCTAAACAAAAATACGTCAGTTTTGAAAGATATTTCTATTGTTAATGAATTTCCGACGTATTCCCCTCAAGAACTTCTTGCCTACCCTGTAGAGCGTGAAATTGAATTTTGTATCGACCTTGAACCCTCAGATACAAACCCATTTTCAAAGCCCCATATCAAATGGCTCCTATTGAACTTCAGGAGTTAAAGACCCAACTGCAGGAATTGTTAGACATTGGCTTTATTCATCCTAGTACTTCTCCTTGGGGTGCTCCTGTTCTATTCGTGAAAAAGAAAGATGGGAGTATGCGACTTTGTATTGATTATCGGGAGTTGAATCATGTCACCATCAAAAATAGGTACCCATTGCCACGTATTGATGACCTATTTGACCAGTTACAAGGAGCCAAATTCTTTTCAAAGATTGATTTTCGTTCTGGATATCACCAATTGAAGATTAGAACCGATGACATTCCAAAGACGGCTTTTCGTAACTCCTATGACGGGCATTATGAATTCCTAGTCATGTCTTTTGGATTGACTAATGCTCCTGTTGCTTTCATGGATATGATGAATCGAGTATTCAGGGAATATTTAGATCACTTTGTGGTCGTCTTTATTGATGACATCCTTATTTATTCCAAAAGCCGTGAAGATCATGCGCAACACTTGAGGCTGATACTCCAAAAGCTTCGTGAATATAAGCTTTATGCCAAGTTGAAGAAATGCGAGTTCTAGCTTGAAGAAGTAGCATTCCTTGGGCACGTAGTATCAAGTCATGGAATATCTGTTGACCCAGCAAAGATTGAAGCTATTCAAAGCTGGGAGCAACCTAAATCAGTGACCGAAGTACGTAGCTTTCTCGGTTTAGCTAGTTATTATCGGAGATTCGTGGAAGGATTTTCTCGAATTGCTACTCCACTAACTCAGCTGACTCGAAAAGATATAAAATTCAGTTGGAGCGAGGAATGTGAGAAGAGTTTTTGAGAACTCAAGAGGAGACTCATTTCAGCACCTGTTCTGACAATACCATCTGGCTCGGAGGGATTTGTCATCTACAGTGATGCTTCGGGCAAAGGGTTAGGATGTGTTCTCATGCAACATGGGAAAGTCATAGCCTATGCCTCTCGACAACTCAAAGAATATGAGAGGAATTATCCTACTCATGATCTAGAGTTGGCAGCTATTGTCTTTGCACTTAAAATTTGGAGGCATTACTTGTATGGGGAGAAAGTGGAGATCTTTACGGATCATAAAAGCCTCAAATATTTCTTCACTCAAAAGGAACTCAACATGCGACAACAACGTTGGCTTGAACTGTTGAAAGATTATGATCATACCATCCAATACCATCCTGGAAAAGTGAACGTAATGAATCGGCGCATTGAGTAGAAGATCATATGCGGCACGAAAAGCAATATTGTCAACGCAAAGGCCCATTTTGTATGACTTGCAAAGGATGGAGATAGAGTGAAAGACTCCAGGGACCCATGTGATGATGGCGAATATACGAGTAAAATCAACTTTAATTGATAAATTTAAAAGTGCTTTCAAGCTCTGCACTGGAGGTGATGCGTATGAGGAAAGAAAGTGCAAAAAGGTGCTATCTTAGAAGCAAGAATCGATGAAGAAGGAATACTTCGAGTCAACTCCGCACTTTGTGTTCCTAACGACCACGAGTTAAAGTATAAAATCTCGATGGAGGCACAACATACCGCTTGCAATCCATCTTGGGAGTACCAAATGTATCATGGTCTTCGACATACATTTTGGTGGGGCAATATGAAGAGAGAGATAATATTTATTTATCTCAAGGTGTTTAACTTGTCAACGAGTCAAGCGCAGCAGCATCAAGTACCAAAAGGTCCATTGCAACCATTTGAAATTCTAGAATGGAAGTGGGAGCACATTACCATGGATTTCGTTACTTCTGGTCTTCCCAAGGTTTCTCAAGGCATAGATGCAATTTGGGTCATTGTTGATAGATTGACCAAGTATGCTCATTTCTTATAAATACGAGAAACTTATACACTTGAACGTCTTGCTCGTATGTACATAAACGAGATTGTAAGACTGCATGGTATGCCAATATCTATAATTTCTGATCGAGACCCAAAATTCACTTCACGATTTTGGGTTAGTTTGCAAAAAGCTATGGGCACAAATTTACGATTTAGTTCGGCATATCATCCTCAGACGGACGGACAATCAGAGAGGACTATTCAAACTCTGGAAGATTTATTAAGACTCTGTGTTCTTGACTTTAAGGGAAGTTGGGACAAGTTCTTACCGTTGGTGGAGTTTTCATACAACAACAGTTATCAAGCAAGTATTGGCATGGCTTCATTTGAGGCATTGTATGGAAGAAAGTGTCGTTCTCCAGAATACTGGGATGAGGTAGGTGAAGCAACGTTTTTGGGACCGGAGTTAATGCGTATGACTACGGAAAGGATACAAACGATCCGATAACGTATAAAAACCTCACAAGATCGACAAAAGAGTTATGTTGATCTTCATCGAAAGGACGTGGAATTTGATATTGGAGATCATGTCCTGTTATGTGTTGCTCCATGGAAAGGAGTTACGAGATTTGAAAAGAGAGGAAAGCTCAATCCTCGATTCATTGGCCTATTTTTAATCCTCGATCGAGTAGGAACTGTGGCGTATAGACTCGCTTTACCACCAAGTATGTCTCGTGTTCATAATATTTTTTATATATCCATGTTACGTAAATATGTGGAAGACCCGAACCACATTATTGAGTTAGAACCGGACGAAATAGCAAAAGATTTGACGTATGAAGAGGTTCCTGTTCAAATCTTGGATAAGAAGGAACATATTCTACGCTCCAGGTTATACCTCAAGTCAAAGTTTTGTGGAGAAACCACGATGTTGAGGAAATGACACGGGAGTTAGAATCAAATGAAATCAAGATATCGTTACCTCTTCGACATACTAGGTACGTACCCTAATTTCGAGGGCGAAATTTCATAAGAAGGGGAGGTTGTAAGACCCCAATCTTTTTAATAAAGATGATTTTTCTATAAATATCATTTTTTCTAATATTATGGAATGAATTTGATGTAATGTTATAATTGTGGGTAATATTTATAAATTTTGCAAAGTACGCAAGTTGTTATATAATATTCGACTGGTCGGGGAATATTCATTTTATCAGGGAATATTCGTACGATGACACAATCATTGGTGGACCCCCACAACGGAATTATCGGATTGAGAAAACGACAAAAATATTTTTAAGAAAATAACGACGGAAGTTTTACAGTTAAAACTGTTGAACTACTCAAGAGTAAAATACTGATGTCTGGCGTGGTTACATAAGTAGCACACTGGTGATTGATTATTGATGCTTACGTGAGAAGTCACTCAGTTTTGTTCAATTATTGCTACAGTAATTACTGCATAGTATCTCACGTTATTTGATTCAATTATTGTCTATATTAAATATATTTTTAAATCAATAATTGAGACGACGAAGTTATTAATATTATTATTTGCAATATTAACGATGTCTAGAAGTTCTGCCAATGAGAGGTTTGGTCACCTAATTGTGCGCCAATAGGGAGAAATCCTTATTGGAAAGCCCCCTCTTTCCTGGGAACGACCTAGTCGATTAATATTGTGAATTATAATTGTGATGATAAATGTTGTTAAAAATATTGAGGGAATTTTTATGAAGTATTTGTTGTAAATATTGGCGTATTATTTGGATTCTCATTTACCCATTTTCCAAAATCATCGGTAGAGAGTTGTCTCATTTCTGTATATATATATATATATATATATATATATACATGTGCGTATTATATAAGTTATATATATAATACATAAACTATGTGCCGTGAATGTGTGGTAAGAGAATTTGGTGGGTGAATGGATTATATGTTTTAATATGTAAAAGAATTTGGTGGGTGGTGGTAAGTATTATATATATATATATATATATATATATATATATATATATATATATATATATATATATATATATGATTTTGGTGTATCTCGAGATGTCATGGAGAATGAATTCAAAAAAGGTGACACGGGTGGTTCATTTTTTTTTTCTTCAAACCAACATGTGGTTGATTTTAGCTTTTTGTTTTTACTTGATAATTGATTAGAATTCAATCGTCTGAAGACGCCCGTGATTTTGGTGGGTGGTGATTTTTGTTTCCAGTATCTTTTCATGAAAATATTCTTCTGAGCATTCTTGAATTTTACTCTACAAAGAAGTATCATGTTGACAATTTGGACGTTATTAGTTCCTGGATAAATTAATTCTTGAACTTATTTTATTGAATTCTTATATCATTGTCATCATCCTCATATTTATATTTTGTTGAAAGTCATCTGTGGCCTGTAGTGCATAGATGGACTTGGTATGATTATGACCAGGGATTTTTCGGTATAATCATGACTGTAATGTTACAAATGATGTGGTAAAAGTCCTCATTGGCCCGTAGTGCATTGATGGACAGTTGTTGGCATGATCATGACCATTGATGAATACCACGAATATCCTCCTGGCCCGTAGTGCATGGATAATTTGTGGTTGTGATACTAATGAATATCCTTGGCCGTAGTGCAGAGATGATGTAGATTATTTATTAAGCTGAGTCCCAGCAATAAAAATGATGAAAAACCTTTTAAATCATAAAAGATAGTAGATTTTATTCTCTACTTGACTCTTTTAATGGATTGTTTGTTCCGCTGCAGTTAAACTTGATGTTTGTTATATTGTATCAGTTTAACACCGTTGGAGGCTAACGATAATTTATTATGCATTATCTTAGTCATAATATTTCTTACTGGGCTAGTTGAGCTCACCCTTTTACTTTCATTGTTCTCTTCAGGAAATGAGAACGTAGCCGGGACTAGTCGGGGAACGGAGTGACGATTCAGATGATAGCATTAGTAGTCCTCACTATTCTATTAGATTGTGTGAAAATAAATGTAATGAGGACTCCTTTGAGTGTGGATATTGTCTAGATGATAATATTTGTATTAAAACTCTTATATTATGTTTTGTCGTATCTTACACGACTCTTGTACTATAAAGTTGTATTTGAATTTTGTACCATGTGTTTGGCGACTCAAGATGGGTGATGTATACCTATTTTGGGGGCGTCACAGTTGGTATCAAAGCTTAGGGATATGATCCCTAGCTAAGATGTGAGACAAGAACTAGGAGGGGAGAGACGGGGAATTCCTTCGCTAGTATGACCTACCTAAGTTTATTTGGTATTTAATTGGTAGGTCAGAGTATAGGGATAATATGTGATATGTTAATTAACCCTTATTTTGTGGCAGTATTTGAAAATGACATCCGAGAATGTTGAGAACATCGATGGAGCACAGGAGACCGTTGAGTCTCTACAGATCAATAATCAGGATAATGTGCATCAAGAAGGCGACAATCCAAAAAATAATAAATAAGTACAATTAGTGAATTATTATTATTATTACCCAAAATATATTTCAAATATAACTTGTTAGACTCCCTCATTCCAAACAAATTAAAATAAATAATAACTTATAAGTTTAATAATAATTTTAAATTAATTTTGTTAGACATGTATGACCACTAATATTTACATTATATTGTTATCACTGACTTTAGTTCAATTACCCAATTCAATTGCCTTAATACTTTATTATTTTACAATTCGTATGTGATCATTTATTGTTGGACAATGATACTAGCATGTCAGATCCCATTAACAAATAGTTTAAAATAAAGACCATTACATGCCCAGTATAGTCCCATGTTTCATGTTATTAAGTTTCAATCACTGCACACTCTGATTACTAACATATATATATATATATATATATATATATATATATACATGTGATACTACTTATAATTATATAATATGTAACTTTGAGCTTTAACATGTGAGCTATTAACATTAGTGTCAAAAAAGAAACAAAACACCTAAACTGAAAAGAATAACCCAATCACAACAACAATTATCTTAGATTGTAGAAGAAGAATAAAAACACACGCTAACATTTAAATATATAACTTATTTGAAATTAAATCTCAATTTCTTGTTCCTTTATCTTTTACAAAATATAATATGATCTCTCATTTTCTTCCTCCGTAGCAGCCCCGTTCCTCTTCTTTTTCAGTTTGTATAATGAAGTAATATTAGGTTTAGCTATTTATTAATTAAGTTGCCCTAATAAACTTCTAATTGGGTTAATTTAAGGATTATTTACATATTCTATTACATTTTTAAAAATAATTACAACAATAGTGCACTCATAAAATCTTTACACAACTAATACACTTCCATATTTATTTACAATATTAGTGCAATTAGGATTCCTTAATTTAGGGAATTAGTATTCAATTAGAATTCTTTAATTTTGGACTTCTTCTCTCTCTCCTCATCTATAACAACTGCAACATAATAAATCTACATTACATCCCCACTGCCACATGTAATAAATCTCCCACCGACACTTCCTCTAAAGAAACCGTCACCAACAAAACCTCCCCCATATTCGGTTCTGACATTGCAGTCCTTGGAAAAGCCCGAAGCAAGAGCTCATGAGCCGCCCTTTGCGATTGGTCCACCCACCTCCTCTTCCTCTCCCCAGCCGAGAATAACGCCGGCGGTGCAATGCCGTCGAGAAAGAAGAGAGAATTTCATGAGAGGCGCTTGACATGAGGTGTCTCCATTGTATTCAAAAGACACTGCAGCGGCGATCGGGCCTTTGGGGTCCATTCTGATGTGTTGAATGTGTTCATTCAAATACTGGATGATGGTAACCAAACCTTCATACCAAGGTAACAAAACTGTCATATCAAAGTAACCAATCAACCTCCACAATTTAAATTTTTTTCTTAGTACAGTTGGTTACCAAACCTTCAGATCAAGGTAAGCAAACCTGTAAGACCCCAAATTATTAATAAATGAAATTTATTTTTCTCTATTTGTTATTTTGAAATAGTAAGGGTTGATTTGATTAATGTGGATAGTTATGGGTAAAATACGCAAATATTTGAATAAAGCAAGTGGTTATAAAATATTCATTATTATGCTCGAATATTCGTTTGGTCGTGGAATATTCGTCTCGTTGGGGAATATTATTACGATGATGCATGCTATCTTTTGTGGGCCCCATAACTGGAAAGCGATTGGATGAAGAAAAAACGACAAATATAAGTTATTTATAAATAACGGCAGTAGTTATTACTCAAGTTATCTTGTTGGAATACCCTATGGTTAAAACACACTAATACGCATTGTTGAACAAGAAGACACACTGCAGTATTGCACCAATTATTGATTCTTACGTAAGAAGGCACTACTCAATAATTATTACGAATTACCGCTCAAATTTTATTTTATTGGTTCAATAATTGCTTTGCATTGATATTTTATATTACCGTTGTTTCAATAAATTGTCATTACGATTATTTTCCATTATCTAGCAATAATTCATATTATCTGAATAATATTATTGATAACATTATTGGCAATGTCTAGAAAGTTCTGCTTAAGGAGAGATCCTTATTGGAAAGTCCCTCTTTTCAGAACTACCGATTGCAAGATCTGTGATTCTGTAATATTATTTGTGAATAATTAATTATTGATTTATATGATGAGGAAATATTGATTTTATGTGGATATATATGGAGAAAATTTTTAATGTGATAATTATTGAAAATTAATATTTTATCTTTTTTCTCGATAAAATAATTCATTTAAATATATTATTATATTTTAATAATATAATAATGGTGATATTTTTACAATGAATATGTGATATATGAGTATACGAGGAGGAAGAGTATTTTTGTTACAATAAATGTTTAAAACATGTTAAACATGTCGGTGGACCCCATTTATTGATTTAAATTTGATTATAAATTGTAAAATCGTCTGTTTGTGGGATTTCTTGGCCAATTCTCGCTGGAATTTGGAAAAACTTTATTCTCAGAAGTTGTAGAGAATTGAATTTCCTATAAAAATTCGCGAAATTCAAATTTTCTGACAAAAGGGCTATTTATTGTGAATTATTAAAGTTTCGAAGTTCTGAAATAATTGATTTTTGTAAGTTTTAATTATTTATTTTATGAAAAACGTTTTTTTATTACTTTTTCTAGAAGGTTGGCATGTGGAAAATGTTAGGAGCTGATTTCCAAAGAGGCGTAGGAAAATTTATTATTAATAATATATTATATTAAATTTTCTGCTTTGGTGTTCTAAGCAATTTCCTATAAATAGGGTGCTTAGGTTAGAATTGAAAATCACACCGTAAATCAAGTTTTCTCTCTCTATATTATCGAGTATTCTTGTGAGTATTTTGAGTATACTTTGAGTATTGCTATATGGTGCAAGTTCAAGTCATAGCCTATATCCTGTGTTTCAACTAAGTCTTGCCTTTTCGAGGTAAGGGATGTTATTTTCTTCTCAAATGATATTATTTCTTCAATATCATTATGCTGAAATATTGGTTGGAACTTTTTATCAAATTTGGAACTTTTTTATGTCGGGGTTATTATTCATGAGTTACTATTCACGAGTTACTATTCATGAGTTACTATTCACGAGTACTATTCACGAAGCGTGAAGATATTTTTTTGTGAAATTTCTATCTTTTGGTGTCGGAGTTACTATTCACGTATACGGTACTATTCACGTATACGAAACTATTCACGAATACGGCACTATTCACCAAAAAATGAAATTTCTTCTTTTTGTCCAAAATATCTATTCGGATACTAGCTTTGATTGTATCCATGTTTTTGATCATTCTTGAATTTTACTCCACTCGATTACTTATGAAATATTTTTGAACTTGATTGTTTAAAAATACGAATCCTTAATATTTGTTCTTTTGTTTCAATCGATTCGCTTTCCTTTAAAATATTTTTCATCATCCTCAGTCCTAAATGATGATATTACTGAATATCTTTGGCCTGTAGTGCAAAGATGAATGATTTCTTGATGAATATCTTTGGCCCGTAGTGCAAAGATGAACAGGTGTTGAGATGAACATGATCGACTGATTAATATCTTTGGCCTGTAGTGCAAAGATGAACAGGTGTTTAGATGAACATGACCAACTGATGAATATCTTTGGCCTGTAGTGCAAAGATGAATATTTGATTCCAGATATATATTGATTGATGTTACAGGGATAAAATATCGACGATGAACTTTTAAATTCATATATAGAAGATAGTAGTTTGCATTCTCTACTTAACTATTCTAATGAATTATTATTTTCATTTATGCGAAGATTGATTTAAAACTGGTTGTCTATTGTATTCTATTAGATTTTTCCCTGTTGGAGACTAACGATAATTTGTTGTATATTATCTTAGTCATAATATTCTTTACTGGGCTAGTTGAGCTCACCCTTTTCCTTGTTGTTCCATTTTTCTTCTCAGGAGGCGAGAATGTAGCGAGTACTAGTCAGGGTGTGGAGTGATGGTTCAAGATAGTTATTTTAGTAGTCCTCACTATTCTATAGAATAGTGTATCAATAATTGTAATGAGGACTTTATTTGCGTGTGGATATTGTCTAGATGGAAATATCTGTATTTAAACTCACAGTTTATATGTTGTAATAATAAAGTTGTAGTTATTTCTGTACCATGTATTTGGCGACTCAGAATGGGTTGGATGGAATGGACCTATTTTGGGGGCGTCATAAAACCTTCGTACCAAGGTAACAAAATCTTCATACCAAAGTAACTAATTCACATCCACACCTGTAGTTTTTTCATAGTTCAGTTGGTAGCCAAACCTTCAGACCAAGGTAATCAATTCAATTTTATTAAGTTACCAATTTCGTTTGAATGTGATGCAGTTGGTAGCCAACCATTTATACAAAGGTAACCATTTTATTATTTATGAGTAACAAAATAGTTATAAATTTTTTTTTCAAACTTTTTGTAGGGCGAATCTTCTTCTTATTCTCATTGGCGTTTTGGACAACGGAGATTCGCGGCAATGTAGCGGCAGAGTATGTGAGGTGTAGCGACGGTGTAGCGGCGGACTATTATTTCAAAGTGTATTTGAGGGAGATGAAGATTTGAATTTGAATATTTAAACTTGAATTATTATTTTGGATTTGGATTTGTTTTTGTTGTTAGATCCAAATATTTGAATTTGAATTATTAATTATGGTAGTTAATTGTCCTTGATTTTAGGTTTCTGTGACGCCCCCAAAATAGGTATACATCACCTATTCTGAGTCGCCAAATACATGTTACAGAATACAAATACAATCTTAAATATACAACATGAGTTGTGAGTTTTAATACAAATATTGTCTTCTGAGGCGATTCAAACTCAAAATAAGTCCTCAATACATTTATTAACACACTATTTCATAGAATAGTGAGGACTACTAATGCTATCCTCTAGACCGCCACTCCGTTCCCCGACTAGTCCCTGCTACGTTCTCATTTCCTGAAGAGAACAGTGAAAGAAAGGGTGAGCTCAACTAGCCCAGTAAGAAATATTATGACTAAGATAATGCAGGATAAATTATCATTAGCCTTCAACAATGTTAAACTGATAAAATACAATAGACATCAAGTTTAACTGCAGCGGAACAAGCAATCCATTAGAAAAGTCAAGTAGAGAATAAAATCTACTATCTTCTATGATTTAAAATGTTTTCATCAATTTTTATCGCTGAGACTCAGCTTAATAAATAAAATCAAATCATCCCTGCATCATAGTCAAGGATATTCATGTAATCATCAATGGTCATGACTATACTGAATAATCCCTGGTCATAATCACACCAACAACTGTCCATCTATGAACTACAGGCCAATGAGGACTTTTACCACATCATTCGTCACATTATGGTCATGACTATAACGAAAAATTCCTGGTCACAATCATACCAAGTCCATCTATGCACGTAAGCCAAAGATGACTTTAATCACAATATAAGCATGATGATGATGACAATGACATAATAATTCAATAAAACAAGTTCAAAAATTAATTTATCTAGGAACCAATAACGTCTAAATTGTCAACATGATACTTCTTTGTAGAGTAAAATTCAAGAATGCTCAGAAGAATATTTTCACGAAAAGATACTGGATGAAACGCAAATATCCAGAATATTCCACTAATTTTAAGGAATATAGAAGCCAAAGCTTTAACCAACTGTGTATAATAGAATATATAAACTGCAAATGGATTTTCGCCCGCCATGTGGTAATCCACGTATACAGATCATTTCCACAATTTAATAAGGAATGAATACAAAGGATCATTCACCATGCATGTGGTAATCCACATAGACAGGTTATTCCAACAGAATAATAAAGAATGAAATAACAGAAGAATTCACTATGCATGCGATAGATCGCACCGACAAGTTATTTCCAACATAATAATAAATAATGGAACCAGGTCATGCGTAACACACAAACAGGATATTCTGACAGAATAATAAAGAATGGAACCAGGTCATGCATAAAACACAGACAGGATATTCCGACAGAATAATAAAGAATGGAACCAGGTCATGCATAAACGCATTGCATGTGATATTCGGCGAATAATAAAGAATCGGAATAATAGAAGAATCTCACCATGTATGCAGATTGCACAAACAAAGTTATTCTAACATAATAATAAAGAATGGAATAACAGAAGAATTTTACTATGTATGCGGTACTTCGCATAAACAGGTTATTCCAACATAATAATAAAGAATGGAATAACAGAAGAATTTCGCCAAGTTTAGGGTAGTCCGTGTATACAGGTTATTCCAACGGAATAATAAAGAATGGAATAACAGAAGTTCTCTTCATGAATACAAAAGAAATAATACCCCTAACGAGTACAACAAATAATATCCCTTACCTTTGAAAGAAGAGTATTCGAATTTGGTAGAAATGAGGATATACTCGAAGAAAACTTGCACTACACTCAAAGCTTTCTTAAACTCTAAAGAAATACGCTCAAGATTATAGAAGAAGAATTATCTGAACTTCTGGCGTGATTTCAATTCTAACTAAGTATCTTATTTATAGGAAAATAGAAAGTATACTATGCAATAAAATATAATATATATATATATATATATATATATATTTATATATTTTATTTAAAATCTAATAAAATAAATAACTTTATAAAGTATTTTATTTTATATAAAAAAATTTACTATGCAAAATACTATGCGCAGCACTTTATGTAACACTATGCATAATATAATATAATATATTCTATTTATAATCTAATAAAACAAATAACTTTATAAAAGTATTACATTTTTATATAAAAAGATTTTACTATGCAAAACACTATGCATAATAGAATATAATATATTCTATATATAGTCTAATAAAACAAATAACTTTATAAAAGTATTCTGCTTTTATATAAAAAGCTTTTATGTTTTATTACATTAATAATACTAATAAAACAAAACTCATCATCATTATTATAATTCACATTATTAATCCAATTGTGTCGCTCCTGGAAAGAGGGGGCTTTCCAATAAGGATTTCTCCCTATTGGCGTGAAATTAGGTGACCAAACCTCTCCTTGGCAGAACTTCTAGACATCGTTAATATTGTAAATAATAATATTAATTACTTTGTTATCTCAATTATTGATTTAATAATATATAAAATATCGACAATAATTGAATCAAATAACGTGAGATACTATGCAGCAATTACTGTAGCAATAATTGAACAAAACTGAGTGACTTCTCACGTAAGCATCAATAATGTAAGACCCCAACTTATTATAAATAAAATTGAATTTTCCTCTATTTATTATTCTAAATTATTAGGATGTTAATTTGATATAATGCTTTGGTTATGGGTGAAATGTGTAAATTTTATAAAATAAACAAGTGGTTGTAAAATATTCATTTCTGTCGGGAAATATTCGTTTGGTCGTGGAATATTCTTTTGCTCTGGGAATATTAAATGCAATGAGTGCCAAACTCCATTATTGGGTCCCATAACGGAAAATGGTTGGATGAAGGAAAACGACAAAGTTTGAGTTGTTATAAATAACGGCGTAATTGTTACCGTTAACACTGTTGGAATACCTAGTGGTTAAAATACAGTAATACGCGTGGTGGCATAGTAGCAAACGGTATTGCATAGTATTATTGAATTATTGATTCTTACGTAAGAAGGCACTGCTCAATAATTATTCACGTGAATTCTTTATTCAATATTTTATTTTATTGATTCAATAATTCTTTGCATTGATATTTTATATTATTGTTGTTTCAATAATTGTCATTGCACAATATTTGCCATTATCAGATTAATAATTCATATTATTTGAATAATATTATCAGATAGCATTATTGGCAATCTCTAGAAAGTTCTATCTAAGGAGAGGTTTGGTCACCTAATTGCGCGCCAGTAAGGAGAAATCCTTATTGGAAAGCCCCCTCTTTCCTGGGAACGGCTTGGTTATCATAATTGTGATTCTGTAATATTATTTGAGAATTATTAGTTATTGATTTATATGATATGGAAATATTTATTTAATGCGGATATAAATGATGAATTTTTTTATGTGGTTATAAATGAAGGAATTAATGTTGAGGTGTTTTATCAGTATTTTGTCGGATTGGAGGTATTAAAAGATCAAACGAGTGTTCTTGAGATATATTGCGTGAGTTATAATTTTTGATCCGACCGTTGGGCCACTTTTGGTTGGTGAGAAATGTGCTCAAATTGAATTTCAAATGTGGTGGGTGGCAATAGTAGCAGGTAAAGCCATCAGGTAACAGGTCAAGTCTGCTTCAGCGTGCTAACATATTCTTATAAATAGAAGGCTAAGTTAGAATTGAAAATCACACCAGAAACAAAGTTTTCTCTCTTTCTCTCTCTATATTATCGAGCGTATTCTTGTGAGTATTTTGATACTTTGAGTGTTCTATATACTGGTGCAAGTTCCTTGACACTATATCCAAGATTCCATCGTAAGCATCTTTTTGAGGTAAGGGATGTTATTTTCTTCATATATGATATTATTTCTTTCAATATCATTATGCCAAAGTATTGATCTAAACTTTTTATCAAATTTGGAACTTTTTGTGTCGGGGTTACTATTCACGTATACGACATTATTCACGTATTCAGCACTATTCACGAATACGACACTATTCACCGAAAAATGATTTTTTTTTTGTCCAAGATGTCTATTATGGTTACTATCTTTGATTGTATCCATGTTTTGATCTTTATTTTTGAATTCTGCTTCACAATTGGTTATTATGAAGTATTATTGATATTGGATAAACTGTTATATGAATCCCTAATATTTGTCCTTCTATCTCACTTGATTCATTTTCTTTAAAATATTTTTCATCATCTTCAGTCCTAAATGATGATATTATTGAATATCTTTGGCCTGTAGTGCAAAGATGAATGATTAATTGATGAATATCTTTGGCCCGTAGTGCAAAGATGAACAGGTGTTGAGATGAACATGACTAACTGGTGATATAAATGAATATCTTTGGCCTGTAGTGCAAAGATAAATATTTGATTAAAGATGTATTTTGATTGTTGTTACAGGGATAAAATATTGATGATGGACTTTTAAATCTTAGAAGATAGTAGAACTCATTCTCTACTTGACTCTTCTAATGGATTGTTGTTTTCGCTGCAGAATATTGATCTAAAACTTGTTGTCTATTATATTATATTAGATTTTTCCCTATTGAGGACTAATGATAATTTATTGTATATTATCTTAGTCATAATATTCTTTACTGGGCTAGTTGATCTCGCCCTTTTCTTTTTTGTTCCAATTTTCTTATCAGGAGGTGAGAACATAGCAGGATCTAGTCGGGGTATGGAGTGATGGTTCTAGAAAGATGTTTTAACAGTCCTCACTATTTCTATAAAATAGTGTATGAATAATTATAATGAGGACTTATTTGGGTGTGTATATTGTCTATAAGACAATATTTGTATTTAAACTCACAGTATGTGTTGTCGTATTTTGCATGACAATTGTATTATTGAAGTTGTAGTTTGCTTTCTGTACCATGTATTTGGCAACTCAGAATGGGTTGGATGGATTGGACCTATTTTGGGGGCGTCACAATTGGTATCAAAGCTTAGGGATATGATCCCTGGCTGAGATGTGAGAATAGAACTAGGAGGGGAGAGATGAGTAAATCCTTCGCTAGTGTGTCCTTTCTAAGCTTATTTGTTGGTCGGTCATAATATAGGGATATTATGTGATATGTTAATTTGTTTAATTAACCCTTGTTTTATGGCAGTATTTAAGAATGACAGCTGAGAACGTTAAAAATGGAGTAAATGAGATCGTGGAGACACCTCTAATCACTAACCAAGATAATGTGATGTTAGGCGAAGAAGGAATTACAGATATCCATGTTGTGAGTGAAGAATTGATAGTTGCACCCGAGATAGTCGCAGAGGTAGCAGCTGAGAGTGAGGAAGAAGAGGAAGAAGAGGTACCTGAGGAGAATTTATTAGAAGAATTTTATGATCGAAATTTAGAATTGCAAAATCGAATTCATGAGTTAGAAGAGCAGGCTGAAGAACGGCATGCGGTCGTGGAGTAAAAGGATGCAACAATTCAAGCTTGTGTTACCCAATATGTGATGCTTGAACAAAAGCACTCTTTGGCATAATATAAGACGATAAAGCTGGAATCTGAGCTGAAAGAAGAAACAACTGAACGACTGAGAATGAGTGATGCATGGGTAAAAGCCGCACGATGCGTTGATATTGTGGAAAGAGATGTTTGATCTAAGAAGGCTAAAATAGATGATATGTATTTGTCTTTTTGGACATCAATTGAGAGAACCCAACATCGAGTTTTGAATTACCCAGTACATTGCGGTCAACCCCAATTCGACATGGATCGAAGATTAATGATTCAGATCATGAAACAGGAGTACGATGAAGTAGTTGAGGGTGGAATATGCCCTATAGAAAATTCAATTTCAACGGTAGTGATGACACCAAATGCTACCCCAGACAAGTCAAAGCCGGTTAGTTCAAGGGAGAGCGGTTGTCATGACTTCCCAACAAGTGAGGAACCCAAATGAAGTTATCACGGGTTAGTTAATCATAAATTTTTGTGAAGTTTATATCTTACTAGATACCGGTTCTACCCATTCTTTTATCTCTCCTGCTTATGCTCAACGTTTAAACTTGACTTCAGAGAAATTAGACTTTGACTTATCTGTGGAGACTCCGTTAGGAGAAACCTTTATCACATCTACTATTTATAAATCTTACTTAATCCAAGTTGGCACAATGACGTTACCTGTTGATCTTATCTCTTTAAAGATACTTGCATTTAACGTGATTTTAGGGATTGATTGGTTAACTACTCATCATGCCAAAATTGATTATTTTCATAAGGTTGTTAGTTTTCATATTCCTAACCAACTTATTATGTGAACTCAAGCAACCAAACCATTGAAGTCAAACACTTTCATATCAAGCCATAAAGCCATTCATTTATTGAAAAATGGATGTCAAGCTTTCTTAGCCCATGTTATGGATTTGAATAAAGACACGTCAGATTTGAATAAAATTTCTGTTGTTAGTGAATTTCCTGACGTATTTTCTGAAGAATTTCTTGGCCTACCCCCAGAGTGTGATATTGAATTTTGTATCGACTTTGAACCCAGTACAAAACCCATTTCTAAAATCTTTTATCAAATGGCTCCTATTGAACTTCAGGAGTTAAAAACCCAAGTACAAAAGTTGGTACCCGAGCCTCTATCTGGTGACTTCCTTTGTGGAATGCACTAAAGCCAGACTCTCCATAGGGAACTCTATATTTGTGTGGTGGTAAAACGATAGGTGCCATTGTGACGTGTAATCCAAGATTGGGATATGAATCACATATGAGAGCAACTTAAGTCAGTAATCGAAATATCTAGCTTTCTAGGCTTAATTGGTTACTATCAGAGATTCGTGGAAGGACTTTCTCGAATCGCTACTCGCTAACTTAGTGACTCGAGAAAGATACAAAATTGGTGGGAGCGCGAGGAATGCGAGAAGATTTTACAAGAGTTCAAGAGGCGACTCATTTCGGCACTTGTTCTGACCATACCATCCTGGAAAAGCGAAC
The DNA here is from genome assembly GCA_020205605.1 of Panax ginseng. Lineage (NCBI taxonomy): Eukaryota > Viridiplantae > Streptophyta > Magnoliopsida > Apiales > Araliaceae > Panax > Panax ginseng. The sequence goes on from CM035135.1 coordinate 33,925,219, forward strand.
GAGGTAGTTGACGCGTTAAGTAGAAGATCGTACACAAGTACGAGTGTGATATTGTAGAACACAAAGACCTATTTTGTATAACTTACAAAGGATGGAGATAGAGTTAAAGACTCTAGGGACCCACATGATAATATACGAGTAGAATCGACTTTAATCGATAACGTTAAAGCCACTCAAGCTACACACCGGAGCTGATGAATATAAAGAAGAAGGTGCAAGAAGGCGTTATTCTAGAAGTAAGAGTCGATGAAGAGAAGAAAGCTCAAACCTTCGATTTATTTGAAATCCTCAATCGAGTAGGACCGTGGCCTATAAACTTCCTCTATACGCGCTAAGTATGTCGCGTGTTCATAATATTTTTCACGTATCGATGTTACATAAATATGTGGATGACCCAAACCACATTATTGGGTTAGAACCAGAAAAGATAGCCGAGGATTTAACGTACGAGGAGGTACCTGTCAAGATCTTGGATAGGAAAGAGCATGTCCTACGCACCAAGATTAGACCACAAGTTAAGGTTTTATGGAGGAACCATGCAATTTATGAAATGACCTGGGAGTTGGAATCGAAAATGAAAGCAAGGCACCCTCACCTGTTCGAAACACCAGGCACGCACGTCAATTTCGAGGACGAAATTTTATAAGGAGGGGAGGTTGTAAGACCCCAACTTATTATAAATAAAATTGAATTTTCCTCTATTCATTATTCTAAATTATTAAGGTGTTAATTTGATATAATGCTTTGGTTATGGGTGAAATGTGTAAATTTTACAAAATAAGCAAGTGGTTGTAAAATATTCATTTCTGTCGGGGAATATTTGTTTGGTCGTGGAATATTCTTTTTGTCGGAGAATATTTTATTTTATTGATTTAATAATTGCTGCATTGATATTTTATATTATTGTTGTTTCAATAATTGTCATTGCACAATATTTGCCATTATCAGATCAATAATTCATATTATTTGAATAATATTATCAGATAGCATTATTGATAATGTCTAGAAAGTTCTGTCTAAGGAGAGGTTTGGTCACCTAATTGCACGCCAGTAAGGAGAAATCCTTATTGGAAAGCCCCTCTTTCCTGGGAACAGCTTGGTTGTCATAATTGTGATTCTGTAATATTATTTGAGAATAATTAGTTATTGATTTATATGATAAGGAAATATTTATTTAATGCGGATATAAATGATGGATTTATTTATGTGGTTATAAATGAAGGAATTAATGTTGAGGTATTTTATCAGTATTTTGTCAGATTGGAGGTATTAAAAGATCAAACGAGTGTTCTTGAGATATATTGCGTGAGTTATAATTTTTGATCCGACCGTTGGATCGTTGTGATTTTTGGATATGTTATACATATATAAGTTGAGTATATGTCCAAAAATTTTGAACAGTTAAAAATGAACGTATGATTTGTTATGAATTTTAAGAGGTGACTGGTTCAGAAATTATTGAAGTATCCGAATTTATCATTTTGGTGGAAAATTCTAGAATTGGTGGGCCCCACTTTTTGGTTGGTGAGAAATGTTCTCAAATTGAATTTCAAATGTGGTGGGTGGCAATAGTAGCGAGTAAAGCCATCGGTGGCAGTCAAGTCAAAGTCTGCCTTGTCTAACAACATTTTCCTATAAATAGAGGGGCTAAGCTAGAATTGAAAATCACACCAGAAATAAAGTGTTCTCTCTTTCTCTCTCTATATTATCGAGCGTATTCTTGTGAGTATTTTGATACTTTGAGTGTTGCTATACGGTGCAAGTTCCTTCAAAGACTATATCCAAGATTCCGATCAAGTAATCTTGTCTTTTTGAGGTAAGGGATGTTATTTTCTTCATATATGATATTATTTCTTTCAATATCATTATGCCAAAGTATTGATCTGAACTTTTTATCAAATTTGAAACTTTTTGTGTCGGGGTTACTATTCACATATACGGCATTATTCACGAATACGGTACTATTCACCGAAAAATGAAAATTTTCCTTTTTGTCCAAGATGTCTATTATGGTTACTATCTTTGATTGTATCCATGTTTTAATCTTTATTTTTGAATTCTGCTTCACAATTGGTTATTATGAAGTATTATTGATCTTGGATAAACTGTTATACGAATCCCTAATATATGTCCTTCTATCTCACTGGATTCGTTTTCTTTAAAATATTTTTCATCATCCTCAGTCCTAAATGATGATATTACTGAATATCTTTGGCCCGTAGTGAAAAGATGAATAGGTGTTGAGATGAACATGACCAACTGGTGATATAAATGAATATCTTTTTGCACAAAGTGCAAAGATGAATATTTGATTAAAGATGTATATTGATTGTTGTTACAGGATAAAATATTGATGATGGACTTTTAAATCTTAGAAGATAGTAGAACTCATTCTCTACTTGACTCTTCTAATGGATTCTTTATTTTCACCGCAGAATATTGATCTAAAACTTGTTGTCTATTATATTCTATTAGATTTTTCCTGTTGAGGACTAATGATAATTTGTTGTATATTATCTTAGTCATAATATTCTTTACCGGGCTAGTTGAGCTCACCCTTTTCCTTTTTGTTCCATTTTTCTTCTCGGAGGTGAGAAACATAGCGAGGATCTAGTCGGGGTATGGAGTGATGGTTCTAGAAAGATGTTTTAGCATGATCCTCACTATTTACGTAAAATAGTGTATGAATAATTGTAATGAGGACTTATTTGGGTGTGGATATTGTCTAGAAGACAATATTTGTATTTAAACTCATTATGTGTGTTGTCGTATTTTGCACGACAATTGTATTATTGAAGTTGTAGTTTACTTTCTGTACCATGTAATTGGCGACTCAAAATGGGTTGGACCTATTTTGGGGGCGTCACAAATAATCAATACCGTGTGCTACTATGCAACCACGCGTATTACTATACTTTTAACACCGGGTGTTTCAACAGTTTTAACGGTAAAACTTCTGCCGTTATTTTTATAAAAATATTTTTATTGTTTTCTCAATCCGACAATAATTCCGTTGTGGGGTCCACCAATGATTGTGCCGTCGTACGAAAATTCCCTGTTAAAATGAATATTCCCCGACCAATTGAATATTAAATAACAACTTGCATACTTTTCAAAATTTATAAATATTACCCACAACTATAACATTATCTCAAATCCACACCATAATTTTGAAAAAAATATTTCGAGAAATTTAACTCTTTATTCATAAAATTTGGGGTCTCACAATCTCCCCTTCTTATGAAATTTTGCCCTCAAAATTTACGTACCTACCTGGTATGCCAAAGAGGTGAAGGATACCTTGACTTCATTTCAGATTCTAACTCTTGAGGTATAACCTTTGAGTGTTGAATACGATCCTTCTTATCCAAAATTTTAACACGCATCTTCTCATACATTAAATCTTCTGCTATCTCATCTAGTTCTAATTTAATAACATGGTTTGGGTCATCCATATATTTACGTAACATCGATACGTGAAAAACGTTATGAACACGCGACATACTTGGCGGTAAAACGAGTCTATAGGCCATAGTTCCTACTCGATCGAGGATTTCAAATGGGCCAATTAAATCGAGGGTTGAGATTTCCTCTCTTCGTCTATTCTTGCTTCTAGAATAACGCCCTCTTGAACCTTCTTCGTCACATTAATCAGCTCTGAGTATGTAGCTTGAGTGGGTTTAACTTTATCGATTAAAGTCGATTCTACTCGTATATTCGTTATCTTCACGTGGGTTCGTATATTCGCACTTTTAACCGCATACAATCTTCTACTCAACGCGTTAGCTACCATGTTCGCTTTTCCTACGATGGTATTAAATGGTATGATCATAATCTTCAACAGCTCGAGTCAACGTCTTTGGCGCATGTTACGTTCATTTTAGTTGAAGAAATATTTGAGGGTTTAAGAAATGGGTTTTGTACTAGGGTCAATACAAAATTCAATTTCACGCTCTGGGGTAGACCAAGAAGTCTTCAGGAATACGTCAAGAAATTTATTAATGATAGAAATATCATTCAAAATTGTGACTCTCATCCAAGACTTGGATAGTACGTCACATTGATACCTATCAACTTGCCATCATTATACATGGCTTCCCCTACAGAAAGTCTGGCTTCGGTGTATTCCACACAAGGAAGTCACCAACGAAAGGCTCGGGGCTCTTTACTTATGGCTTGATATGACAGTGATTGACTTTAGTGGTTTGGTTGCTTGAATTCGCATAACAGGTTGCTTAGGAATATGAAAGCTAACAACCTTACGAAAATAATCAATTTTAGCATGATGAGTAGTTAACCAATCGATTCCTAAAATCACACCAAAGACAAGTATTTTCAAAGAGACAAGATCGACAGGTAACATGAAAGTGTCGATTTGAATCAAATAAGATTTATAAACAGTGGAGGTAACGAAGGTTTCTCCTAAAGGAGTTTCAACAGATAAGTCAAAGTATAATTTCTCAGGAGTCAAATTTAAACGTTGAGCGCAAGCAAGAGAGATAAAAGAATGGGTAGAACCGGTATCTAATAAGGTATAGACTTCGCAAGAATTTATGATTAACTTACTCGTGACAACTTCGTTTGAGTTCCTCGACAAATGCTCTCACTTAAACTACCGACTTTGACTTGTCTGAGACATCCTTTGGCATCACAATCCCAGCTGGACTTGACTTCACTACACGACAAATGTGACGCCCCCAAAATAGGTATACATCAACTATTCTGAGTCGCCAAATACATGGTACTGGATACAAATACAAACTAATTATACAACAGTCGTGTAAAATACGACAAAACATATGCTGTGAGTTTTAATACAAATATTGTCATCTAGACAATATCCACACTCAAAATAAGTCCTCAATACATTTATTAACACACTATTTCATAGAATAATGAGGACTACTAATGCTATCATCGTGACCGCTACCCGCTCCCTCGACTAGTCTCATTACGCTCTCATTTCTCAAGAGAACAATGAAAACAAAAGGGGTGAGCTCAACTAGCCCAGTAAGAAATATTATGACTAAGATAATGCAAAATAAATTATCGTTAGCCTTCAACAGTGTTAAATTGATAAAATATAACAACATCAAGTTTAACTGCAGCGGAACAAGTAATCCATTAAAAGAGTTAAGTAGAGAATAAAATCTACTATCTTTTATGATTTAAAAGGTTTTTCATCACTTTTATCGCTGAGACTCAGCTTAATAAATAATCCACATCTTCCCTGCACTACGGCCAAGGATATTCATTAGTATCACAACCACAAATTATCCATGCACTACGGCCAAGGATATTCCTTAGTTTCACAACCACAAATTATCCATGCACTACGGGCCAAGGATATTCGTGTATTCATCAATGGTCATGATCATGCCAACAATCGCCTATCAATGCACTACGCCAACGAGGACTTTTACCACATCATTTGTAATATTACGATCGATGATTATACCGAATAATCCACGGTCATAATCATACCAAGTACATCTATGCACTACAGAGCCACAAATGACTTTCAACATAATATAAACATGAGGATGATGACAATGATATAAGAATTCAATAAAACAAGTTCAAGAATTAATTTATCCAGAACCAACAACGTCCAAATTGTCAACATGATACTTCTTTGTAGAGTAAAATTCAAGAATGCTCGGAAGAATATTTTCATGAAAAGATACTGGATGAAGCGCAAATATCAAGGATATTCCACTAATTTCGTAGAGTATAGAAGTCAAAACTTTAACCAACTGAGTATAATAAAGAATGGAATAACAAAAGAAATCACTAGGCATGCGTTAGATCGCACAGACAGGTTATTCCAATAGAATAATAAACAACGGAACCAGGTCATGCGTAAAATGCAGACAGGATATTTCAACAGAATAATAAATAATGGAACCAGGTCATGCGTAAACGCACAAACAGGATATTCCAATAGAATAATAAACAACGGAATCAGGTCATGCATAAACGCACGGACAGGATGTTCCAACAGAATAATAAATAACGAAACCAGGTCATACATAAAGTGTAAGACCCCAACTTTTATGAATAAAAATGAATTTTCTATAAATATCATTTTTGAATATTATATAATAAATTTGATATAATGTTATAGTTATGGGTAATATTTATAAGTTTTGCAAAATACGCAAGTTGTTATATAATATTCGATTGGTGGGGAATATTCATTTTAACGGGGAATATTAAATGCGGCCACTGCCAATCATTAGTGGACCCCACAATGTAATTATTGTCGATTGAGAAAATGACAAAAATATTTTATTAAAAATAACGGCGGAAGTTTTACTGAATAATCTTGTTGAACTACTCGGTAGTAAAAGTACAATAATACACAATATTAATCGACCAGGTCATTCCCAGGAAAGAGGGGGCTTTCCAATAAAGATTTCTCCCTATTGGGGCACAATTAGGTGACCAAACCTCTCATTGACAGAAATTCTAGATATCATTAATATTGCAAATAATAATATTAATAACTTTGTCGTCTCAATTATTGATTTAATAATATATAAAATATCTACAATAATTGAATCAAATAATGTGAGATACTATGCAACAATTATTGTAACAATAATTGAACAAAACTAAGTGACTTCTCACGTAAGCATCAATAATCGATACCGTGTGCTACTATGCAACTACACGTATTACTGTACTTTTAACATCGGGTGTTTCAACAGTTAACGGTAAAACTTCCGCCGTTATTTCATAAAATATTTTTGTCATTTTCTCAATCCGACAATAATTCCGTTGTGGGGTCCACCAATGATTGTCTTTGTTGCATTTAATATTCCTTGTTAAAACGAATATTCCCCGACCAATCGAATATTATATAACAACTTCATGCATACTTTTGCAAAATTTATAAATATTACCCACAACTATAACATTATATCAAATTCACTCCATAATATTCAAAAATGATATTTATAGAAAATTTATTTTTATTCATAAAAGTTGGGGTTTTACAACCTCCCCTTCTTAAAAAATTTCGCCCTCGAAATTAGGGTACGTACCTGGTATGTCGAAGAGGTAAGGATACCTTGATTTCATTTCAGATTCTAACTCCCAGATCATTTCCTCAACATCATGGTTTCTCCACAAAACTTTGACTTGAGGTATAACCTTGGAGCGTAGAATATGTTCATTCTTATCCAAGATTTGAACAGGAACCTCTTCATACATTAAATCTTCCGCTATTTCAACCGGTTCTAACTCTATAATGTGGTTCGGGTCTTCCACATATTTATGTAACATGGATATATTAAAAACGTTATGAACACGAGACATACTTGGTGGTAAAGTGAGTCTATACGTCACAGTTCCTACTCGATCGAGGATTAGAAATGGGCCAATAAATCGAGGATTGACCTTTCCTCTCTTTCCAAATCTTGTAACTCCTTTCCATGGAGCAACACGTAACAACACATAATCTCCAATATCGAATTCCACGTCCTTTCGATGAAGATCAGGATAACTCTTTTGTCGATCTTGTGAGGTTTTTATACGTTCTTGGGATCGTTTGAATCTTTTCCGTAGTCATACGTATTACAACTCGGTCCCAACAACGTTGCTTCACCCACCTCATGCCAAAGACACCGGAGAACGACACTTTCTTCCATACAACGCCTCAAATGGAGCCATGCCAATACTTGCTTGATAACTGTTGTTGTAGGAAAACTCCACCAATGGTAAGAACTTGTCCCAACTTCCCTTAAAGTCAAGGACACAGAGTCTTAATAAATCTTCCAGAGTTTGAATAGTCATCTCTGATTGTTCGTCCGTTTGAGGATGATATGCTGAACTAAATCGTAAATACGTGCCCATAGCTTTTTGTAAACTAACCCAAAATCGTGAAGTGAATCTTGGGTCTCGATCAGAAACTATGGATATTGGCATACCATGCAGTCTTACAATCTCGTTTATGTATATACGAGCAAGACGTTCAAGTGTATAAGTTTCTCGTATTGGTAAGAAATTAGCAGACTTGGTCAATCTATCAACAATAACCCAAATTGCATCTATGCCTTGAGAAACCTTGGGAAGACCAGTAATGAAATCCATGGTAATGTGCTCCCACTTCCATTCTAGAATTTCAAGTGGTTGTAATGCACCTTTAGGTACTTGATGCTCCGCCTTGACTCGTTGACAAGTTAGACACCTTAAGATAAACAGCGCTATCTCTCTCTTCATATTGCTCCACCAAAATGTATGACGAAGATCATGATACATTTGGTACTCCCAGATGGATTACAAACGATGTGTTGTGCGCCCCATCATGATTTTATTCTTTAAATCGGGTCATTAGGAACACAAAAGTCCGGAGTTGACTCAAGTATTCCTTCTTCATCAATTCTTGCTTCCTAAGATACACCTTCTTGCACTTTCTTTCTCATACGCGATCGCCTTCAGTCTCAGTAACTTGAGTAGCTTTAACTTTATCAATTAAAGTCAGTTCTACTCGTATATTCGCCATCATCATATGGGTCTCTGGAGTCTTTAACTCTATCTCCATCCTTTGCAAGTCACACAAAATGGGCCTTTGCGTTGTCAATATCGAACTCGTACCTGCATATAATCTTTTACTCAATACGTCAGCTACCACGTTCGTTTTTTCTAGGATGGTATTGGATGGTATAATCATAATCTTTCAAAAGTTCAAGCCAATGTCGTTGTCGCATGTTGAGTTCCTTTTGAGTGAAGAAATATTTGAGGCTTTTATGATCCGTAAAGATCTTTTCTTTCTCCCCATACAAGTAATGCCTCCAAATTTTAAGTGCGAAGCAACAAATGCCAACTCTAGATCATGAGTAGGATAATTCCTCTCATATTCTTTGAGTTGTCAAGAGGCATAAAGGCGACTTTCCCATGTTGCATGAGAACACATCCTAACCCTTTACAGAAGCATCATCATAGATGACAAATCCTCCAAGGGATGGTATTGTCGAGCAGTGCTTAAATGAGTCTCCTCTTGAGTTCTTGAAAACTCTTCTCATTTCTCGCTCCAACCGAATTTTGTATCTTTCCAAGTCGGGTGAGTTAATGGAGTAATGATCCGAGAAAACCCTTCTACGAATCTCCGATAATAACCAAATGTTCGAGAAAGCTACATACTTGATCCATCGATTTAGGTTGCTCCCACTTTGAATAGCTTCAATCTTTCTTTGAGTCAATGATATTCCATGACTTGATACTACGTGCCCAAGGAATGCTACTTCCTCAAGCCGAACTCATATTTCTTCAACTTGGCATAAAGCTTATATTCACGAAGCTTTTGGAGTATCAGCCTCAAGTGTTGCTCATGATCTTTACGGCTTTTGGAATAAATAAGGATGTCATCAATAAAGATGACCACAAAGTGACCCAAATATTCCTTGAATACTCGGTTCATCATATCCATGAAAGCAGTAGGAGCATTAGTCAATCCAAAAGATATGACTAGGAATTCATATTGCCTGCTGCGAAGTTTTTGAAAGCCGTCTTTTGAATGCCATCGGTTCTAATCTTCAATTGGTGATATCCGAACGAAGATCAATCTTTGTAAAGAATTTGGCTCCTTGTAGTCGGTCAAGCAAATCATCATCAATACGCGGCAATGAGTACCTATTTTTGATGGTGACATGATTCAACTCCCGATAATCAATACAAAGTCGCATACTCCCATCTTTCTTTTTACGAATAGAGCGAGAGCACCCCAAGGAAAAGTACTAGGGCGAATAAAGCCAATGTCTAACAATTCCTCGCATTTGGGTCTTTAACTCCACGAAGTTCAATAGGAGCCATTTGATATGGGGCTTTGGAAATGGGTTTTGTACCAGGTTCAAGGTCGATACAAAATTCAATTTCATGCTCTGGGGGTAGGCCAAGAAGTTATTCAGGGAATACGTCAGGAAATTTATTAACAATAGAAATATCATTCAAAACTGACGTATTTTTGTTTAGATCCGTAGCATGAGCTAAGAAAGCTTGACATCCATTTTTAATAAATGAATAGCTTTATGGCTTGAGATGACAATGATTGATTTTAATGGTTTGGTTGCTTGAATTCAGCATAATAGGTTGGTTAGGAATATGAAAGCTAACAACCTTACGAAAATAATCAATTTTGCATGATGAGTAGTTAACCAATCAATTCCTAGAATTACGTCCAAATGCAAGTATTTTCAATGAAATAAGATCGACAGGTAATGTGAGGGTACCGATTTGTACCAAACAAGACTTATAAACCGTGGATGTAATGAAGGTTTCTCCTAATGGAGTTTCAACAGATAAGTCAAAGTCCAATTTCTTCGGAGTCAAATTTAAAAGTTGAGCGCAAGTAGAAGAAATAAAAGAATGGATAGAACCGGTATCAAATAAGGTATATACTTCGCTAGAGTTTATGATAAACTTACCCGTGATGACCTCGTTCGGGTTCCTTGCTTTCTAGGAGGTCACGTCAAACGCTCTCCCTTGAACTACCGATTATATCTTGTCTGGGACGGCCTTTGATGCCTCCATCCCAGCTGGACTTGTCTTCGGTGCATGACAAAATCGGGCCAGGTGACCTTCTCTTCCACAATTATAACATGCTTTGGATGGCATTGCGTAGTTTGGACTGATGTGTCCCTCTCCTCCACATTTGAAGCATATGATAGGTGGTCGTTCTCCTTCCTTAATGACAGGTGCTGATGCTGACGTCTTTCCATCATTGTTGAATCTCCTCTTCTTAAAATGTCCACTCTTATTGTTTTGGCCATGATTACCATCGAAGTGGTTACCATTTCTGGCATGTTGATTCCTTCCACGCTTATTGTCACCGCTTCGATGACTGTTATTGTAAAATCCCAAATTTTACGAATAAAGATTTAAATTTCTCGAAATATTTTTTTTAATGTTATAGTGTGTATTTGATATAATGTTATAGTTGTGGGTAATATTTATAAATTTTGCAAAGTATGCAAGTTGTTATATTATATTCGATTGGTCGGGGAATATTCTTTGTGTCGGGGAATATCCGTACGATGGTACAATCATTGGTGAACCCCACAATGGAATTATTGTCAGATTGAGAAAACGACAAAAGTATTTTATTAAAAATAAAGGCAGAAGTTTTACCGTTAATACTGTTGAACTACTCGATTGTAAAGTACAATAATACGCATGGTTGCATAGTGGCACACGATATTGGTTATTGATGCTTACGTGAGAAGTCACTCAGTTATACTCAATTATTGCTACAGTAATTGCTGCATCATATCTCTCATATTATTGATTCGATTATTGTCACAGTATCATCTGCATAATATGATATATTGTTAAATCAATAATTGAGACGACAAAGTTTTTTATATTATTAAATTATAATATTTATAATGTTTAGAAGTTCTGTCAAGGAGAGGTTTGGTCACCTAATTGCGTGCCAATAAGGAGAAATCCTTATCGGAAAGCCCCCTCTTTCCTAGGAACGACCTGGTTGTTAAATATTGTGAGTTATAATATCAATGATGAATAAGTTCGTGTTGATTAAAGATGAATTTGATAGTTCCATTGTATTGGGATTATTGGTGTTAGTTGAAATCGATATCTATTCCGATGATAATTGATGTCTGGGGGTTATATTGATAAATCGGGTAATTTATCGGATAAATGAGCAATTAATTGCTACTAATTTACATGCTTATATAACTATTTGTTCACATGTGTGTACTATTAATTCACATGATTTACTATTAGGGGAGTTGGAGCAAGATTGATAATACTTATAGGACTAAATTAAAAATGAAGAAAAAGAGGAAGGTATTATACTGTAATATTTTGAGCCCCAAAATGTGCAATTATCAAAACTATATTTTCCTATAAATAGAAGCTCATTCTTCTTTCATTTCTCACGAATTCACTAAAGCTTTAGAGCAATTATTATAGAGAGAAATTATAGAGAGAAAGAAGAAGAGAAGTCCGCTCTCACTTATTCCAAAGATCCAATCTTCTTTTTGAGGTAAGGGGGTATTATTTTTTCATATTCATGAAGAGAACTTCATTATTCCATTCTTTATTATTTTGTTAGAATAACTCGTATACGCTGGCCTCTACCCTATACTTGGTAAAATTCTTCCATTATTCCATTCCTTATTATTCTCATTGGAATATCCTCGTTTACATCGTTTTTGTACGGACCGGTTCCGCTTTTATTATTACATTGGAATATTCTCATCATGCATTTTACTGTTGGACTGATTCCGTTATTTATTATTTTGTTGGAATAACATGTCTATGCCAAGTACCGCATGCGTGGTGATTTACATTATTATTCCATTCTTTATTATTCATTGGAATAACTTTTGTACGCTGATCACCCTATACTTGGTGAAATTCTTACATTATTCCATTCTTTATTATTCTCATTAGAATATCCTCATGCATGCGTTTCTGGCGGACATGGTTCCTTCTTTATTATTTTGTTGGAATATTCTGTCTGTGCGTTTTACGTCGGACTTGATTCCGTTATTTATTATTCTGTTGGAATAACCTGTCTATGCGAAGTACTTCATGGATGGTGATTTTTGTTGTTATTCGATTCTTTATTATTCATTTGAACATCCCGCTTGCATGCAATTTCGCTTTGACTTTGGTTCCGTTATTTATTATTCTATTAGAATAACCTGTCTATGTAGATTACCACATGCATGGTGAATGATCCTTTGTATTCATTCCTTATTAAATTGTGGAAATGATCTGTATATGTGGATTACCGCATGGCGGGTGAAAATCCATTTGCAGTTTTGTATATTCTATTATACTCGTATGAGATATCATTTCTTTTGTACTCGTCAAGAAATATCATTTTATTTGGTATTTTCTGTTAAGAGGTACTATTCACGGGTTACTATTCACTCTAGTATTATTCACTCGGGTATTCGGGGCACTTTTCATGCCGGAATACTGTTCACGAGTTACTATTCACCCAAATATTATTCACTCGGGTATTTGGAGTACTTTTCATGTCGGGTTACTATTCACGAGTACTATTCCCCAAGTACTATTCACTTGGGTACTATTCACGATGAAAAATTGATTCTTTTTGTCCAAATTATTTTTGGTGCATGAATATTATTCTTGAATTTTACTCTACAAAGAAGTATCATGTTGACAATTTGGGCGTTATTAGTTCTCGGATAATTTAATTCTTGAACTTGTTTTATTGAATTCTTATATCATTGTCATCATCCTCATGTTTATATTTTGTTGAAAGTCATCTGTGGCCTGTAGTGCATAAATGGACTTGGTATGATTATGACCAGGGATTATTCGGTATAATCATGACCGTAATGTTACAAATGATGTGAAAAAAAGTCCTCATTGGCCCGTAGTGCATTTATGGAATGTTTTTGGTATGATTAATGCTATGGATTCTCTTCGGCCAAGGGAGCAAAGATGAATTATTTTATGGCATGATCAGGACTGTTGACGAAAACATGATTATCTTTGGCCCGTAGTGCATGGATAATTCGTGGTCGTGATACTAAATAATATCCTTGGCCTGTAGTGCAAGGATGATTTGATGATGTGGATTATTTTTTTAGCTGAGTCTCAGCGATAAAAATTGATGAAAACATTTTAAATCATAGAAGATAGTAGATTTTATTCTCTACTTGACTCTTCTAATGGATTGCTTGTTCCGCTGCAGTTAAACTTGATGTCTATTGTATTTTATCAGTTTAACATTGTTGAAGACTAATGATAATTTATTCGCATTATCTTAGTCATAATATTTCTCATCGGGCTAGTTGAGCTCACCTTTTCCTTCACCGTTCTCTTGAAAATGAGAATATAGGCGAGACGAGCTAGTCGAGGACCGGAGTGACTATGCAGATGATAAGATTAGTAGTCCTCACTATTCATTAAATAGTGTGACAATAAATGTAATGAGGACCTGAATTTGAGTTTGTATATTTGCCTATGAGGACTCCATTGAGAGTGGATATTGTCTAGAAGACAATATTCTTGTTTAAACTCTCGCTTTATGTTTTGTCGTATTTTACACGACAGGTTGTATATTTAAGTTTGTATTTGAATTTTGTACCATGTATTTGGCGACTCAAGATGGGTGATGTATACCGTTTTGGGGGCGTCACGATTATCACCGGTATTATCATTTTTTTGTTTGCTCTTTTTGGTTGGGTTGACTCATTATCGCGCTCCAATAATCGAGCCCTATTAACAACATCCGAATTCAAACACGCTTTATGAGAGATAAGATATTGGCGATCTCTCGGTTTCAAACCTCTCGAAACATTCGCGTCATTCTCTCCTCATTATCAACCAAATGGGACGCAAATCGGACAACTCGGCAAACTTGGCTTCAGATCTTTGCGACACTGTTATGTTGTTTTGCTCCAACTTGATGAACTCTACCTCTTTTATGTGATGAATACTTTCGGAAAGTACTTGTCGTTGAATGCTTCTTGAACTTCTCCCAAGACATCTTCAAGTCGGCAGTTTGAGTACACTTTTACGATTCCCACCAATGAATCAGCCTCCCGCATAACATGAAGGTGGCAAGGGAACCTATTGCTCCTCGGAGCATCCTAAGACATCAAATATCTTATTGATATGCTTAATCCACGTCTCCGCCTTAAGTGGTTTTGGCTCTCCAAAAAACTCCGGTGGTCCCAGTTCCTTGAACTGCTTAGTGGTGACCGTCCGAGAGTTGCCAGTGTTTCCACCTGCATTTTGGACAAGAGCCGCTCTTTCCTAATGTTGCATGAATTGCATAAAGCCTCTGAACATTCCATCGTTCATAATCTGGTCCGTGTTATTGTTTGCCTGAGGATTGTGCTCCATTGATGTTCTCAACATTCTCGGATGTCATTTTCAAATACTGCCACAAAACAAGGGTTAATTAACATATCACATATTATCCCTATACTCTAACCGACAAATTAAATACCAAATAAACTTAGGTAGGTCATACTAGCGAAGGAATTCCCCGTATCTCCCCTCCTAGTTCTTGTCTCACATCTTAGCCAGGGATCATATCCCTAAGCTTTGATACCAACTGTGACGCCCCCAAAATAGGTATACATCACCTATTCTGAGTCGCCAAATACATGGTACTGAATACAAATACAAACTAATTATACAACAGTCGTGTAAAATATGACAAAACATATGCTGTGAGTTTTAATACAAATATTGTCATCTAGACAATATCCACACTCAAAATAAGTCCTCAATACATTTATTAACACACTATTTCATAGAATAGTGAGGACTACGAATGCTATGCTCTGGATCGTCACTCCATTCCCCGACTAGTCCCTGCTATGTTCTCATTTCCTGAAGAGAACAATGAAAACAAAAGGGGTGAGCTCAACTAGCCCAGTAAGAAATATTATGACTAAGATAATGTAAAATAAATTATCGTTAACCTTCAACAGTGTTAAACTGATAAAATATAACAACATCAAGTTTAACTGCAGCGGAACAAGCAATCCATTAAAAGAGTCAAGTAGAGAAAAAAAAATCTACTATCTTTTATGATTTAAAAGGTTTTTCATCACTTTTATCACGAGACTCACTTTTTAATAATAATCCACATCTTCCCCGCACTTCTACTACCAAGGATATTCATTAGTATCACAACCACAAATTATCCATGCACTACGGCCAAGGATATTCCTTAGTATCACAACCACAAATTATCCATGCACTACGGGCCAAGGATATTCGTGTATTCATCAATGGTCATGATCATGCCAACAATTGTCCATCAATGCACCACGGGCCAATGAGGACTTTTACCACATCATTTGTAACATTACTACCATGATTTATACCGAATAATCCCTCGGTCATAATCATACGAAGTACATCTATGCACTTCACAATTACGATGACTTTTAACATAATATAAACATGAGGATGATGACAATGATATAAGAATTCAATAAAACAAGTTCAAAAATTAATTTATCCAGGAACCAACAACGTCCAAATTGTCAACATGATACTTCTTTGTAGAGTAAAATTCAAGAATGCTCAGAAGAATATTTCCATGAAAAGATACTGGATGAAGCGCAAATATCAAGGATATTCCACTAATTTCATGGAGTATAGAAGTCAAAACTTTAACCAACAGAGTATAATAAAGAATATAATAATAAAAAAAATCACTAGGCATGCGTTAGATCGCACAGACAGGTTATTCCAATAGAATAATAAACAACGGAACTAGGTCATGCGTAAAGCGCAAACAAGATGTTCCAACAGAATAATAAATAATGGAACCAGGTCATGCGTAAACGCACAGACACGATATTCCAATAGAATAATAAACAATGGAACTAGGTTATGCGTAAACGCACGCATGTGATGTTCCAATGTAATAATAAATAACGGAACCAATTAAGTACGTAAAGCACGCATGTGATGTTCCAACAAAATAATAAAGAATGGAATAATGTAAAATTTCACCATGTATGCGGATTTATGCATGACAAAGTTATTCCAACATAATGATAAAGAATGGAATAATGTAAGTTCTCTTCATGAATAAGAAAGAAATAATACCCTTACCTTAGAAAGAAGAGTACTAGATATAGGAGTAGTGAAGTAGCAGAACACTTTTCTTCTTTCTCTCTATAGTTTCTCTCTCTAGAGTTTCAGTGAATTCGTAAGAAATAATGAAGGAATGAGCTTCTATTTATAGAAGAATGGACCTGAATAAGAACTAATTCATGAACGGTCCAGATTGATTTACTTTTAAATCTGACAAATTCAGTATTTAAAACAAAATCTTTTAAATAAAATATAATATATTATATATATATATATATATATATATATATACATTGTATAAAATTACTCACGAGATACATTCCTGATTTCTATCGCCTTATTTTTTCAACATCATATATATATATATACAAACCATTTATATCAAGATATATATATATATATATATATATATATATATATATATATATACACATAATAATAATAATAATAATACATATAACCTCCTCGACAACCCCCACCAATTCATTTCTCTTCCCCGACAATTCTTTCCTCCCCATCAACATCAATATCCACCAAAGTCATATATATATATATATATATATATATATATATATATATATATATATAAACAAAACTCTGAGATAACTTCTACCGATAATTTTAAAAATGGGAAAGTGGGGTCCAAATAATAAGAAAAATTTACATCAAATACTTCATAAAATCCCTCAATATTTTTAACAACATTTATCATCATTATTATAATTCACAATATTAATCGACCAGTCGCTCCTCAGAAAGAGGGGCTTTCCAATAAGGATCTCCCTATTGGCGCGCAATTAGGTGACCAAACCTCTCCTTGACAAAACTTCTAGACATCATTAATATTGTAAATAATAATATTAATAACTTTGTCGTCTCAATTATTGATTTAATAATATATAAAATATCGACAATAATTGAATCAAATAACGTGAGATACTATGCAACAATTATTGTAACAATAATTGAACAAAACTAAGTGACTTCTCACGTAAGCATCAATAATCGATACTGTATTAAGCTACTATGCAACTACGCCATTCATCGTATTTTTAACACTGGGTGTTTCAACAGTTAACGGTAAAACTTCTGCCGTTATTTCATAAAATATTTTTATCATTTTTTCAATCCGACAATAATTCCGTTGTGGGGTCCACCAATGATTGTCTTTGTTGTATTTAATATTTCTGTTAAAACGAATATTCCCGACCAATTGAATATTATATAACAACTTGCGTACTTTGCAAAATTTATAAATATTATCCACAACTATAACATTATATCAAATTCACTCCATAATATTCAAAAATGATATTTATAGAAAATTCATTTTTATTCATAAAAGTTGGGGGTTTACAATAAAATTGAGCTAGGTGACCTTCTCTTCCGCAATTGAAACACGCTTTGATTGCTGCGTATAGTTTGGACGGATGTGTCCCTCCTGTCCGCATTTGAAACATACGACCGGTGGTCGTTCTTCTTCCTTTGAAATGGGTGCTGGTGCCGACGTCTTCACGTCATTGTTGAACCTTCTCTTTTTGAAATTTCTACTTCTACAATCTTGGCTATGATTACCACCGAAGTGGTTACCATTCTTGGCATGGTAATTTCCCCCACGATGGTTATCGTTGCTCCAATGGCCGTTGCCACCGGTACGATTATTATCGTGTTGTTTGTCGTTACCTTTTGGTTGTGCTGACTCATTATCGCGCTCCAATAACTGAGCCCTATTCACAACATCTGAATACAAACACAATTTGTGAGAAATGAGGTATTAACGTATTTCAGGTTTCAAACCTCTTAGAAATATTAGCGTCATTCGCTCCTCATTATCGACCAAATGGGATGCAAACTGGGATAACTCGGCAAACTTAGCCTCGTATTGCGACACGGTCATTTTGTTTTGCTCCAACTTGATGAATTCTACCTCCTTCATGTAACGAATACTTTCAGGAAAGTACTTGTCGTTGACCAATTCTTGAAACTTCTCCCAAGACATCTTGAGTGCGTCAGGCTGGGTACGTTTTACAGTTTTCCACCAGTAATCTGCTTCTTCACACAACATAAAGGTGGCGAATGGAACCTTTTGTTCCTTTGAGCATTCCAAGACATCAAATATCTTGGCGATCTGCTTTATCCACGTCTCCGCCTTAAGTGGTTCTGGCTTTCCCAAAAACTCCAAAGGGTCCCAGCTCCTCGAATCGCTAATGCGGTGACCAACCGTGGTTGCCATTGTTTCCACTCAGATTATGAGCGAGGAGTCTCTCGTTTGCATGAATTCTAAAAGCTCCTAAACGTACCATCGTTCGTCATTTGATCAGTGTTGTTGTTTATAGGAGGATTATTGTCTTCCTGATGCACATTATCCTGATTATTGATCTGTGGAGACTCAACGGTCTCCTGTGCTCCATTGCTATTCTCAACATTCTCTTGATATCATTTTAAATATCGCCACAAAACAAGGGTTAATTAACATATCACATATTATCCCTATACTTTGACCGACCAATTAAATACCAAAGAAACTTAGGTAGTCGTAGTCTTAGCGAAGGAATTCCCCGTCTCTCCCCTCCTAGTTCTTGTCTCACATCTCAGCCAGGGATCATATCCCTAGGCTTTGATACCAATTGTGACGCCCCCAAAATAGGTATACATCACCTATTCTCAGTCGCCAAATATATGGTACAGAATACAAATACAATCTTAAATATACAACATGAGCTGTGAGTTTTAATACAAATATTATCTTCTAGTCAGTATTCAAACTCAAAATAAGTCCTCAATACATTTATTAACATACTATTTCATAGAATAGTGAAGACTACTAATGCTATCCTCTGGACCATCACTTCGTTCCCCGACTAGTCCCTGATACGTTCTCATTTCCTGAAGAGAACAATGAAAGAAAGGGTGAGCTCAACTAGCCCAGTAAGAAATATTATGACTAAGATAATGTAGGATAAATTATCATTAGCCTTCAACAATGTTAAACTGATAAAATACAATAGACATCAAGTTTAACTGCAGCGGAACAAGCAATCCATTAGAAAAGTCAAGTAAAGAATAAAATCTACTATCTTCTATGATTTAAAATGTTTTCATCAATTTTTATCGCTGAGACTCAGCTTAATAAATAAAATCGAATCATCCCTCGCATCACGCCAAGGATATTCATGTAATCATCAATGGTCATGACTATACCGAATAATCCTCGGTCATAATCACACCAACAACCGTCCCATCAATGAACTACAAACCAATGAGGACTTTTACCACATCATTCGTCACATTACTTAAATGACTATACCGAAAAATTCCTGGTCACAATCATACCAAGTCCATCTATGCACGTAAGCCAAAGATGACTTTAATCACAATATAAGCACGAGGATGATGACAATGACATAATAATTCAATAAAACAAGTTTAAGAATTAATTTATCCAGGAACCAATAACTTCCAAATTGTCAACATGATACTTCTTTGTAGAGTAAAATTCAAGAATGCATAGAAAAATATTTCCACAAAAAGATACTGGATGAAATGCAAATATCCAGGATATTCTACTAATTTCAAGGAATATAGAAGCCAAAGCTTTAACCAACTGTGTATAATAGAATATATGAAATTGCAAATGGATTTTTGCCCGCCATGCGGTAATCCACGTATAAGATCATTTCCACAATTTAATAAGGAATGAATACAAAGGATCATTCACCATGCATGTGGTAATCCACATGATGTGTTATTCCAACGTAATAATAAAGAATGGAATAACAAAAGAATTCACCATGCATGCGATAGATCGCACTCAAGCGTGTTATTCCCAACATAATAATAAATAATGGAACCAAATTAATGCGTAACGATGGCGGATATATTCTAACAGTAATAATAAAGAATGGAACCAGTCAAATGCGTAGAAAAGCAAAAGCAGGATATTCGCATGAATAATAATAAAGAATGGAACTGTGTCAAGTGTAAACGCACAGGAAGGATATTCCGGCGTAATAATAAAGAATCAATAATAGAAGAATCTCACCATGTATGCGGATTAGCATAAACAAAGTTATTCCAACATAATAATAAAGAATGGAATAATGTAAGAATTTTACCATGTATGCGGTACTTGATAAAAACAAAGTTATTCCAACATAATAATAAAGAATGGAATAATAGAAGAATTTCACCAAGTATAGGTAGTCCATTATATAGGTTATTCCAATAGAATAATAAAGAATGGAATAACAGAAGTTCTCTTCATGAATACAAAAGAAATAATACCCCTTACGAGTACAACAAATAATATCCCTTACCTTTGAAAGAAGAGTATTCTGACTGGTAGGGCGATGATATACTCGAAGAAAACTTGCACTACGCTCAAAGCTTTCTTAAACTCTAAAGAAATACGCTCAAGATTATAGAAGAAGAATTCTCTGAACTTCGGGTGTGATTTCAATTCTAATTAAGCATCCTATTTATAGAAAAATAGAAAGGATACTATGCAATAAAATATAATATATATATTTATATATTTTATTTAAAATCTAATAAAACAAATAACTTTATAAAAGTATTTTATTTTATATAAAAAGATTTTACTATACAAAACACTATCAGTACTTTATGCAACACTATGCATAATAAAATATAATATATTCTATTTATAATCTAATAAAATAAATAACTTAATAAAAGTATTCTGCTTTATATAAAAAGATTTTACTATATAAAATACTATGCATAATGGAATATAATATATTCTATTTATAGTCTAATAAAACAAATAACTTTATAAAAGTATTCTATTTTATATAAAAAGTTTTTCTGTTTTATTACATTAATAATACTAATAAAACAAAACTCATCGTCATTATTATAATTCACACTATTAATCGACTAGGTCATTCCCAGGAAAGAGGGGGCTTTCCAATAAGGATTTTTCCCTATTGGCGCGCAATTAGGTGACCAAACCTCTCATCAAGCGTAACTTCTGACATCGTTAATATTGCAAATAATAATATTAATAACTTTGTTATATCAATTATTGATTTAATAATATAAAAAATATCGACAATAATTGAATCAAATAACGTGAGATACTATACAGCAATTACTATAACAATAATTGAACAAAACTGAGTGACTTCTCACGTAAGTATCAATAATCAATATCGTAATGCTACTACGCAACCACGCCAGATTCTTTGTTTTTAACACCGGGTGTTTCAACAGTTTTAACGGTAAAAAACTTCCGCCGTTATTTTTATAAAAATATTTTTGTCATTTTCTCAATCCGACAATAATTCCGCTGTGGGGTCCACTTAATGATTGTGCTTGTCAGTATTTAATATTCCCTGTTAAAATGAATATTCCCCGACCAATCGAATATTATATAACAACTTGCATACTTTTTAAAATTTATAAATATTATCCACAACTATAACATTATCTCAAATCCACACCATAATTTTGAAAAAAATATTTCGAGAAATGTAAATCTTTATTAATAAAATTTGGGGTCTCACAGTTTCCTTATTAATGTGAATTTTACTATTTTTAATATGGGTCCTAATTACACTCTTTTTGTAATTATTTGGTTGATGCACTTTTCTTGTAATTACTTTCTATTTGTTGTATACTTATGTAAAGAACCCTTAATTTAATATTAAGGCCCAAATTTTAATCACATAATATTATCTATTACTTTTTAATATTTATTAGCCCACATAATTTAAATGACTACTTTAACCCAATTAAAAACAAAGTCCAATTAATATGTTTTAAAATTAAATATTTTTTTCCCGGGTATTACATCACCTACCCCTTAAAAAGGATTCCGTCCCCAGAATCAAAAGAGTGGAAAGTACCTAATTATCAAAAAGATGTGGATACTCCGCTCGAATAGACTCCTCCATCTCCCAAGTGGCTTCGCGCTCTGGATATTTTATTTTCTTTTCCTCAAAATTTTAACAAATGGGATTTTCTTCCTCCTCATACCCCGATCTTGACAATCTAACATTACCTCAAGTTTCTCCCTTATTCAAAATTGTAGAGGACGAAAAACTGAAGGAACCTGATTTGGATTCACTCAATTCCGACATCAAATGAATTAATTATAATTTTCTAATGGACTTAAGCGCGTATAAGTATTCTACTCAGAAATTCAACTAATTAAATTAGAATAGGATTAAAGTTACAACTTCACTCTTTAAATATAAATATAACTCAAACTCTAATGGACTCCTCATTTTTAATTTAATCCATTATTCAATTATCTACTAAAACAATTTAACTTTCCAAACAAAACAAGGAAGAAAAAGAAAAAGAAAAAAAATCACTTACCTTTTCCAATTTAAATACAATTGTATAAAATATAATTAATTAATATTTATTTTTTTTAAAAAAATATAGGTCATTACATTTTTCACCCCTTAAAAATAATTGTCCTCGGAATTCAAATAAGCTACAATAAATAAATAAATAAATTTAGTTATGACGTAGCGCTATTATTTGTAAATAATCAACGCGATAAGTCATCTGTCCAATGTAATTATCAATGTATTTGTAAAGATTCGTCACCAATGAAATTCAAGCCTTGGTAAGGTTCTTCGTGTTGCATCAAATTAGATCACATGATCCATCGTTGGTGCTTGTCACTAATATCTTTGGGTTTAATTCTTGTAAATGTACTCTTCGGAACATAATTCGAAATCACAAAAAAAAAAATTCTTCATCTAAATACGATTTGAATACCCAAAATATTTAAAATTATCTTTAATTCATAAAACGTTTATGTTCCACACATGACAAAGATCTAACAAATTTTTTTTATTTAATTTACATAAATCGATCATACAAAACTCCAAGGATATCGGATAAACCAAACAACTCAACAAATTATATCAACTTTTTCCTAAATCTTCAAGAGCTTCAAAATATTCAAACATCAATTTGAACTAGCTAGTTCTTAAATATTATTACACCAAAGAATATACTACTAAGATCTCTTTATCGTCATATCAAACTCTAAGTCAAATATTCTACTATCTGCATAAGTAAACTATAAATATTCAAGATCTCTCAAAATCAATTGAATTTTATCACTTACTATCTAATTATATAATAAATCAATCCTCCCTTATTGTAAACCTTAATTCAATAAATTTCAATGTCTCCCTATACTATCACAAAGAAAGTTCATAGAATAAAACTCCAACATCCTATTAGAAAATAGCCACAAATTTGATCAGTAACTCCAAATGATTAATCTAATTACCTCAAATATCAACGACTCAAATTTATAAAAGATCCTCTATATTTAGTAATTTTCATTTTATCATAGTATGCCATCAATACACAAACCTCAAATTATCCACAAGCTTAACATAAATCAAAACTTGACTCAAATCAAATCCTCAATTCAATGATCATAACAATTGTCACAAAAAAACAACAACTCTAAAAGATTAATTTTCCAAAATCAAATACTCGTCGAAATATACAAATACTCACATCATAATCACATCTCATATAAGATCATTTCCTATCTGTACAAAGTATAAATTTATTCACCTCAATGATTAAATCACAATTCTTAACTAATATCATTACTCAATCACCTTAATAAATTATTCCACTTTTCTCAAATCAACTACAAATCGAAAAGAAATCAACAGTTAGTCAAAATAGAGACCAACCAAACAATTAACAAAATCGAATCAAACTCCTACGTCTATCCAATGGTTTACCCACAACTCACAGGTCAAACCTAAATAGGTTTTCTACAAGAAAGAACCTAAGCTTTGATACCATCTCTGTAACACCCCCTTCCCGAAAAAGGAAAGGAAGGTCACATGCAAAGCACAACAAACCTTAAAATAAATAAATAGAGCACTAACAACCTCAAAATATTAATAGTGGTGATCCATTAATAAAGTACTAAGTACAATTCTCCAAACAGAGTTAAAATAATTAAAACTTAAAATAGAAACAACCTAGATGGTTAAAGGCAACACTCTCATCACACTAGCCCTGAATCACCTCTACAAATCTGCCGGAAGAAAAACACACGACTAGACACAGCAAAGGGGCCCAAATCCATGGTAGGTCAATGTCATGTATTACCAAAAAGCCAAAGTTTAGGCCGCTTTTTTGACCCAAAAATCCGGGCCTTTTTGGCTGACCATTGACACCAACCTGCTTCACTTTTGGGCCCAAAAATAGGCATAAAACACCTTTGACTGCTGGTTAAGCCTACCGCCATGAACCCATGTGAGCTTTAGGATTAAATTTTACTACCACTAAAACCCAGTAGTTTTGGCCACCTTACTACCATTACCGCTTGCAGTGTAAACACAGCGTGAGCAAAATACCTAATACGGATATAAAGATACAAAATATATACAACTGAAATACGAAATAAACAGAGACAAATATTGCCTCTGACAAAAAAATAAAATCTCCAAAGATCTGAATAGAATATATCCAACCAATGTAATTAACGAAAACAAATGTAAGAGTAAAGAAAATAATGAATCAAATAACTAACCCAATTAATTGAACCGAATCAAACAAACAAAACTAATACAATAAAATAATAAAATCAAACAAATGGTTGGGGTTATTTCATACCGAGTGAACTCAGAAATATACCTTGCCACACAGGCAAGTCAAAACAATGCCACACAAGCAAGTCAAAATAATGCCACACAGGCACTCACACATTGGACCGCGAATCCAAATGTATGCAAATCGGATAGGTGTGTTTGCATAACATCACAAATCTGCAGAACAAAAAAACTAGGGTTAACCCATACGCCTCTCACAACAAAACACCAAATGGCCCACTTCCTCCGGAGCCCAAACATAGACACTCAGAGACTAATCACACCACCATTTTAAAGTGTCATGCCTCTCGTGCAAGACGACATGCTGTGGTACCCCACACGGTGGTTATAGCTCGTATACCCTACGGTATATTTTAACAAAGATATCATGTCACAACACATGCGATATAATACCAAAACAAAAGGGTTCTATATGTCGTGAATAAGCATGTGAATGATATTCCTATTTATATATGATTTGGTTATGATATATATATATATATATATATATATATATTCATATATATATATATATATATATATATATATATATGAATGAATATGCAAGTATGCTTGCATTAAGAAAAGCTGTAAAGTCCTTTGATAGATAATAGAAACATATGTACAAAGACTTAGAATGAATTAATCAAATGTGTTAGGTTGATCCTACATAAGCAAAATAGCTTTGTAAAGTCCTTAAAAAGAAATGATGTACAAGGACTATAAATATAGAAAGATCAAGCATGTTAGGTTGATCTTATGATGTATTAGATAGGCTTGTCTGATCGTCGAGCACTGCACCAAAAATTGTAGCCTGCCAAGAGAGTCAAGGAAAACTCAAGAGCTATCGAGGCAGAATCGTAGTCTGTAAGATAGTAGATCTCGGAGTTCGTAGACTTCTAAGAGAGACGAGGAAGGATCGTAGTGTGTCGAGGAGAACTTCCTTAAGGTCGTAGTCTGCTGAGGAAGTCATGTTCAGAATCGTAGAGACAGCCTGCCTACGAGCCGACCGAGTATCTGCCAAAGCTAAGTCAAGAATCGTAGACTACACTCAGAGTCGTAGAGTCTACTAATCATACCAGAGGCAGAGATCGTAGTCGAGCAAGATCAGATGAAGACAACAAGCACAACGACAGAAATCATAGAGTGTCAAGATCTGATCTCAGAGTTGTAGTGTCTGCACAGCCAAAGCTGAATCGTAGAGTGCAGAACTAAGACCTCAATAGATGTGCTCACAATTCCAAGGCAGAATCATAGAGCAAATACGATTCTCAATGAATGAACACTCCCAGAATATCCAAAGGAATGAAGCCTCTGGTTGGCACTGCATAGATACGTCCCACCTGAAGGAAACCAGAGAACACTCAACGAAAGGCATGCAAGCTAACAGAAGATCTAAGCACCAACCCAATCAACATCAAGATTGAGTTGTGAAGCCATTCGAGATGAAGTCTTCCACAAGGAAATCAGAAGAAGACTTCATGAATCGACTAAGGAAAGTCGAAGAAGTGCGATGGTGCAAGCAGAGCAGTAAGACAACGATCTTGGAAGTTACAAGGATCGTAGTGTTTGCCAAACAAAGAAAGAACTGATGGAGTGCATACAGAGATACTGGACAGCTTCTGAAGAACAAGGCTAAAGTGATTAACCATTGGGTCAGTCCATTGATGATAAGTGAACGGGAGATCACAAGGAGAAAGGGAGCCGGACACGCCATAAATCAAGTGTCTTGCTTTATTCGGAAGGGCCGTAACAAAAGAAGTCGAGCCATCAAGATTCGAGAGTCACGAGGCAAATAGAAGTGTTGAAGCACTGCACAAGAAAAGGAAGATGTGTTCTACATTGAAGATCTAATCAACATTCTTCAAGATCGTACTGTTGTCTCTACCAGTCAATAAGATACTACGATCAGATCCATGAAGACATGCATCAGAATCGTAAAGTTCAATAAATTGAGACCGAAGCATTGCAACGGTTCAATCAAAGGGTAATATTCGGACAAGAGCTTATTGAGAGCATCGATGCAAAAGGATAACCTTTGATCAAGAAATCAGAAGGAGGAAATAAAGTCTTCGACCTGCCCAAGACATTAAAGTGACATCTCTGACGGGGTAGGTGAAATAGTAGACTGCATTGTCAGAAAAGTATGACATGTCACATCTGCAGTCTACCTCAGTCAACTCGAGATCTGTGAAGATATTTGAATAGCTTTCAACGGCTACGTTCCAACAGAAGGATTAGGAAGGAGTATAAATCAGCAAGAGCTTCAAAGATCGAAGGTTGCTGGAGTTGCTGAGTTTGGAGAAGTGGTGGACTGATCTAACCAACGTAAATAGTGAGTGCCCAATAAAGGTCTGAAGACTCACTCTACGATCCACCAAGAACACTTAGAGACAGAAAAAGAAAGAAGTAGAAGTAGGAGTTCTACAATGTAGAAGTGAGAGTTCTACTACAAAAAGAGTGTTCTGAACTACCGAGAGATAGAAGAGCATCAATGTCATCTTGATGTCCATCATGAGAAGACTCTAAGTACCATAGAGGAGAGCTCCCAGTCATCTTAGCAAGTCCATCATGAGAAGGCATCAAGTACCAAGAAAGAAGATCACCAACGCCATCATGGTTGCAAGCATGGGAAAGTTTCTAAGTACCTAGCAGAAGAGCTTACAGTCATCTTAGAAACCCATCATGTGCAGCCATCAAGGGATCATCAGAAGTGGTTGAGTAACTAAAGAAGTTGAGCATCATGCAACACTCAACTACATTTCAAGGATGATCACACCAAGCTGCTAAGTACAGAAGATGTTCAGAGCTTAAAGACATTTTAGCAACTTCAAAGACCAACTCCAACAAACAAACAAACAACTCAACAACAAGAAGCCGTGGCTCGAGGGGTCCTTGTCCTCGGAGGACTAAATGAAGTTCCAAGCTCATTGGGCTTGAAGAGTTCCTAGGGAACTAGAGAAGTTCCAAGGTCACTGGCCTTGAAGAGTTCTTAGTGAACTGAAGTCCCAAGGTTGTTGCCCTTGAAGGAATCTTAGTGATTTAGGGTGCTGCCCTTCCTTAGTGGAAATCCTGTTAGTTGAAAGCAGAAGAGTGGATTAGGAGCTTGAGTCTCTAAACCACTTAAAACCCCTTGTGTCTTTTACTTTATGTCATTTACTTTATGTACATTAACTGCTATAACTGCTATGAATGTTTTAACTACTTACCACTGAACTAACTCTACGAACAATGTATGCACGATCACGAATATATCAATGAAGGGGATCTTCTACATATTCCGCTGTGCTTGAAAAGATTCTTATGTTTGTCACATGCTAAATTATTAGCAATACAAAATAAACTAGAAAAGAATTTGAAACGAAAAAGGATCTATTCAACCCCCCCTTCTAGATCTATTGTGCCTACTGGGAACTAACACTATATGTATATGTTGAACCAAATCAAATTAAAGTCACAAGGTCTCAAAAAGAAGGTAGCAACATGTACCGCTCTACAATTATCAAAAATAAATAGTATTTAACATGATAACCTAATTCAAAGAGTACAAATACGAGTCATTTGTATCAACTCCAAAATGAAACTAATATATTTATTTCACAGGAAACAATTATGTGAAATAATAACGAAATTCGAACAAGCGACAAAATGAACAAATCAAATTTAACAAGAGTATCAACTTTGAAAAAAGACGAAATCCAAATACTGAGAGTTAAGCAACGCCATACCCAAAATTATAATCCTAATATAACTCGTTAAATTCCTTTTGTACGAACTAATTAAACAAAATAATAAATAAGTACAATTAGTGAATTATTATTATTATTACCCAAAATATATTTCAAATATAACTTGTTAGACTCCCTCATTCCAAACAAATTAAAATAAATAATAACTTATAAGTTTAATAATAATTTTAAATTAATTTTATAATTTTGTTGTATACATGTATAATCGCTTAATATTTACATTATATTGTTATCACTGACTTTAGTTCAATTACCCAATTCAATTGCCTTAATACTTTATTATTTTACAATTCACATGTGGTCATTTATTGTTGGATAATGATACTAGTTTGTCAGATCCCATTAACAAATAGTTTAAAATAAAGACCATTACATGCCCAAAGATAGTCCCACATTTCATATTATTAAGTTTCAATCATTGCACACTCTAATTACTAACACACACATATATATATATATATATATATATATATATATATATATATATATATATATATATATATATATATACATGTGATACTACTTATAATTATATAATATGTAACTTTGAGCTTTAACATGTGAGCTATTAACATTAGTGTCAAAAAGAAACAAAACACCTAAATCTGAAAAGAATAACCCAATCACAACAACAATTATCTTAGATTGTAGAAGAAGAAAAAACACACTAACATTTAAATATATAACTTACTTGAAATTAAATCTCAATTTCTTGTTCCTTTATCTTTTACAAAATATAATATGATCTCTCCTTTTCTTCCTCCGTAGCAATTTCTGCTTCCTTCTTTTTTTAGGTTTGTATAATGAAGTAATATTAGGTTTAGCTATTTATTAATTAAGTTGCCCTAATAAACTTCTAATTGGGTTAATTTAATAATAAGGCCCAAATTTTAATCACATAATATTATCTATTACTTTTTAATATTTATTAGCCCGCATAATTTAAATGACTACTTTGACCCAATTAAAAATAAAGTCCAATTAATATGTTTTAAAATTAAATATATTTTTTCTCGGGTATTACAGTTAGAGATCTGTTAATATCAGAAGCCAAATTTTTATACGGAGTTAAGCGACCAAATGGAGAAAATTCAAAGTGAGCTAAGGAAGGTGGATGCAATGTTTCTTAAAAAATGGGGATGCTGAACAAGGTGGGGATAGTACGCAATTGGGTACGTACGTGAGATCAGATTGTAACTCATAAGACTGAAGCTATATATATATATTGTGACAGCCCCAAAAATAGGTATTCATCACCCATCTTGAGTCACCAGATACATGGTACATAAATTCAAATACAACTTAATTATACAACAGTCGTGCAAAATACGATGACATATGCTGTAAGTTTTAATATAAATATTGTCATCTAGACAATATCCACACTCAATTGAGTCCTCATTACATTTAATATCACACTATTTAACAGAATAGTGAGGACTACTAATGCTATCATCTGGACTGTCAATTCATTCCCCGACTCGTCCCAACTATATTCTCATTTCCTGAAGAGAATAAAGAAGGAAAGGGTGAACTCAACTAGCCCAAAGAAGAAATATTATGACTAAGATAATGCGTAATAAATTATCATTAGTCTTCAACAATGTTAAACCGATAAAATACAATAGACATCAAGTTTAACTCAATGAACATGACAATCCATTAAAAGAGTCAAGTAGAGAATAAAATCTACTATCTTTTATGATTTAAAAGTTTTTCTTCACTTTTATCATTTGAGACTCAACTTAATAAATAATCCACATCATCAAATCATCCCCTCGCACTACGTGCCAATGATATTATTTAGTATCACGACCACGAATTATCCATGCACTACGCCCAAAGATAATCGTGTGTTTTCATCAACTGATCCCGATCATGCCATAAAATAATTCATCTTTGCTCCTTGGTCAAGAGAATCCATAGCCATAATCATACTAAAAATCATCCCATCAATGCACTACTACTACGATGAGGACTTTTTTCATATCATTTGTAATATTACTACCATGATTATACCAAATAATCCTCGGTCATAATCATACCAAGTCCATCTATGCGACCTACAGGCCACATGATGACTTTCAAAAATATAAACATGAGGATGATGACAATGATATAAGAATTCAATAAAACAAGTTCAAGAATTAATTTATCCAGAACTAATAACATTCAAATTGTCAACATGATACTTCTTTGTAAAGTAAAATTTAAGAATGCTCAGAAGAATATTTCAATGAAAAGATACTGGATGAAGCGCAAATATCAAGGGATATTCCACTAATTTCATGGAGTATAGAAGTCAAAACTTTAACCAACCGAGTATAATAAAGAATGGAATAACAAAAGAAATCACCATGCACGCGGACTTCACATAGTATGTTATTCCAATGAATAATAAATAACGGAACCTGTGTCAAAGTAAATTAAATGCCAAGCGGGATGTTCCAAATGTAATAATAAAGAATGGAATAACAATGAAAATCACCATGCATGCAGTATTTGGCGTGTATGTGTTCTTCCAACAAAATAATAAGGAATGGAATAGAAGAATTTCACCAAGTATAGGGTAGTCCAGATGATCACAAGTTATTCCAATGAATAATAAAGAATGGAACAATGTAAGTTCTCTTCATGAATACAAAAGAAATAATACCCCTTTACAGTACAACAAATAATATCTCTTACCTTATAAAGAAGAGTACTCCGACGGTAGGGCGAGGATATACTTGAAGAAACTTGCACTATTCTCAAAGCTTTCTTAAACGCTAAAGAAATACACTTAAGATTATAGAAGAAGAATTCTCTCTATAGTTTTTCTCTCTAGAGTTTCAGTGAATTCGTAAGAAATAATGAAGGAATGAGCTTCTATTTATAGAAGAATGGACTGAATAGTAACTAATTCATGAAACTATCCAGATTGATTTACTTTTAAACTAGATGATCTGCATTGGTTTACAATAAAATATAATATATTCTATTTATAATCTAATAAAACGAATAACTTTATAAAAGTATTCTATTTTATATAAAAAGATTTTACTATACAAACACTACGCAGTACTATGCAAATACTATGCATAATAAAATATAATATATTCTAATTATTGTCTAATAAAAATGTATAACTTTATAAAAGTATTATGTTTTATATAAAAAGATTTTACTATTAGCCTAATAAAAATAATAACTTTATAAAAGTATTTTGTTTTATATAAAAGTTTTTACTGCTTTTATTACATTAATAATACTAATAAAACAAAACTCATATATATAATATATATATATATATATATATATATATATATATATATATATATATATATATATATATATATATATATAATCGACAATAATTGAATCCAATAACGTGAGATACTATGCAACAATTATCGAAGTAATAATTGAACAAAACCGAGTGACTTCTCACGTAAACATCAATAATCAATATCGTGCTGCTACTATGAAACCACGCCAGATAATCTGTACTTTTACTACTACCGAAAGTAGTTCAACAAAGATTAACGGTAAAACTTCCGCCAGTTATTTTCATAAAAATATTTTTTGTCGCTTTCTCAATCCGATAATAATTCCGCTATGGGGGTCCATAAATGATTGTGTCGTTGCATCTAATATTCCCTGTTAAAACGAATATTTTCCGACCAATCGAATATTATATAACAACTTGCATACTTTAAAAAATTTATAAATACTACCCACAACTATAACATTATCTCAAATTCATACCATAATATTAAAAAAAATATTTTGAGAAAATTAAATCTTTATTCGTAAAATTTGGGATTATATATATATGTGTGTGTGTGTGTGTGTGTGTGTGTGTGTGTATAAAAATTGATATTTTCATATGACTTTTTGATATTTTCACATGAAAACCGTCGTTATAAATCCTATAGTTACAGTTTTTATCGTTGTTATACATCTATAACAACACTTTTCATGTGAATAGAAGTACGACTCTTTTTCACACGAAAAGTAATAGATTTATCTTTAATGGTCCCATAATATTACATAAATTGATAAGTATTTTTATTTTTTTAATAATAACAAACCCTATTAAATGACATACTTACCCTTCACTTTATGTACTTTAACAAATCTTTTTGAGGATAAACAAAATTATATATTTAGTCATCCCTATGAGAATAAAGAGACTAACTAATATTATTTTTATTTGTTCATACTAAATGTAAAGTTATTTTTCTATAAATAATAACCTAATTTGTTAAATTATGTTCATATTTATCATATATTAAATTATACACCATTCACGCAAAATATAAACTTCAGTTTGACTTTTCAAAAGTCAATATATAATATTTATAAATTTAAAATTAATATAATTCATTTAACCTTTTAATACAAAACTTTTTAGATAATTTATAATTTTATTATTGTAATGTCTAAATTAACTAAATTCATGCAAATTTTTAAATATTATAATTTGACATCAAATACTCAATATTGATCCAGTATTTTAAAACAAAGGAAATATTAATATAAAGTTTATTTACTTATCACCTGATAAAAGTCGGTCGTTCTTTTAACTATACTCCGTGGGTATATATGTATATTGGCAAAACTAATGAATTAGTCATTGTAGTTGGCAAGTTCTACTGATTACACCATTGAACTTTTAATTTTTAAAATTACTCCACTAAACTACTTATTATTTTGAAATTGGATCATTATGTTATCTTTAGCTCACATCTGTTAAATTTTTTCTAAGATTTATCTGACGTGGACTTGAAAAAAAATAAAAAATGACATGGGTTGAATCTTCCTAGTTTGACTCATATTATAACTTTGAATATTCAATCCTTTTGATTTTTAGAAAGAGAAAGAAAAAGATGAGTTCTGAAGGGAAGAACGTCGGCATCGGCTTCCAGCCATTGGAGTCGGCCCTGTGCGCCAAAGGCTGCAGTTTCTTCGGCACGACGTCAACGAATAACCTGTGCTCAAAGTGATTCAAAGATTTACGTATCGAGAGGAAGAACAAGCGGCTTCGGCTAAATCCCCTATGGAGAAATTCGTTGATGGGTTTTCATCACAAGCTCATGCGGTTCAATTAGCGGCGCACATGGTGGTGAAATTTGTTTTAGCAGTGGCCGGTTCGAGTGGATTAGACGGTTGCGGCCGGATACGCCGCCTTTGACGGATTCGAGACCGCCAGTGAATCCGATCATAAGGAAAATGATGATGACGATGATGATGATGATGATGAAGACGACGATGACGACGGTGGAACTGAAACAAATAATACCCACAAACAATTTATGATGTCAACAGATCATTCTTACCAAGATTCCCTAAACGACGATCAACTTAAACAGGTTCCCCTCTCTCTCCACTCTATTTATCAAATTTTAAGACTCAAGAGATCAGACACCAAACTCCGCTTCTTCCCAAGTGATGAATTGAACTTGATTGTTTGTGAGATTACCTTTGACCAAATATAATCAATTTCATTGAATCTGTAAACCGCTTTGATGGCAGTTGATTATGCCTAAATTTGGATCAATTTTAAGTAAATGGTATATCTAAATTTTGAATAGTTTTAAATTTTGATGATTGTGAGAAATACCCACATTGGAGAAAAGATTAACTAAGAAATTTTTTTCCAATGATATATAGATGAGTATAGATATAAAATTTATGTTTGTGTTATGCGGTTGATGAGTGGGATTCACGCCCGCGAATTAGACCCTTTGTTGCTTAAGTTGTTGCCTGTTTTCATTCTTTTGGTTAGCTTGTATAGTTATTTTATTAATTTTTCTGTTTTAGTTCTCTACTGGCAGGCTTTACAGTTAAATCCAGCTTTCTTGGGTGTTTTTCATGTGTCATCACATTGCACGCCTTGTTACACTTAGAAGCCGTGGTCATGAAGACCAACTATTCTTGAGCTTACTAGAAACTCGCGCTTCCAGCAATTTAGACGCCCCAAAATAGGTCCATTCCATCCAACCTATTCTGAGTCGCCAAATACATGGTATAGAAATCAACTACAACTTTATTAATACAATTGTCGCGTAAAATACAACAACACATATACTGTGAGTTTTAATACTAACTGTGACTCATGCCCTAACTATGGACAGCACCTCACAGTGTTACCTTACATAAAGGTACAATTTAGAACTATTTTAGAAATTAAAATCTTTGGGAAGTGCTCAAGGAAACCTTCGTACATAGGAGGCCATGAATCTATGTTATGATAGATATCTTATGTCCAGAGAATTATCCTTGGTTGATCCAATAGACCCCAAAGAAAAACGAGAAGATTACTATTATATTCCTTCCAATGGTGAGTCTTCTCTTGACATATAACTATCTCCACCGTCTGCGATTAAACATTATGTTTCAACCCAACTCCAAGATCATATAGGTAATGCTCGTAGATATACTCAGCAAGCGGATGTGCACAACCCTTTCTTATGATAACACGAGATTTTATGTCATTAGACATCTTGTATGATAGTGGCAAAACACCCTTCCAAAGTTGGGTTCACCTCACCCTATTGTTGTTCACCAAAATCAATTATTAAGTTACGTATAATATACAACACACACATCTTAGGTCCTCAATACAATTATATATTGTATATGTCATGCCATTTTATAATGTCTTGAGAAACTTTGACAGCCTCTGCATCCACCACACTATTCCATATTATCCCATTCCACCCAAATTTACACTCTTATTACCCGAAGGAATTGTGAAAGCAAAAAGGGTGAGCACAACTAACTCAAGAAAGAATATTATGACTAAAGATAATTAAATTATCAATAGCCTTCATCGAAGAATAAATCGTAGATTTAGGACATATATGGTAGATGATAAAACTTTTCAACCATAGTTGCAAAATGAATGAGCAATCCATTAGAAGAGTCAAATAGACCATAAAGTCTATTATCTTCTCCATGTTAAAAGTCCACCAACAATACTTTAACCTCAGTAACATTAATCAACGAGATCCTGCTCACGGTCGTGTGAATAACTCATAATCATAATTGTAGTTCTAATTTTCTCTTCTCATCCAAGACGAAGATATTTTTCATCACATGTCTTTACCAAACATCAAAGATCATGGTTATACCAAATCACAGCCCTATTCATAATCATACTAATAAGTTCATCTTTGGCACTACAGAGCCATAGATATTCAAAAATAGGTCATCTTTGCACTACAGCCAAAGATATTCATCAACAGCCCATCTTTGCACTGAAGCCAAAGATATTCAACAACAGGTCATCTTTGCACTACAGGCCAAATATATTCATCAACAGTTCATATTTGTACTACAGGCCAAAGATATTCAACAACAGGTCATCTTTGCACTACAGGCCAAAGATATTCATTAATAATTAATCTTTGCACTATAGGCCAAAGATATTAATATCCCAAAGAAACATACAATCATTTCAGAATTTATATAAACCATAATTATATTCATGTTGATCAATTCACCTTTGCACTTAAGCTAAAAATATTCAATTGTAAATTCAATGGTCATGATCATACTAGTCAACAATTCATCTTTATACTACTGGCCAAAGAGAACCCATAGTCATGATCATACCAATAATCTACCCATCTTTACACTTAAGTCAAAGAGAAATTTCATCACCGGAATTATAAAAATGTTATATATGATAATAAAAATAATACGATCAATAAATGCATTTAATTATCCTAAAATGCTAAACTCATAAGATTTCATCACCAATAACCAAAACTCTCATAAAAAATCTGCATATACCTTATATATGATTCTCAAGCTATAAAATCCTATTTTTCAATTTTGTTACTTCATATAACATATTTAATTCATTTATTCATAACTAGTCCATTTTCATGAAAAATACCAAATCAGTATAAACAAATTTTCTTTTCTGGGATTTAGCAGAACATAGTCTCATATTGAACATATATTTTTCTCGAAATTTTTAAAATTTATTTACTATTTTTCATATGGCCAAAACTACCGAATATTTAGACATTTATCATAAATTGTACTTTTGTCCAAAAATTCTGAAATTTATATAATATACTTCTGTTATATACATGTACTCCCAATAAAAATTTCATCAATTTTGGAGTTAACCACAAGGAGTTCTAAGGGTTTACTTTTAAAATAGTCTTTTCCCATAAAATTCCTAACTCATAATATATACATCCAAAAATCACCATTTTTGGACACAATCTAGAAAACTCATCAAATTATCATTTCAAATTTTTCTAGAATTTTTGAAGGTCAAAAAATTTCCAAAACTGAAAAACATAATAACCCTTACAATCCCTTACCTCAAAAGAGCAGTACTTCTGACCGGAATGTAAAGCCGAAGGAACCTTGCACTGAATAGCAACTCTCAAAGTATCTAAATACTCACAAAATACTCTTGATAATATAGAGAGAGAAAGAGAGAAAGCTTATGTTTCTGGTGTGATTTTCAATTCTAACTTAGCCCTCTATTTATAGGAAAATGTTAAAGACGTCAAGGCAAAATGAGACTTGACTTGCTACCTGATGGCTTTACCTGCTACTATTGCCACCCACCACATTTGAATTAGAATTTTAGCACATTTATTCACTAACCATAGGTGGGGCCCACGCATTCTAGAATTTTCCACCAAAATGATAAATTTCGAAACTTCAACAATTTCTGAACCAGTCACCTCTTAAAATTTATAACAATTTATACGTTCATTTTTAACGGTTCAAAATTTGTGGATATATACTCAACTTATATATGTATAACATATCCAAAAATCACAACGATCCAACGGTCGGATTAAAAATTATAACTCACGCAATATATCGTAAAAATACTGATTTGATTTTTAATACCTCTATTCCGACAAAAACATCTCAACATTAATTCCTTCAATTATAACCACATAAATAAATCCATTATTTATATCCGCATCAAATAAATATTTTCTTATCATATAAATCAATAATTAATTATTCACAAATAATATTACAGAATCACAATTATGATAATCGGTAGTTC
The DNA here is from genome assembly GCA_020205605.1 of Panax ginseng. Classification (NCBI taxonomy): domain Eukaryota; kingdom Viridiplantae; phylum Streptophyta; class Magnoliopsida; order Apiales; family Araliaceae; genus Panax; species Panax ginseng. The sequence continues at coordinate 33,963,186 of CM035135.1, forward strand.
CTGTGAAAGAGGAGGCTTTCTCGATAAGGATTTCTCCTTACTGGCACGCAATTAGGTGACCAAACCTCTCCTTGATGTAACTTTCTAGACATTGCCAATAATGTTATCTAATAATATTATTCAAATAAATGAATTATTGATCCGATAATGGGAAATCTCATGTACGTGACAATTATTGAAACAACAATAATATAAAATATCAACGCAACAATTATTGAATCAATAAAATAAAATATTGAATAAAGAATTACAGTAATAATTATTGAGTAGTGCCTTCACGTAAGGATTAATAATTCAAAAATCTTGTAATAACGCATCTACCATCGTGCAACCACGCATATTAATCGTATTTTTAACCACCGGTATTCCAACAAAGGTTAATTCAGAATAACTACTACCGTTATTTATAAAAACTCAAACTTGTCATTTCTTCATTCGACAGTTATTCTGTTATGGGGCCCACAAATGACTGCGTCGTCGTACGGATATTCCCGACAAAAAGAATATTCCACGACCAAACGAATATTCCTCGACAACAATAAGTATTTTATAGTCACTTGCTTATTTTGAAAAAAAATTCATATATCACCCTTAACTTTACTTTTTATCAATTTAACAATTTACTGAATAGTAATTATAAGAAAAATTGAATAATTTTATTTCATAAAATTCGGGGTCTTACAACCTCTCCTCCTTATGAAATTTCATCCTCGAAATTGACGTACGTACCTGGTATTTCAAAGAGTTGAGAATACCTTGCTTTCATTTCAGATTCCATCTTCCCTATCTTTATGATTTCTCCATTGCTCATCTCCTGTATTTCAGATATCATTCTAGAATACAGCTTCAAAACAAGGGTTAATTGAACAAATTAACATATCACATAATATCCCGATATTATGACTGACCAACAAATAAGCTTAGGTAGGACACACTAGCGAAGGATATTACTCGTCTCTCCCCTCCTAGTTCTATTCCCCGATCTCCGCCAAAGATCATATCCCTAAGCTCTAATACCAAATGTGACGCCCCCAAAATAGGTCCATTCCATACAACCTATTTTGAGTCGCCAAATACATGGTACAGAAAACAACTACAACTTTATTACTACAATTGTCGCGAAAATACAACAACACATATACTGTGAGTTTTAATACCAACTGTGACTCATGCCCCAATTATGGACAGCACCTCACAGTGTTACCTTACATAAAGGTACAATCTAGAACTGTTTTAGAAATTAAAATCTTTGAGAAGTTCTCAAGGAAACCTTCGTACATAGGAGGCCATGAATCTATGTTATGATAGATATCTTATGTCCAGAAAATTATCCTTGGTTGATCCAATAGACCCCAAAGAAAAATGAGAAGATTACTATTATATTCCTTCAAATGGTGAGTCTTCTCTTGACATATAACTATCTCCACCGTCTGCGATTAAACATTATGTTTCAACCCAACTCCAGGATCATATAGGTAATGCTCGTAGATATACTCAGCAAGCGGATGTGCACAACCCTTTCTTATGATAACACGAGATTTTATGTTATTAGACATCTTGTATGATAGTGGCAAAACACCCTTCCAAAGTTGGGTTCACCTCACCCTATTGTTGTTCACCTAAATCAATTATTAAGTTACGTATAATATACGACACACACATCTTAGGTCCTCAATACAATTATATATTGTATGTCATGCCATTTTATAATGTCTTGAGAAACTTTGACAGTCTCGGACCACAACACTATTCCCCTGTTATCCCCGCTCGACCCAGCCACACTCTTATTACCTGAAAGGAATTGTGAAGCAAAAGGGTGAGCACAACTAACTCAGTAAAGAATATTATGACTAAAGATAATTAAATTATCAATAGCCTTCATCAGTAATAAATCAGAGATTTAGGACATATGGTAGATAATAAAACTTTTCAACCATAGTTGCAGCGGAATGAGCAATCCATTAGAAGAGTCAAATAGACCATAAAGTCTATTATCTTCTCCATGTTAAAAGTCCATCAACAATGCTTTAACCCCGTAACATTAATCAATGAGATCCTCGCTCACGGTCATGTGAATAACTCATAATCATAATTGTAGTTCTAATTTTCTCTTCTCATCCAAGACGAAGATATTTTTCATCACATGTCTTTACCCTCAAACATCAAAGATCATGGTTATACCAAATCACACTTCCTATTCATAATCATACTAATAAGTTCATCTTTGCACTACGGGCCAAAGATATTCAACAATAGTTTATCTTTGCACTACAGGCCAAAGATATTCATCAACAGTTCATCTTTGCACTACAAGCCAAAGATATTCAACAACAGGTCATCTTTGCACTACAGGCCAAATATATTCATCAACAGTTCATCTTTGCACTACAGGCCAAAGATATTCAACAACGGGTCATCTTTGCACTACAGGCCAAAGATATTCATTAATAATTGATCTTTGCACTATAGGCCAAAGATATTAATATCCCAAAGAAACATACAATCATTTCAGAATTTATATAAACCATAATTATAATCATGTTGATCAATTCACCTTTGCACTTAAGCTAAAAATATTCAATTGTAAATTCAATGGTCATGATTATACTAGTCAACAATTCATCTTTATACTACTGGCCAAAGAGAACCCATAGTCATGATCATACCAATAATCTACCCATCTTTACACTTAAGTCAAAGAGAAATTTATCACCAGAATTATAAAAATGTTATATATGATAATAAAAATAATACGATCAATAAATGCATTTAATTATCCTAAAATGCCAAACTCATAAGATTTCATCACCAATAACCAAAACTCTCATAAAAAATCTGCATATACCTTATATAGGATTCTCAAGCCATAAAATCCTATTTTTCAATTTTGTTACTTCACATAACATATTTAATTCATTTATTCATAACTAGTCCATTTTCATGAAAAATACCAAATCAGTACAAACAAATTTTTTTTCTGGGATTTAGCAGAACATAGTCTCATATTGAACATATATTTTTCTCGAAATTTTTAAAATTTATTTACTATTTTTCATATGGCCAAAACTACCGAATATTTAGACATTTATCATAAATTGTACTTTTGTCCAAAAATTCAAATTTACGTAATATACTTACATATATACATGTACTCCCAAGAAAAATTTCACCAATTTTTGGAGTTAACCACAAGGAGTTATAAGGGTTTACTTTTAAAATAGTCTTTTTCCATAAAATTCATAACTCATAATCTATACATCCAAAAATCACCATTTTTGGACACAATCTAGAAAACTCATCAAATTATCATTTCAAATTTTTCTAGAATTTTTGAAGGTCGAAAAATTTACTTAAACCTGAAAACATAATAACCCTTACAATCCTTTACCTCAAAAGAGCAAAGATTTCCGAATTTAATGTAAAGCCGAAGGAACCTTGCACTGAATAGCAACTCTCAAAGTATCTAAATACTCACAAAATACTCTTGATAATATAGAGAGAGAAAGAGAGAAAGCTTATGTTTCTGGTGTGATTTTCAATTCTAACTTAGCCCTCTATTTATAAGAAAATGTTAGCACGCCGAAGCAGACTTGACCTGCTACCTGATGGCTTTACCTGTTATTATTGTCACCCACCACATTTGAATTAGAATTTTAGCACATTTCTTCACCAACCATAGGTGGGGCCCACGCATTCTAGAATTTTTCACCAAAATAATAAATTTCGAAACTTCAACAATTTCTGAACCTGTCACCTCTTAAAATTCATAACAATTTATACGTTCATTTTTAACGGTTCAAAATTTGTGGACATATACTCAACTTATATATGTATAACATATCCAAAAATCACAATGATCCAACGGTCGGATTAAAAATTATAACTCACGCAATATATCGTAAAAATACTGATTTGATTTTTAATACCTCCATTCTGATAAAAACATCTCAACATTAATTTCTTCAATTATAACCACATAAATAAATCCATCATTTATATCTGCATCAAATAAATCTTTTCTTATCATATAAATCAATAATTAATTATTCACAAATAATATTACAGAATCACAATTATGACAACCAGGTAGTTCCTCGTGAAAGAGGGGCTTTACGATAAGGATTTCTCTTTCTTGGCGGCGTAATTAGGTGACTAAACCTCTCCTTGATGTAACTTTCTAGACATTGCCAATAATGTTATCTAATAATATTATTCAAATAATATGAATTATTGATCCGATAATGGGAAATCTTTGTCAGTAACAATTATTGAAACAACAATAATATAAAATATCAACGCAGACAATTATTGAATCAATAAAATAAAATATTGAATAAAGAATTATCGTAACAATTATTGAGTAGTGCCTTCTTCACTAAGGATTAATAATTCAAAATATCTTGTGCAATACCGTAAAGCATCTCTTGTGCAACCACGCATATTATTGTATTTTTAACCACCGGTATTCCAACGATTATAATCTTCAGAATAACTACTCTGTTATTATTTATAAAAACTCAAACTTGTCATTTCTTCATTCGACGGTTATTACATTATGGGGCCCATAAATGATCTAAGGCCGTCAGCATTTTGATATTCTTCTACAAAAAGAATATTCCACGACCAAATGAATATTCCCCGACAACAATAAGTATTTTATAGCCACTTGCTTATTTTGAAAAAAAATTCATATATCACCCTTAACTTTACTTTTTATCAATTTAACCATTTACTGAATAGTAATTATAAGAAAAATTGAATAACTTTATTTCATAAAATTCGGGGTCTTACACCATTGACAGTGCAAAGGCTCGCGCCGCAGTGCCAGATTTAGCTATGTCCTTCTGGAAACTCGCACCACCACAAGTAGCCAGATTGGCGCCCAGTCATCATCAACGCATACAAGACGCCACTTACAAGGCTTAGGCTCGCGCCGTAGCGCGAGCTCCGGTTCCCAAATAGTAAAGTGTCTTTAATGACCTAGAAGAAAGGGGATACTATATATAAAAAGTGAAGCCGCTGCATTCAAGCATCGATCATCAGAAGATATCAACAGAGAACTTATTACACCCTTAGAATAGGATTTTATTTTCTGTCATTTTTAATTCTAGAAGAGAAAGAAGCTGTGGACCACAAGAAAAGTTATTGCATCTAACACCTAGTCAGAGCTTGCACATGAAGAGAATATTTGGAGGAAGAACACTTCAACACATGGGTTTTCTTAATCCAAATCTCCCATTTGTTTGTATTTGTCTGATAATGTGTAATGTATTGAAAATGCGTGTTAGTACCATAGTTATGAACTAACTCTATTTTTAGGATTGCAATGTAACCTTTTGTTTAGCTTAATCAACTTTCTCTCCTATTTTATATAATGAATCATTTTGGAATGGGTTGTTGTATTTCTTATTTAATGTCTGATTGCTTGAAAAAAAAATTGGTATTAATAGTGATGGAAATTGATAAATGGATGTTATTATCTATCTTTAAATACAACAACACCTGTTATGACCATGACATTGGAATGTATGCATAATTTACCAATAGGATAGACATATCCCTATTTGCCATGTGTGGCCTTGAGACTTAGCTTAATGACCTTGACCTAGTTACTGTCACCAATAGACATATTGTGTTTTAGCTGGTTAGGGATGTGCATTTGACCTTCGACAGAAGCTTATGTGTATATAATGTTCTCGGTTGACCATTCCTTGATTCGTTTATACTTTGGAGAGTTAGGAGATTAGGCGACGCATTAGGGGAGTTGTAATTCTTTCTTAACTTTCTAGCGCAACTACTTCTCTTAATTTTATAGTCTTATTGAAATAGCTTAATCCAACCACTAGTTTTTACTTATTTAGATAAGATTAGTAACGACTTTGCCTCAGTAATTGATTCCTGTTAAGACTTAGTCCTCGTGGGTTCGACACCCTACTTACATATATTACTTGTGGGCCGCGTATGCTTACGTGCGATTTGGCAATAGCTAAATCAACCAACAAGTTTTTGGCGCCGTTGCTGGGGACTTAGAATTAATTGTTTTTCAATATTAAAACTATGTCATTACGATCTTACTTTAAACCGATTTTTCTGTTTAATTCTCTTTTCAGGTTGTCTTCATTGTTTATGCCACCTCGGAAGGAGCGAAATATAATACCTATCGATCCCGAGGTTGATAGAACATTCAGACGACTGCGGAGAAAAAAATTCGGGGACACACCCGAGAACATACCTACTCCTATCATAATGGCTGAGGAACTTCAGAAATCTCTGAGGGAGTACGCTATGCCTCACATTGATGATCTCCAGGCGAGCATTCTAAGGCCCGCCATCCAAGCCAATAATTTTGAGATAAGCCGCGCACCATTCAAATGTGCACCAACATTCAGTTTGGGGGACTACCGAATGATGATCCCAATGATCACTTGATTAATTTTGTGGAGATCTATGACACATTCAAATACAACGGAGTGTCCGATGACGCCATCAAACTCCGGTTGTTCCCATTTACATTAAGGGAAAAGGCCAAGAGCTGGCTTCATTCATTACCGTCAGGCTCCATTACCACATGGGATGACTTGGCACAGAAATTTGTGGCAAAGTTCTTTCCGCCTGCCAAAACAGCCAGGCTTGTAAACCCCAACTTTTATGAATAAAAATGAATTTTCTGTAATTATCATTTTTGAATATAATGGAATGAATTTGATATAATATTATTGTTGATTTTGCAAAGTATGCAAGTTGTTATATAATATTCGATTGGTCGGGGAATATTCGTTTTAACAGGGAATATTCGTACGACGGCACAATCATTGGTGGACCCCACAACAGAATTATTGTCGGATTAAGAAAACAACAAAAATATTTTACCTCTTTTATAAGAAGGGGAGATTGTAAGACCCCAACTTTTATGAATAAAAATGAATTTTCTATAATTATCATTTTTGAATATTATGGAATGAATTTGATATAATGTTATTGTTGTGGGTAATATTTATAAATTTTGCAAAATACGCAAGTTGTTATATAATATTCAATTGGTCTGGGAATATTCATTTTAACAGGGGAATATTCGTGATGACGGCACAATCATTGGTGGACCCCAATAATGTAATTATTGTTTGATTAAGAAAACGACAAAAATATTTTATGAAAATAACGGCGGAAGTTTTACCGTTAACTCGTTGAAACACCGGTGTTAAAAAGTACAGAATACGCTGCGGTTGTGGTTGAGTAATACCTGTATTGATTATTGATGCTTACGTGAGAAGTCACTCGCTTTTGTTCAATTATTTCTTCATGAATTGTTGCATAATATCTCACGTTATTTGATTCAATTATTGTTGATATTTTTTATATTATTAAATCAATAATTGAGATGACAGAGTTATTAATATTATTATCTACAATATTAACGATGTCTAGAAGTTCTACCAAGGAGAGGTTTGGTCACCTAATTGCTCGCCAATAGGGAGAAATCCTTATTGGAAAGCCCCCTCTTTCCTGGGAACGACCTGGTCGATTAATATTGTGAATTATAATAATGATGATAAATGTCGTTAAAAATATTGAAGAGATTTTTTATGAAGTATTTGTGATAATTTTAGTTTATTTTATGGACCCCCGTTTATTTATTTTTTAAAATAACTTAGGTAGAAAGGTTATTCATTATATATATATATATATATATATATATATATATATATATATATATATATAGTCTTATATATATACTAATATGACATGAATGATTTGGGGGGGGATAAGGTTGTTAGTGGGAGTACTATTATATATATATATATATATATATATATATATATATATATATATATATATATATATATATATGTTTTTGAGTTTGCAAGATTAGCGGGGAGTACAATTATTAAGATTATTATATTTATATATATGTAATAATTTGAGTGTTTGGCATGCAAAGTTCATGGGGTTCATAACCCGTGACTAATGTTATATATTTAATATATATATATATATATAATATTATATTTTATTTAAAAGATTTTATTTTATTAGAATATTTTATGGTAAACCAATCTGGACCGTCCGTTTAAAAATAAATAAATGTGGACCGTTTAGGAATTAGTTACTATTCAGTCCATTCTTCTATAAATAGAACTCATTCCTTCATTATTTCTTACGAATTCACTTAAACTCTAGAGAGAGAAACTGTAGAGAATTCTTCTTCTATAATCTTGAGCGTCTTTCTTTAGCGTTTTAAAAAAAACTTTGAGTGTAGTGCATGTTTCTTCATGTATATCCCCGTCCTACCGTCGGAGTACTCTTCTTTATAAGGTAAGGGGTATTATTTTTTTTCATATTCATGAAGAGAACTTTCTGTTATTCCATTCTTTATTATTCTGTTAGAATAACCTGTATACGCGGTCTACCCTATACTTGGTGAAATTCTTCTGTTAATCCATTATTTATTATTCTCATTGAATAACTTTGTTCTCACAAAGTACCGCATACACATGGTGAAATTCTCATTGTAATTCCATTCTTTATTATTCTCGTTGGAATATCCTCGCTCATGCATTTTACGCCGGACTGGTTCCGCCTTTTATTATTCTATTGAATATCCTAATCATGTGCGTTTACGCCGGGACCGGGTTCCGTTATTTATTATTCTATTGGAATAACTCATCTATCGCAAGTACCGCATGCATGGTGATTTCATTGTTATTCCATTCTTTATTATTCTGTTGGAATATCCTGTCGGTGGCATTATTACGCTGACCGATTCCGTTATTTATTATTCATTGGAATAACCTCGCCTATGCAATCTATCGCATGCATGGTGATTTCTTTTGTTATTCCATTCTTTATTATACTCAGTTGGTTAAAGTTTTGATTTCTATACTACATAAAATTAGTGGAATATCCTTGATATTTGCGCTTCATCCAGTATCTTTTCATGAAAATATTCTTCTGAGCATTCTTAAATTTTACCCTACAAAAAAGTATCATGTTGACAATTTGGACGTTATTAGTTCCTGGATAAATTAATTCTTGAACTTGTTTTATTGAATTCTTATATCATTGTCATCATCCTCATGTTTATATTTTTGAAAGTCATCTGTGGCTCAGAGTGCATAGATGGACTTGGTATGATTATGACCGTGGGATTATTCAAAGATAATCATGGCCGTAATGTTACAAATGATGTGGTAAAGTCCCCATTGCCTCGTAGTGCATTGATGGACAGATTGTTGGCATGATCATGACCATTGATGAATACACGAATATCCTTGGCCCGTAGTGCATGGATAATTTGTGGTCGTGACCCTAATGAATATCCTTGGCCGTAGTGCAGGGATGATGTGGATTATTTTTTTAACCAAGTCTCAGCGATAAAAGTGATGAAAAAACATTTTAAATCATAAAAGATAGTAGATTTTATTCTCTACATGACTCTTTTAATGGATTGCTTGTTCTGCTACAGTTAAACTTGATGTCTATTATATTTTATCAGTTTAACATTGTTGAAGACTAATGATAATTTATTTTGCATTATCTTAGTCATAATATTTCTTACTGGGCTAGTTGAGCTCACCCTTTCTTTCACTATTCTCTTCAGGAAATGAGAACGTAGCCGGGACTAGTCGGGGAACGGAGTGACGGTCTGAGATGGTGTCTTAGTAGTCTTCACTATTCTATAAAATAGTGTGATAATAAATGTAATGAGGACTTGTTCTGAGAGTGGATATTGTCTAGAAGACAATATTTGTATTAAAACTCACAGCTCTTGTTGTATATTTAAGATTATATTTGTATTCTGTACCATGTATTTGGCGACTCAAAATAGGTGATGTATACCTATTTTGGGGGTGTCACAAGGCTTAGGCATGATATCACGTCCTTTGTTCAGTTCGAATCTGAATCCTTATACGACTCGTGGGAACGGTTTAAGGATCTTCTGAGGAAATGTCCGCACTATGGACTGCCGGAGTGGCTTCCCATCCAAACCTTTTACAATGGGTTATCCGGATCAACTCGTTCGAGTATTGATGCCGCGTCTGGAGGGGTATTCATGGCCAAACATCATACAGCGGGATACGAGCTGGTGGAGACAATGGTGGCCGATAATTACCAATGGCCAAATGATAGGCAAGTCCCGAAAAGAGCAGCGGGGGTGGACTCTTTCACATCGTTAGCGGCTCAGGTAGCAGTGCTAACAAAAAGTCTAGACACCATAGGACCTTCAGCAGTTCAAAATGTTCAAAATGTGCAGAGTGTCATGGTTCAATGTGAATTATGTCAAGGGAGCCACCCGACTGATTAGTGTGTGATAAGCCCTGAATTAGTTTAATTTGTTTCCAACTATGGGCGGCAACAAAACACCAGTCTTCCCACTCATTACCACCCGGGGTTAAGAAATCATCCAAACTTCTCATAGGGCAACAACAACAACAACAACAACAACAGTACCAACCCCAATTAACAACAACCTTCATCTACCAGGAAGAATTATGCTAACCCTCCTGGATTCCAACCTCAAACTCAGTTCAACTCACAGCCACAGAGCACTCAGAATCAGTTTCACCATCCTTCACCTCAACAGGAGAGGAAGCCCAGTTTAGAAGATCTTCTATCCAGGTACATAGCCCAGAATGAAACCAGAAGTAACAATCAAGAAGCCTCAATTAGGAATCTTAAAGTACAGATGAGACAGTTGGCTACTGCATTAAACAGTCGTCCACCAGGTGCATTGCCTAGTGACACTGATGTCAACCCGAAACGGGAAGGCAAGGAACATTGTAAAGCACTAACCCTCAGGAGTGGGAGAACCACTAAAGAAAAAGGTGGACAGAGTGTTCCAGTGGAAGATGAAGTAGTAACTGAAGAGGAACCTCCAGTGAAGGAGAATGCTGCGACACGTGGGGGTGAAGAAAGTGGTCAAGACAGACCTCCAACACCATCTCCTCCAACGACTATGGTCAGTCAACATCTCCCTCAGTTTCCTTTCCCCCAGCGATTGCAGAAACAGAAGCTGGATAAGAAATTTTCCAAATTCTTGGAGGTGTTCAAAAGACTGCACATAAATATTCCATTTACAGAGGCATTGGAGGGAATGCCTAGTTACGTCAAGTTTATGAAGGACATTCTGTCCAAGAAATGCAAAATGGGGGACTATGAGACGGTGGCACTGACAGAAGAGTGTAGTGCCATCCTTCAAAACAAGCTTCCACCGAAGCTAAAAGATCCGGGGAGCTTTACAATACCGTGCACCATTGGGGACCAGTTTATCGGAAAGGCTCTATGTGATTTAAGGGCTAGCATCAACTTGATGCCCCTCTCTATTTATAAGAAGCTGGGCCTTAATGAAGCCAAACCTACTAGCGTCATATTGCAATTGGCTGATAGGTCTCTAACGTACCCAAAGGGAATTGTAGAGGATGTGCTTGTGAAAGTTGACAAGTTCATATTTCTGGCGGATTTCATAGTCCTAGATTTCGAAGAGGACAGGGAGGTCCCGATAATATTGGGAAGGCCATTCTTGGCAACTGGGAGGACCCTGATCGATGTTCAAAAAGGGGAGTTAACAATGAGAGTGCAGGATCAGGAAGTGACGTTTAATGTCTTCCGAGCAATGAAGTATCCTAATACCCCTGAGGATTGCTTCCGGATTAATACAGTTGATAATTTAGTGAAGGGGGTATTCTCAGAAACTTGTATTCAAGACCCTTTGGAAGTTACATTAACCAGGGCTAGTACTACGGAAGAGCCCACACATGTGGAATGTGCCAAGTGGCTCGATGAACCCAAAAGATCAAAGCAATTCCACCGACAGTTCGAGTCTCTGAATGATAATGAGGCTTTTACTTCCAAGGCTCAGCCGTCGATCATCGTGCCTCCTACCCTTGAGCTTAAACCATTGCCTAATCACCTGAGGTATGCTTATTTAGGAAATTTATCTTCTTTACCTGTGATAATTTCTGCTTCTCTAACCAAGTGTCGGGAAGAAAAGTCACCGCACTTGTGCTCAAAGAAGTACAAAACGGCACTTTGGGTGGTCTATTCTTGACATAAAAAAGATCACCCCAACTCTATGCATGCACAAAATTCTTCTGGAGGAAGACTCAAAGCCATCTATAGAGCACCAGAGGCGGCTAAATCCCATTATGAAAGAGGTCGTCCGGAAGGAGATCATTAAATTGCTAGATGCGGGCATTATATACCCCATCTCGGATAGTCCTTGGGTTAGTCCAATCTAGTGTGTTCCCAAGAAAGGCGGGATGACAGTTGTGTCCAATGAGAACAACGAACCGATTCCCACTAGGACGGTGACCGGGTGGAGAGTGTGCATGGATTACAGGAAACTTAACAAATCGACCTGTAAGGATCACTTTCCCCTTCCTTTCATTGATTAAATGCTTGACCGTTTGGCGGGGCACGAATACTATTGCTTGCTTGATGGGTACTCAGGATACAATTAGATTTCTATTGCTCTAGAAGATCAGGAGAAGACGACATTCACATGTCCATATGGGACCTTTGCCTTTCGGAAAATGTCATTCGACCTATGTAATGCTCCCGCAACATTTCAGTAATGTATGATGTCAATCTTCTCTGACATGGTTGAAAAGACCCTGGAGGTCTTCATGGATGACTTCTCGGTATTTGGGAGCTCGTTTGATAATTGCTTGACAAATCTCACTGTCGTTCTCCATTGATGTGTCGAAACCAACCTGGTGCTGAATTGGGAGAAGTGTCACTTCATGGTCGAAGAAGGCATTATTTTGGGTCATCGGGTTTCTGTAGGAGGAATTGAAGTTGATAAGGAAAAGATAGATGTGATCAATAACCTTCCACCACCCACCTCAGTAAAAGGGGTAAGGAGTTTTCTCGGGCATGTAGGGTTCTACAGAAGGTTTATCCAGGACTTCTCGCGCATCACCAAACTGTTGTGCACTCTTTTGGAAAAGGACCAACCTTTCCAGTTTGATGCCGCCTTCTTGAGCGCCTTTGAGTTATTAAAGACAAGACTTGTCACGACACCTATTATGGTAGCTCCCGACTGGACCTACCCTTTTGAGCTAATGTGCGATGCCAATGACTTTGCAATAGGGGCAGTGTTGGGCCAGAAAAGGGAGAAAGTTTTCCACACTATCTACTATGCCAATAAGACATTGACTAATGCTCAGTTAAATTATACCATTACTGAGAAGGAGCTGCTGGCAGTGGTCTATGCTTTTGATAAGTTCCGTTCCTGTAATAACCCGAGATTTTCTAGATAAAATAAATAAAAAATTTTGCGTATAAATTTTTTTTTTATTTAATGACGAGACTAAGTGTCAAGTAAAGTGAACGATAAATGCAAATTACTTGAAAAATTAGAAATAATTTTGAAATTATTAATTACCACAAATTATATGGTAATAAATTTTTGTAAGCCGAAATGTTTTATTATTTCCCATGAAAACATGATTGGAAATAATATATGAAGTGATAATTAGATTTATATAATAAATATTTTATTATATGAATTGTTCGAATATTTAAGTTAATTATTTTAACTTGATTATTGATCTTTGTGTCTGAAGAATAAGTCGTACATGAGATCCAAACCCCGGATTGGGATTGTGATCAAGAGATGAGAATAATAATATTATATTATTTATATAATGATTTTACAATACCATAATTATGTAATTGGGTATAAAGTGACGATAATATTATTGAGCAATTTGACGGTCCAATTAGGTCATAAAGCATATTACCGTCTTTGTGAAACCCTAATTATTAAACTCATTATGAGATATTTACGAGTAGTATCGTGTATATGAAGTTATCGTAGTATAAGAATATCGGTAATTAGATCGAAACCCTAATTATCACAGTACGCCGATAATTAGGACAAACCTTAATTATTATAACCCTAACCGGTTGAAGTTAGAAACCGTAACGACTGTGTTAGTAACATATACAGATAATTAAAGAACCCTAATGGTCAATTAGAAACCCTAATTGATGACGTTAAGAAACCCTAATTATAGAACCCTAAATTTTTAATCGAAAACCCTAATTTTAATTACCGGGTTTAATTTCGATGTTATTGTATACGTGTTTTAATTTACCAAAGGATAGAAGTTAATTGGTAAATTGTAAGAATTAAATCTAGTGATTAAATATTACATTTAATTGCCTTGTACAAGATTGCCCATACACTCTTTAAACAAAGCCCAACCATCACCCATAACAAATCGGAAGCAAAATCCCAATTTTTGGCAAAATATAAGAACACTAAACCTAGAAATCCTTTGATTCAATGTTATTTGATGCAATTGATTATTTAAAGTTGTGTAATATGATGTTAATTGATGATATGGGTTGATAAATCAAAGACCCATAACATCAAAGTGCACGAATTTGAAGATTTAAGCAAGTTGGAAAACCCGAATTCTATTATTTTTCACCAAATGTCAGAGGCCATATGTAATAACTCATTTTTTTATTATTAAATATTAATTGATTTTATCTTATACAATTGTGTTTAAATTAAAAAAAAAGGTAAATGATTTTGTTTCCCTCTTTTCTTCCTGTTTTTGTTTGGAAGATTAAATTCTTTTAGTAGATAAAAATAACCGATTTAAAATAAATAAATATTGCATAATAAAAGGAATTATTTTCCGCATTTTTTAAATTAGGTATTTTCATTTTTTTGATTAGGGACGGAATTGGGTACTTTGTAATACCCATATTAATAAATAAATATTGCATAATAAAAATTATTTTGTTTTAAAATATATTAATTGTTATTTAATTTAATTTGTGTGGGCTAATAAATATTAATAAGAGATGGGTAAATTAATTTAGTACAATTTGGGCCTTTAAAATTAATTGAGTTTAATTTAATTAAATGTGGGTAGTAATAAATCCAATTATAATTAGGAGAATTAATAAGATTTATTAATAAATAAATAACTAAACCTAATCTTATTTTTTTTTCTTATACAACCTTAGAAAGAGAAAATGAGAAAGCCGCCTAATTATATTGTGAGGGAAGTTGTAATGCAATAATCGTAAAAGGATCATCAGTTGGTTTTTTTTGGTGTGTTTCTCCATATCAAGGATTTTTATGTTTCAAACTTCTTTTCAATTTCATGATTTAGAATTGGAAAAAAAGCATACACAAATTAAAAGAAGTGTGTATATATATATATATATATATATATATATATATATATATATATATATATATATTTCGTATATATATATATATATATAGCAAATATGCTTCATGTATATATATATATATATATATGTTATGTATATTAATTTAAACTCGTTAATCTTGTTGATAAAATTATAAAATTTATTTGATAATAAATTTAATAAAGATTATGTTGTTAGTGGGTAAATTTGTAATTAGTAATTTAACTTATAGATATTTATTAATTTTTGTTAATTTGTGTAATTAGTTCGAACGAAGGGGATTTAAAGAGTTATACTTGGAATATAAATTTTGGAGTATTAATAATTGATATAAAGCGATGATTAAAGGCATATTAAATAGATTATGAATTATTTTAGAATTATTAGTTTGGATTATTTTTAATTTGAGGTGAATATGTTTAGTGATGAATAACGCTTTCGTATTTGATATCGCTGGCATTTGAGGGTAAGATTTTGTGGAGTGTGTTATAAATGGTTTGAAGTATCGTGCACGGATTCCGCACTCTTTCAAATGATACCTTTGTTAAATTTGATTTGTTCGTTTGTTTCCTTATTTCAATTCTATTATGATTTCACATAATTGTTTCTTGTGAAATAAATATATTAGTTTCATTTTAGAGTTGATACGTATGACTCGTATTTGTACTCTTTGAATTAGGTTATCATGTTTAGTATTATTTATTTTGATAATTGTAGAGCGGCATATGTCATACCTTCCTTTTGAAACCTTGTGACTATAATTTGATTCTTGGCTCAACATGTATATATAGAACCCTTTTGTTGGTATTATGTCGCATGTGTTGTGACATGATATTTTTGTTAGAATATACCGTAGAGTATACCGAGTTATAACCACCTACGGGGGGTACCACAGCACGCCGCCTTGCACGAGAGACGTGACACTTTCCGTGGCGCAGTGATTAGTCCACTGCGCCTCCATTTTGGGCTCTTGAGGAAGTGGGCCATTTGGTGTTTTGTTGTGGGAGGCGATGGGTTAACCCTAGTTTTCTGCTCATGGATTTGTGATGTTGTGCCAAACACACCTATCCGATTTGCATACATTTGGATTCGCGGTCCAATGTGTGATTTATGCGTGTGACATTATTTTGGTTTCTATGTGGCATCATTTGACTTGCTGTGTGGAATTATTTTGACTTGCCTGTGTGGCAATGTGTATTTCTCGAGCTCATTCGGTATAAAATAACTCCAAATGCATTTGTTTCAAATTTATTATTTTATCGATTAGTTTTGTTGGTTTCGCTCAGCTTCAAGTCATTGAGTTAGTTACTTCATTCGTTATATCTTTATTCTTTTATTGGTTTCACAATTACGTTGATTCGTATATATTCATTACGCTGATTCGTATATATTCCATTCGGATCTTTGGATATTATATTTTCGCTCAGATTTGCACTTGAGGCTTTGTTCAAAAGATTTTGTCTCGCTTATTTTCGTATATCAAATGTATATCTTTTGTATATCTATATCCGTGATCGGGCAATTGGCTCATGCCGTGTTTTTCTTCCTAGTGGTTTGCGGTGGGTGATTCGTACTAGTGTGACGAGAGAGTTGTCTTTGACCATCTAGGTGGTTTTGATTTTTTTTTTTTTGATTATTTTGATTCTAGTTGAGAATTATATTTAGTACTTCATCGATGGATATCATTATTAATATTTTGAAGTTATTAGTGCTCTGCTTATTTATTTTGAGGTTTGTTGTGCTTTAGACGTGACCTCCCTTTCCTTTTCGGGAAGGGGGTGTTACAGAGAGATGGTATCAAAGCTTAGGTTCTTTTCAGAAAACCTATTTAGGTTTGACCATGAGTCAGGGTAAATCATCATCGGGTGATTTAGGAGTTTGATTTGATTTTGTTCTCTGCTTTGGTTGGTCTTGATTTTGACCAAGTGTTTTAGCTCTTTAAATTGTAATTGATTTGAGAAAGGCGAAGTTAACTTGTTAAGATTATTATTGTTATATTCGCTGGAGCAATAATGTTAGTTAAGGATGGTGATTTGATCATTAAGGAGAATAATGTCATACTTTGTTCAGCTTAAGAAATGATTATACGATTATGATATGAGCAAAGGGTTGTATCGATGAAGTTTTGATATTGAGAATTATTTGTTAGAGTTATTTTAGGTAATTACAAATTATTATGATTTTGGAATCGAGGATTTTATTCGTTAGATTCTGATTTTGTTAAGTTGTGAATAATTTGAGGTATGTGAATCGGTGGGATAATATGATAAAGTGAAAACTATTAAGTACAAAGGATCTCTTGTAATTTTGAGTTGTTGTAAAGATTTGAGGTAATTAGATTAATTTTTTGGAGTAAATGAATTTTGCGATTATTTCCTAGTAGAATATTGGAGTTATTTTATATGAAATTTTGAGTGATAGTATGAGGAGATTTTGGAATTTGTTGGGTTAAGGTTTGCACTAAGAGAATGATTGATTTATTAAATGATTAGATATTAAGTGATGAATCTTAAAGAGATTTTGAAAGCTATCGTTTGTTTATTCAGATAGTAGGATATATGATTTGGAGTTTGGTATGGTGATGGAGAGATCTTAGTAGTAGTATATTTTTGGTGTAATAATATTTGAGAACTAATTTGATTCGAGATTATGATATTTTGAAACTCTTAAGGACTTAGGAGAGTTGGTGATAAAGAGATATTAGTAGTATATTCTTTGGTGTAATATTATTTGGTGAATAGTTCAAATTAAGGATGAGATATTTTGAAGCTCTTGAGGACTTGGGGAGAGTTGGTAATATGGTTTGCATAGTTGTTTTGGTTATCTGATGTCTTTAGAGTTTTACGTGAATTTATGTAAAATTAAATAAAAATAATTTGTTAGATCTTTGTCATGTGTGGAATATAAACATTTTAACGAGTTAAAAATAATTTTAAATATTTTGGTTATTTGAATCAGATTTAGATGAAGAAAATGTTTATGATTTCAATTATGTTCAAGAGTACGTGACGCTTTAAAGAATGAAACTCAAAGATATTAACGGGGGCCCGCACTAACAAAGAGATCATGTGATTTAACGCTAAGAACCTTACTAAGGCTTGACACTAGAGAATCGACAAATCTTTTACGAGTACATGGATAATTGTGTGGACCTATGGACTTACTCGTGCTTGATCGTTATAAATGGCGCTACGTCAGAATTAAATTATTATTTTTTAGTAGCTTATTTGAATTCGAGGACTAATTATTTTTAAGGGTGAAAATGTAATAACTCATTTTTTATTATTAAATATTAATTGATTTTATCTTATACAATTGTGTTTAAATTAAAAAAAAAAAGGTAAATGATTTTGTTTCCTTTTTCTTCCTTGTTTTGTTTGGAAGATTAAATTCTTTTAGTAGATAATTAAATAACCGATAAAATTAAAATTGAGGAAGATAATTCCTTTTTATTACGGAAATGGAAGCTACTTGAGAGATGGAGGAGTCTATTCGAGTTTTAATATCCGCATCTTTTTATAATTAGTACTTTTCATTCTTTTGATTCCGGGGACTAATCCTTTTTAAGGGGTAGGTGATGTAATACCCTAAAAAAAATTAATAAATAAATATCGCATAATAAAAATTATTTTGTTTTAAAACATATTAATTGGACTTTGTCATTTATGTTGGGTCAAACTAGTTATTTAATTTGTGTGGGCTAATAAATATTAATAAGAGATGGGTAAATTAATTTAGTACAATTTGGGCCTTTAAAATTAATTGAGTTTAATTTAATTAAATGTGGGTAGTAATAAATCCAATTATAATTAGGAGAATTAATAAGATTTATTAATAAATAAATAACTAAACCTAATCTTATTTTTTTTTTCCTTATACAACCTTAGAAAGAGAAAATGAGAAAGCCATCTAATTATATTGTGAGGGAAGTTGTGTACGAAATAATCGTAAAAGGATCATCAAAGTTGGTTTTTTTTTTTGGTGTGTTTCTCCATATCAAGGATTTTATGTTTCAAACTTCTTTTAATTTCATGATTTAGAATTGGAAAAAAAGCATACACGACCGATTTGACTTGTGTGTATATATATATATATATATATATATATATATATATATATATATATATATATATATATAAGTTTGTTTGATTATTATTTTTGGAATGGAGGACATTGGAGTATATATATATATATATATATATATATATATATATATATATATATATATATATATATATTGAATATGCTAAATAAATAAATTTCTAAACATGATTTTGGTTCAAGTTGCAAAGTAAAGATTCATGTAAATTATATTTATATATATATATATATATATATATAATTATATGATTGATTTGTTAATATAAAAGATATATAGTTGATTTCAGTGCTTTGCAAGTAATATGCAAAGTGATTTCGTGAATTTTTATTTATTTTATTTATTTTATTTTATTTTATTTATTTTTTTCAATAATTATTTGGCCATAAAATTTATAAACTAATTAGCGAATAAAATTGAAAGTTATGTATATTAATTTAAACTCGTTAATCTTGTTGATAAAATTATAAAATTTATTTGATAATAAATTTAATAAAGATTATGTTGTTAAGTGGGTAAATTTGTAATTAGTAATTTAACTTATAGATATTTATTAATTTTTGTTAATTTGTGTAATTAGTTCGAATCTAAGGGGATTTAAAGAGTTATACTTGGAATATAAATTTTGGAGTATTAATAATTGATATAAAGCGATGATTAAAGGCATATTAAATAGATTATGAATTATTTTAGAATTATTAGTTTGGATTATTTTTAATTTGAGGTGAATATGTTTAGTGATGAATAACGTTTCAGATTTGATATCGCTGGCATTTGAGGGTAAGATTTTGTGGAGTGTGCTATAAATGGTTTGAAGTATCGTACTGATTCCGTATTTTTCAAATGATACCTTTGTTAAATTTGATTTGTTCGCTTGTTTCCTTATTTCAATTCTATTATGATTTCACATAATTGTTTCTTGTGAAATAAATATATTAGTTTCATTTTAGAGTTGATACGTATGACTCGTATTTGTACTCTTTTGAATTAGGTTATCATGTTTAGTATTATTTATTTTGATAATTGTAGAGTGGTTCATATGTGCTACCTTCCTTTTGAAACCTTGTGACTATAATTTGATTCTGGTTCAACATGTATATATAGAACCCTTTTGTTGGTATTATGTCGCATGTGTTGTGACATGATATTTTTGTTAGAATATACCGTAGAGTATACCGAAGTTATAACCACCGTGGGGGTACCACAGCACGCCGTCTTGGCACGAGAGACGTGACACTTTCCATGGCGGTGTGATTAGTCCACTGCGCTCCATTTTGGGCTCTTGAGGAAGTGGGCCATTTGGTGTTTTGTTGTGGGAGGCGTATGGGTTAACCCTAGTTTTCTGCTCTGGATTTATGATGTTGTGCCAAACACACCTATCCGATTTGCATACATTTGGATTCGCGGTCCAATGTGTGATTTGTCTGTGTGACATTATTTTGGTTGCCTGTGTGGCATCATTTGACTTGCCTGTGTGGCATTATTTTGACTTGCGCCTGTGCCGTGGCAATGTGTATTTCGAGCTCATTCTTGTGATAAAATAACTCCACCATTTGTTTCAAATTTTATTATTTTATCGATTAGTTTTGTTGGTTTCGCTCAGCCAAGTCATTGAGTTAGTTACTTCATTCGTTATTTTCTTTATTCTTTTATTGGTTTCACAATTACGCTTGATTCGAGATATATTCATTACGCTGATTTAGATATATTCCATTCGATCTTTGATATTATATTTTCGTCAGATTTGCACTTGAGGCTTTGTTCAAGATTTTGTCTCGCTTAATTTCGTATATCGCTTGTATATCTTTTGTATATCTCAGATCCGTCTTCGGGTAATTGGCTCATGCCGTGTTTTTCTTCCTAAGCAGTTTCATTGGGTGATTCGTATAGTGTGATGAGAGAGTTGTCTTTGACCATCTAGGTGGTTTTGATTTTATTTTTTTGATTATTTTGATTCTAGTTGAGAATTATATTTAGTACTTCATTGATGGATATCGTTATTAATATTTTGAAGTTATTAGTGCTCGCTTTATTTATTTTGAGGTTTGTTGTGCTTTTGACGTGACCTCCCTTTCCTTTTCGGGAAGGGGTGTTTACCTTTTTTGCTCGATCATGAGTTTTGTTGTGTAAAAGTTGTTATGTGTAGCCCGATATGTGGTCTTTAATCCAAAAAAGAATCAAGTCCATATCATGTATAGATTAAAGTTATAGATGGTCAAACATGGTTGACCGATCATGATAAACTGCTTTTGGGTAGTCTATAATGGGGCATTCTCGTCCACTTTTTACTACTTTAAAAAGGTCTGGGCTTTTGATATGTTGTAGTACACTGAATAAGCTTTCCATAGACTCCAAAATGCATTAAATCCGACATCTCGGAGGAGGGAGTTATGACATTTCAAAGTAGTAGTGTCAAAACTGTCCAACAAGTGCGGTGCAGTCCACTTGAACGGAATTTCTGGGCTGATGTGTTCGAAATTTGGAAACAAGTCAGTAGGGAAGAGTTGTAGTCTCGGAAGATAGCTTCGTGTGGGCTCAAGAATCGTCTAAAAATGTTTTAAAACGAAAGAGTTATGACTGTTTTAGCGAAAGAGGGTAAATCTGGGAAATAGATAAAAACGGTTGCGAGTGGACATTTTTGAGGTCTGTTTTAGGCTTCCTAAGAGGTCCGAAATTACTGGGTTATATTTTTTAAAAATACTCTGGTATACCATGTATAACATATCCAAAGTTGGGAATTTTCTGATAAATGAGCAAGGCGTGAGAAAATCGCAAAGTGAGCTATTGAAAGATTAGTTTAAACCAAGTCCCACATCGACTAAATTGAGAACTTCACCATTTTCTAAACCTATAAATAGAAGGGCTTGGCCTTTGTTTCATTCACCAACAATAAGGCCTCCAATTTTGAGAAAGGTTTTGTTGTGGGAGAACTTTTATAAAGATCTCCTTAGTTAAATTTTGTGTGTATTCAGGGTTTGTGGAATTCAGTTTACAGGTATGTTTTATTTAATTTTTTGTAATGTTATTGTTTTAAATTTGTGTAATTGTTAGTTAAAGTTTGAATTTTTGAAGTTTAGTTAGTTTTGTTAATAAACTAGTTAGTTTACTATGTTTATTTTGGCTTGGAATTGATTATGTAAATGAGTTATTTGTGATGACTTTTAATATTTTGTGATGAATTTCATTAATTAATTATTATTAATGATATTAAAGTTATTTAATGATTATATTAAATAATTTAGTTTAAAAATGATTTTTATATTATAAAAATCATTTTAAATGAAAATAAGGTATTTAAAAATATTTTAAGTTATAAAATATAACTTTTAATATTTAAATGATAATTTCATTAATAATTAAATATTAATGATATTAAGATAATATTAATGATATTCAGCTTTATTTAATAATAATTATTAAATAAATAGTTTTAAAATGGTTTTATTTATGTAAAAACCATTTAAAGAGGATATTAAGGATTTAAAAATATTTTAAGTTATAATTAATGACTTTTAATATTTGGATAAATAGTACATTAATATTTAAATATTAAAGATAATTATTTGGGTAATATAAATGTTTTAAAAATAGTTTGAGTTATTATAAATAACTTTTATATTTTGGCAATGGTTTCATTAATAGTTTAGTATTAATTAAACTATTAATGATAATAGAATTGTTTAATGTGTAAATCATTTAATTATGATTTTGATGTTTGAAAATGCATGATGGTAATTGTAGTCTTGTATTTCCTCTACAAGATCTGACCAAGAACAGACTTAGAAACCCAATAGACACAAAGTTATAGCCGGTCAAACTAGCTGACTTGAGAACCGGTTATGAAGTTCTGGATTTGATGAAGAACACCTATAACAACAGTTATGTCACTATAGCCCCCTATAGCGACAGATTTGAATTATTTTAAATTTTTCAATTTTTGGAAATTCTGAAAATGACTAAAAATAAAATGTCTGATATTTACAGATGTTGAGGTATAGAATAAGAGTCTTAGACTCAAGATTTACCGATAAAGTCATTTTTGATGCCGACAAATATCGAATCTTATAAAAAAAAAGAAAAGGCTACCAGTAAGAGCATGGATGAGATATTTGAAAAATGTATAAAAATATTTCAAGTATAGAATAGGAACTAAAAGTATGATCAATGTGATGACGTGATTAGACTATGTGCTGACTGTAATAGACAGTACTATGAGTTATGATATATTGTTCTAATCGAACGAATGATCTAATTATTGATAGGATGTGATAAAGAGATAAAACCTAAGTTGAGATTTGTAATCGTTGAATCGAAAAGTATCCTACCTTTGCATTTCCTTTATGCAATGGACATGAGTAAGAAGTTTGTAATTATTCTATTCCCCGCATGTATTATGTACTCTTTGATTATCAACATGTTAGCTCGTATATATATTCTGCTCATTGATTTCTATAAATGGTTATACAAGTGTCCCCACTTGGATAATCATGGTATTTACTCACATGTTGATACAACTTTGTCAATTACCCGTATATATATATATATATATTTGAATTACATATTATTGTTGAAAGAAGATTAAAACCTTCTGGTTTGGAAGGCATACATATGAACATCCCTATATGGGAAATTTTTTTGTGCCCAATGCGGATAGAGTGAGCGATGAATTTCGTTCAAGTTATGTAGTATTGATTAATACAGGGTACAACGGGGCTGATCACCCTCCGTGCCCATAGGTTATGACGGTTTGAGGATAGAATTCTGCTAAACCTTTTCGAAAATGAAAAGAATGTTCATAGTATGTTTCTTAAACCCTACTCAAGGGTAGAGCCAGAGCCAAATTTAAAGAATTTGAAAGAGAGTTGTTATGCGAATTTTTATCAATACAGATTATTTCATAACTTTCAATTCGTTGTAGAAGTGTTATGTAAAAAGAATACTTATATTCTTTCAGCTTATATATATAATTGCTATTACTTGCTGGGCATTCAAATGCTCATCCTTGCTTAAATTAAATGTTTTCAGTTATGTATGAGCAACCTGAAGGCTCAGGCACGAATCATGGAAAAAAGGAAGCTATTCGATTGAGTTATATTATGAGTTAATGGTTATAAGGAATGTATTTGAAGGTCTCGTACCTGGGAAGTAAACTTTGATATATGTAAATTAAGTTTGAATGTAATACTATTATTGTATTATTCAGCTTATAGAAATGGTATCGTGAAGCACCGAGTTCGGGTTTCAAGTACCTGGATTTGGGGTCGCCACAGTTCCTACCTCATTGGAACGATGGTGATTGTATACACTGATCACTCGGCTATCAAGTATTTGATAGAAATGAAGGATGCTAAGCCGATATTGATAAGGTGGGTTCTGCTTCTTGAGGAGTTTGATTTGGAAATCCGAGATAAGAAGGGGACAGAAAACCAGGTTGCCGATCACTTGTCAAGATTGGAAAACACCAAGCCCTCGGAAAACACTGAAAAAGCCATAAATGACTTTTTCCCAGACGAGTAACTTTTTGTGGTCAATAGCAAGGTTCCGTGGTATGTGGACTTCTCAAATTATGTTACTTGCCAAGTTTTTCCCCACAATCTGAGCTATCAACAAAGGAAGAAATTCCTCAAGGATGCCAAACAATATCTTTGGGATGAGCCCTTCCCGTTCAAGCAGTGTTCTGATCAGATTCTGTGTAGATGTTTGCCTGAAGAAGAAATTGAAGGTGCGCTACATCATTGCCACTCTTCAAACTATGGAGGTCATTTCGGAGGCCAACGAACTGTAGCTAAGGTGCTTCAGTCTGGATTTTACTGGCCCATCCTATTCAAGGATGCACACGCATATGTGTTGCACTGCGACAGGTGCCAAAGGGTGGGCACCATATCAAGACGGCATGAGCTACCTCTGCAGAATATCCTGGAGGTGGAATTATTTGATGTTTGGGGCATCGACTTCATGGGTCCATTCCCATCCTCTTTTAACAATCTTTACATCCTGGTGGCAGTGGATTATGTCTCTAAATGGGTGGAAGCAGTTGCCTTGCCGACAAATGATGCTAAGGTGGTGCTTCAGTTCCTCAAGAAAAACATTTTCACTCGATTTGGCACACCTTGAGCCATCATTAGCGATGAAGGATCTCACTTTTGCAATAAATACTTTGAAGCCCTTCTAGCCAAGTATGGGGTAACTCATAAGATCGCTTAACGCTTACCACCCACAAACCAAATGGCCAAAGTGAAATATCGAATCGAGAGGTGAAACGAATCTTGGAAAAGATTGTGAACCCAAACCGTAAGGACTGGTCTAAGAAGCTCGATGATGCATTGTGGGCCTACCGCACGGCATATAAAACGCCTATCGGAATGTCCCCGTATAGACTTATCTATAGTAAGGCTTGTCACCTTCCAGTTGAATTGGAGCACAACGCTTATTGAGCTATTCAGAAGCTCAACTTTGATCTTGAGGCAGCCGGCGAGAAGAGACTCTTGCAACTAAATGAATCAGATGAGTTTCGTCTGCAAGCGTATGAAAACACAAAATTATACAAGGAGAAGACCAAGAGATGGCACGACAAAAAAATCCTCGAGAGACACTTTAAATCGGGCCAAAAAGTTCTTCTTTTCAATTCCCGGCTTAAGTTATTTCCAGGAAAACTAAAGTCCCGATGGTCAGGCCCCTTCACAGTGGCCAAGGTTTATCCTTATGGGGCAATAGATGTTGAGGACCCAAATTTTGACACAACCTTCAAAGTCAATGGGCAGAGATTAAAACACTACTGGGGTGGTGAAGTTAATCGGTAGAATACCTCCATCACATTGGGAGACCCGGTGTAAGGCGGGAGTATAGTCAAGCCGACGACTCTAAATCAAGCGCTTGATGGGAGGCATCCCCATCTGAGTATCAAATAAATTGTTTTATCTGTATTTTTCTTATGTCTCACTTTGATTATCTAGTTATTGTCTGTGTTCTGTATAGTGTTTGTAGTCTTTATAGTTCATGTGTTAATTCATGTCTCTCCCAGTTGAGCTTGTCCATAATGTGTTTCTGGTATGGATTACTGATTACTGTTATAGTTTGCTGATATGTAAGCTTGGCTTGTGCAGACTGAACTTCTTCGTCATGTATACCATGTTTATAGTAGTGAGTTCGCACCGGTGCTAAGTCGCCTTCATCGTGCTACTTGGGCCATTCCTAACGCCTGCCGCCATTCATTGACAAGTACACTGCTAATTCGCACCTTGGCATCATGAGTCACGCCCCGATGCCTTTTCTTGTTAAATTCACACTGCAAACTGGCGCCCCAACGCCATGTAATGCTCAGAGTTCCATGTTTGCAGTAGCCGCGAACAGGTTGAATCTGCGCCTCGACCATGATGCGCTACCAAAAGACTACGCATACAAGCGCCCATACGACCAAAAAAAATTTTGCTTTTAAATCGCAAAGCTCTTCATACCAGTTCATCTTCTTCTCTCCAAAAAAACGCCAGTTGCTCTCCAGCCGTTAGGCCAAAGCAAAGGTCGCATCGGTTGGCGTCCCATCCATTCGAATCTCGGCCATTCACTCAACTGTCAGCAATTTCCAACCATTTGGGCGCTTATCCATTTGTTGTTCGTTGTTTTTCTCCCCCTCTTTAAAAGCCAAGCGCAGCCAATCAATCAAAGGTACCATTCATCAGAGCAAATTCTGTAAACCTTCTGTTTATCTTTTGCATATCAGTTATGGCTTCCAAGCGCCCTAGGACTAGCATTGGTCCCCCTCCTCCATCCACTTCCCGTTGTCAGATTACTCCATGGGACCTTGTAAAATTTCCATCTGAAGAGGCGTATAAGCGCTACACCTAAAATTTCAAGTTACGAAGTCTTGTGCCCGAGCGTGGCCTTCGGCCTGATGATAAATTGGAGGGCTAGATGAACGCCATGATAAGTGCCATGAAGTGGGTCCACTTTACCAAACCACTGGAGTTCGCTGTGGTAGCGGTGGTAAAGGAATTTTATGCTAATGCCATTCCAGATTGCCCGCCGGCAGCACCTATGAGGGGGGGAAGTTGATCCCATTCGATGTCAAAGCCATCAATGAAGTGTGTGAGACTCCAAATTTTGACAAGCATGACTACAGGGAGAATAGAATTCGGAGTCACAAGTCTGATGACATTATTAAAAAGCTTTGTAAGCCCGGGACAGTCTGGAAAATGAATGAGTACACTGGCGAACGAATGTCTTTTCCTTCACAGGCACTTAGTCGTTATGGTAAGGCGTGGTATGCCTTTATCTGTGTTAACCTTCAGCCTACGCGCCATGTGAGTGATGTCACTCGGGAAAGGGCCATGCTTCTCTATGCCATTGTGTTGGGGCTAAAAATTGATTTGGGGGCTCTGATCAATGAATCCATCAAGAAGGCTATCAAAAGCAAGGTCATGTCTGGCCTTCCCCACCCATCTCTTCTTACAAGGCTATACAGAAGGGCGGGTGTTCAGTGGGAGGCGGAAGATGTCACCCTCCCGCCTATGTCAGTCATTGATCATCAGTTAGTTAGTCGCTATGTTGTCTGGGATCATCAGCAGAAGAGGGCTTTTTACTAGCGCCTCCGCCACCGCCATCCGATGACCCTCAACCCTCCTCTACGGTAGGAACCTCTAGTCAGACACCATTTCCCCCTTCTGCTGATGCCCTTTATTCGGGAACCCTTGCACAGATTATGAATAATCTAAATTTTTTGCATTGCAAGGTTGATACAGTTGCCCAGTGGCAGAGCCAATTTCATCATTATCATGCTGAGTTTGCAGATACACTAACAAATATTCATGCTGCTCAGGGTGGAGAGGACGCAGACTTCATGCCATTCCCATTTCCAGCGCCTCCATTTTATACCCCTTATCCGCCGCAGTTTCCGCCGCCTACTGAAGAGGCCCGCGTGAATGAGCCAGTAAACGTGGAGGATGATGATGACCTGGAGTTGTTCGGTGATAATGAAGACTTTGGTCTTGATGGTAATGACGGCGGGGATGATGCCAATGTTTGATGTTGCCGTTTAGGCCAGTGAGGACACGGGCCAAAGTTCAAGTTTGGGGGAGATTTTCTGCTATTTTAATTATATATATGAATTGTGTTAGTATTATCATATTTCTTTTCAAATGATGTGTTAGGATGGTATTTGGGCTTGATAGCCCCTGACTCATGGTTTAAGTTTAATATTTATCTATTGTGATTATTATCGTGGAATATTTTTTTTTGGTTTTTGGATGCATGCTTTAATTTATCTTGGATGCATGTCTTTGCTTAGTAGTATTCTATGTTTAATATTATTATATGCTTTTGGTTGTATATCTTTTGTTGGGAATATCTCGACTAAGTCAGATATTGCTTTGCCTTAAGCCGATTTTCTTTTGGGATTTTTGCTGATTAATTAGTATACTCAATGCCATGTGTTATGGCTTTGCCCTTCATTCTTGAGGGTACTTTATAGTCTATAGTTTCTGTGTTCTACTCTAGCCTCGAGTCTGTAACTGTTTATATGCTGGATTAGGGTAGTTTTAGCGTTAAGTTTTGTTTATGGCCTTTGACGGACTATCTTGCAATTATATCTTTTTCCTAGGCTAGTGGCGAAAGTTATACGGCTTTAGGGCTTATGTTTGATATAAGTCGAGACTGTCTTGGATCCATCCGTTTAGCGAGCACTGACCTATTATCTCTCTAGTAGTTTTCCAGTTTGTGATTGTCATTTGTCCGTGTTGAAATTAGTGTGCACTATTATATACTCTGTTAA
The DNA here is from genome assembly GCA_020205605.1 of Panax ginseng. Taxonomy (NCBI): domain Eukaryota; kingdom Viridiplantae; phylum Streptophyta; class Magnoliopsida; order Apiales; family Araliaceae; genus Panax; species Panax ginseng. The sequence continues at coordinate 33,992,225 of CM035135.1, forward strand.
CTTTAAGTTTTTAAAGACTTAGAAGCTTTAGCATTCTTGGCTCTTTAGTTTTGTTAAAAAAATAATAATAATAATATAGTCCTGCGGTGGGTTGAGATTGAGCGTGGAAACGCACTCGCCCGTAAACGCAGGTTGTAAAATCTATTTTGGACTTATATTGTTTACGTGGCCTTTGTGTTTGAGTTATTAGATTCTTAGGGGTGTTTTACACCTAGTGCCCTAAAGTCTTCTGGCTTGGGAGTTATTGATCAAAAGCTTGCTAATGGGTGCTCTGTTTTGCCTAAAAGTAATCAAGTTCTGTCTAAGTTAGATTTTACTTCTCTATTCTAGAACTTTCGAGCCTTTCATGTTTTTGCGTCTTGTCTTAGTACTTGTTATGTATGTGAGTTGCTTGGTGGCCTATTAGTTATCACGGTGGATTGTATGATTTTAATTTGGGTTATGACTAGTTTAGATATGAGGTCTTCACACACATACTGAATGGATCTATTACAGTCTTATTTATTGTTTAGACTTTATGCCCTGTTTCACATGCGTCTTGCCATGTTCTAAGAAAATGTTTATGATTTCGCTTTGTGGCCATAATTTTGGTTGTTAGTATTAGAGCCTTTTATTCTTGTTTTCTGGGGTTTGGTTGTCTGATAGTTTGCTTGAGGACAAGCAAAAGCATAAGTTTGGGGGCATTTGATGAGTGGGATTCACGCAAGTTAGACCCTTTGTTGCTTAAGTTGTTGCCTGTTTTCATTCTTTTGGTTAGCTTGTATAGTTATTTTATTGATTTTTTCGTTTTAGTTCACTACTGGAAAGCTTTACAGTTAAATCCAGCTTTCTTAGGTGTTTTTCATGTATCGGCCACATTCCGCTTAGTAAGTTATTACACTTAGAAGTCAAGCCACGTACGGCTATTCTTGAGCTCTCGAAACTCACGCCTACCGCCGATAATGATCAAGGTAGGTCAACATAATACCGAATTTAGCTATGTCCTTCGAAACTCACTACATAACGCTGTGGATTGGCGCCCATCGCCATCACCGTACCCCAGTATATATCTCAATACTGGCGCCATCAACAGCACACGCCTTCGCGCGCCATTTACAAGGCTTAGGCTCGTGCCACAGCGTGAGCTCCGGTTCCCAAATAGTAAAGAGTCTTTAATGACCTAGAAGAAAGGGGATGCTATATATAGAAAGTGAAGCCGCTGCATTCAAGCATCGATCATCAGAAGATATCGATAGAGAACTTATTACACCCTTAGAATAGGATTTTATTTTCTGTTATTTTTAATTCTAGAAGAGAAAGAAGTTGTGGACCAGAAGAAGAGTTATTGCATCTAACACCTAGTCAGAGCTTGCACGTGAAGAGAAGATTTGGAGGAAGAAAACTTCAACACATTGGTTTTCTTAATCCAAATCACCCATTTGTTTGTATTTGTCTGATAATGTGTAATGTATTGAAAATGCGTGTTAGTACCATAGTTATGAACTAACTCTATTTTTAGGATTGCAATGTAACCTTTTATTTAGCTTAATCAACTTTCTCTCCTATTTTATATAATGAATTATTTTGGAATGGGTTGTTGTATTTCTTATTTAATGTCTGATTGCTTGAAAAAGAAATTGGTATTGATAGTGATGAAAATTGATAAATGGATGTTATTATCTATCATTAAATACAACAACACCTGTTATGACCATGACATTGGAATGTATGCATAATTTGCCAATAGGATAGACATATCCCTATTTTCCTTGTGTAGCCTTGAGACTTAACTTAATGACCTTGACCTAGTTACTGTCACCAATAGACATATTGTGTTTTAGCTGGTTAGGGATGTGCATTTTGACCTTCGACAGAAGCTTATGCATATATAATGTTCTCGGTTAACCATTCCTTGATTCTTTTATACTTTGGAGAGTTAGGAGATTAGGCGACGCATTAGGGGTGTTGTAATTCTTTCTTAACTTTCTAGCGCAACTACTTCTCTTAATTTTATAGTCTTACTGAAATAGCTTAATCCAACCACTAGTTTTTACTTGTTTAGATAAGATTAGTAACGACTTTGCCTCAGTAATTGATTCCTATTAAGACTTCGTCCTCGTGGGTTCAATACCCTACTTACATATATTACTAGTGGGTCACAGATGTTTATAAGCGCTTGATTTGGCAATAATTAAATCAACCAACAATGGCTTCGATTAATGACGCTTGCATGGTGGGAATCTGTTTGATGATGGTCGTGGTTCGAGTGGATTAAGTGGAGGCGAAGGTGTCGAACCCAAGGTGCTTGAGCTACCAAAAAAGTGTTGAACCAGATGACTCTAAAGATTATCAATCGAGGACCTAATACCGAATCTTATATAAAAGACACTTGTTTCTATAATTTTTCTTTTGCTTAGAATGTGGATGTATGCATATTAAAAGTTATAATAGGAGTCAAACAAAGAAGATTAAACCCATGTCATTTTCTTTCTTTTTTCATTTTTTTTCAAGTCCATTTTGGATAAATGCTAAAAAAATTAACAGACGTGAAGCTAAAGATAACAAAATAGCCCAATTTTAAAATAATAATTAGTTTAGTAGGGTAATTTAAAAAATTAAAAGTTCAATGGTGTAATCAATAAAACTTGCCTACTACAGTGACTAATTCATTAGTTTTACCTATGTATAAGAACTACTAAAAAATTACTACGTACAGGCTCCCCCATTTGAATATATATATATATATATATATATATATACACAAAACCAATACTAAAATATATTTAAAAAGAAAATCTTATAAAAAAAGATAAAAAGTACTATTAACCCCATCATAAAAGAAAGAGAAAAAGAAGAAAAAAAGCGGGGTTGAGGAATGGTCAACTCATCAGGTTAAGCCTACATGTTCAAATATTGTCCCCATCTAAAAGGTAAATACTAATGTCATTTTCTAGTTATACTCTTAACTTTTATGGCAGGGTTGTGGCACTTTTAGAAAATCCTTGGGGTAGTGACTTAACTATAAAATATTAAGCACTATTCCATGTCGTTTCTACTGGCTGTATGTTTAGGTAGAACATCAAGATGTAGTCCTGAACCTCTCATAACTATAGGAAAAGTCATAATCGATGACATCCAGGGTAAAGACACCTCATTATAGTCTAGTTGATTATCTTATAGAGGAAGAATGATTTTTCAACTCTATGACAGCTCTAGTCTTTTTTATACGGAAAGAACGCCTTTCCTGAATAGACAAGCTAGAGAAATCCAAGCTAGGGATCTACTCAATTTCAGACAACCAATTATAGAAATATTCATAGTTCATAGTTTTTTTACTAATTATAAATTGAGTAAATGTAAGACCCCAACTTATTATAAATAAAATTGAATTTTCTCTATTCATTATTCTAAATTAATAAGGTGTTAATTTGATATAATGATTTGGTTATGGGTGAAATGTGCAAATTTTGCAAAATAAGCAAGTGGTTATAAAATATTCATTTTTGTCGGGGAATATTCTTTTGGTCGTGGAATATTCTTTTTGTCGGGAAATATTCGCATGCGACTTGCAAGCAGACCATTCGTGGGGCTCATAATGTAATAACCGCTCGGATGAAGAAAACGACAAAGTATGAGTTTTTATAAATAACGGCATAGTTATTACTGCTAACACATTGGAATACACAGTGGTTAAAATACGATGTCTACGTGGTGGCACAAGAAGACACCAGATTGCGAAGATTGTGAATTATTGATTAAATGCGTGAAGGCACTACTCAATAATTTTTACGGTGAGTTACCGCTCAATAGTTTATTTTATTGATTCAATAATTGTCACTGCGTTGATATTTTATATTATTGTTGTTTCAATAATTGTCACTGCACAGTATTTCCTATTATCAGATCAATAATTCATATTATTTGAATAATATTATTAGATAACATTATTGGCAATGTCTAGAAAGTTTTGTCTAAGGAGAGGTTTGGTCACCTAATTGCGCGACAGTAAGGAGAAATCCTTATTGGAAAGTCCCTTCTTTCCTGGGAACTGCCTGGTTGTCATAAATTGTGATTCTGTAATATTATTTATGAATAATTAATTATTGATTTATATGATAAGGAAATATTTATTTGATGTGGATATAAATGAGGGATTTATTTATGTGGTTATTAATGAAGGAATTAATGCTGAGGTGTTTTATCAGTTTTTTGTTGGAATAGAAGTATTAAAAATCATCCGTTTGTGGATTTTGGATATTTTCTGTTGGGAATTTGGAAAAACTTTCTTTTGTAAAGTTGTAGAGAATTCAATTTCAGGCAGAATGGACATAAAATTCGTATTTTTCTGATTAACGGGCTATTTTCTATGAATTGTTGAAGTTTCAGAAAATAAAATAATTTTTATTAAAATAGGTGGGCCCCACTAGTGTCCTTTGTTGAATACATGTGCTGAATTGATTTTTCAATTGTGGAGGCTAGTCTAGGATGGCTGCAGACGTAAAGAAAGAAAATAAATAATATATTTTATTATTTTAGTCTCCTATGGTGTTCTAGCATTTTCCTATAAATAGACGCTTAGGTTAGAATTGAAAATCACACCAGAAACAAGTTTTCTTTCTCTCTAGATTATCGAGCGTATTTTTGTGAGTATTTTGATACTTTGAGAGTTGTTGTTCAAGATAAGTTTCCTTGACTTTCTATCCGATATTCCGATCGTAAGTACTGCTTATTTTGAGGTAAGGGATGTTATTTTCTTCTTAAATGATATTATTTTCTGCAATATCATTATGTCGAAATATTGGTGAACTTTTTAATCAAATTTAGAACTTTTTGTGTCGGGGTTACTATTCAAGTATATGGCACTATTCACGTATACGGCACTATTCACCGAAAAATGAAAATTTTCCGTTTTATCCAAGATGTCTATTTTGGCTACTATCTTTGATTGTATCCATGTTTTGATCGTTATTTTTGAATTTTGCTTCACAACTGATTATTATGAAGTATTATCGATCTTGGATAAACTGTTAAACGAATCCTTAATATTTGTCCTTCTATCTCACTGGATTCGTTCTCTAAAATGTTTTTCATCATCCTCAGTCCTTAATGATGATATTACTGAATATCTTTGGCCAGTAGGTGCAAAGATGAATGATTAAATCGATGAATATCTTTGGCCCGAGTAGTGCGAAGATGAACAAGTGTTGAGATGAACATGACCAACCGGTGATACAAATGAATATCTCCGCCTCAGAGTGCAAAGATGAATTTTGATTAAAGATGTAAATTGATTGTTGTTACAGGGATAAAATATTGATGATGGACTTTTAAATCTTAGAAGATAGTAGAATTCATTCTCTACGTGACTCTTCTAATGGATTGCTATTTTCGCTGCAGATTATTGATCTAAAAACTTGTTGTCTACTATGTTATATCAGATTTTTCCCTGTTGAAGACTAAAGATAATTTGTTGCATATTATCTTAGTCATAATATTCTTTACTGGGCTAGTTGAGCTCACCCTTTTTCTTTTTGTTCCATTTTTCTTCTCAGGAGGTGAGAACATAGCAGGATCGAGTCGGGGTATGGAGTAATGGTTCTAGAAAGGTGTTTTAGCTGTCCTCACTATTTCTGTAAAATAGTATATGAATAATTATAATGAGGACTTATTTGGGTGTGGATATTGTCTAGAAGACAATATTTGTATTTAAACTCACAGTATGTGTTGTCGTATTTTGCACGACAATTGTATTATTGAAGTTGTAGTTTGCTTTTTGTACCATGTATTTGGTGACTCAGAATAGGTGTTGTATACCTATTTTGGGGGTGTCACAGTAAATACCTAGGATTTCCCATCATTTTGAGCTTAAGTCAAAGCGTTTTTTCCCATCATGAAATGATAAAAAGACTAGATCTTAAAGGCCCTAATTTGGATATCCCCTAATTTTGTGTTTGTCTACTTTCTCATCATATTTTTCTCAATTCTTCCATAGAAAAAGACTAGATCCCTAGCTTGGAGTATGGACTGAAAATCCTTCGTTACACTCAGGCTTTAAAGCTTGCAAAAGAGTGCAACCTGGGTAGGTTGCACGAAAGCCCTCACTCTGGGAGCTACCCGACATGAGTCTTTCCCGTCGCCTAAAGCAGAAGGAAAGACGTAATTCGGATGAAGCAGCTGCCTAGAGGGAGAAACTGGTCCTCCTTGTGGGAGGTGGAACATAGCGAAGGAGGGGATAACATTAAGTAGTTACGCGCGCGCGTCCGCGCAGAAGCCAAAAATGCACCCTCATTGATTGCACGAGTAATCAACCGCTCTCTCTCGACCTGAATATTTCCTTTTAGGAAATAGAGTACAGGTCAACCGCTCTAAAGCAAAAAATACTGAGGCTTCCGAAGGACTACAACCCAAAATCATATCGTATGGAGCCACGGTCAAGTTTAGGTATAGCTGTGAAGTTCCTAAGGAATCTTAACGCCCCATGTCTACCATAGAGGAAACAGGTAGGTCGACTTACCCCAGGCTTAGCGCGTACGTTTCCCTCTGTATTCCTGGCTTCTTGAGGCAACCGTTGTCGTCTTGTCTTTTATTATACCGCCAATATATCGGAGATAACCACTACAATGCTATGAGAATTTCGGTATAAACCTTCCATCAGTTGAGAAGCTGACAGAAGGCGATATATGGTTCAACCTAACGACAATTTTGAGTTCGAGTTCTTGTTCTTTTTTTATGAGAAAGAAGGGCTACTAACATCTTCGAAGGAAGTTGGTGTCTCCCCCAAAGGGAGACGAACGTAGCGAAGATGGGGAAATGATTCTTTCTATATAGGCCCTTTTGCAGCTAGCATAGGGGATGCTTTGCTCCCATGAACCAAGTTTGTAATTTTAATTATATATTTGATAGTTGATTTATAATTTTTTAATTATTTTAAAAAATTGAACTTTCTGAAAATGTACAATTTTGTGAAAGTGGATAGAAAATTTCTTTTTACTATCGTTATATTTTCTTCAATTCAATTTGTAAAAATTATTATTGACATTTAAAAATCAAATTTAAAATATATTTAAATTCAAAATTAGTAAGAATTTTTAATAATTACAAAATAATTAGTATTACATTTATTAATATTTTATTAACTAAAATTAAATCAATTTTAATTTTAAAAATATTTTAAGTTAATTTTAAAATTATTAAGTTAATATATATTTTATGTTAAAAATTTAAAATTTAGAATATTACAAATTAATTATTAGATCAAAGTCCAATGAGACGTGTGTGTGAGGGAGTAAAATGTCACCACCAACGAGTGGGAAGCACTCTTTGTCGTAAACCGTTAGATTAGTGTTGATCTAACGCTGGCATTCAAATTTTGATTAATTAATTTGACCGTTAATATTTTAGGCGGTCTCCAATTATATTCAAGAATTGAAATGTACTGGGAGTAGAGAGAACACAGTTGAGTTGAAGGTAGAAGAAATATTTAGAGAGAGAAAGTGTAGAGAGAGAGAGTGCCGACTGGGTTAGAAACCAGAATCGATCACTGAATTACAGTATTCGAGATGTTTTTTTGCCATAATTAATCACCAAGAAGAAGAGGAAGACGAAGAAGGAATCGACACTAAATTACAGTATTAGAGGTGTTGTTTAATTGGGGTTCTTCCAGAATGAAATACCCAAAGGAAGAAGAGGTATTGTCTTTTTTTTTTTGAGTAATTTCTACTTTCAGTTGATGGTACTGTTTAATTTGGGTTTAATTGGGTTTCTTCCACGATTTCTTGTCAATTTGAGTTTCTTCTTTGTGTTTCTTGTCAAATTTGGGTTTAATTTAGTTCTTCAGAATCTTCACTGAATTACCCAAAAGAATAAAAAGGTTTTTCGATTATTTGAGTAATGTCTACTGTTAACGCCAAGATCCTCTGCCACGTCCCAATCACGTAAGACGCCCTGATCCTGTACAGTAAACACGATCAACACCAAAAGCTTGACGGCTTCGACCGTCGGGGGATAACTCAGGCGTAAGAGTAAGTATCGGTGTTCACAAGGGTTAACAATGGAGGATAATAATATCTAGAGTCTTGAGAGATATCCGATTATCAATTATGTGTTTTTTTGTGTACGTACCTCCTCTTGAAGACTTCCTTACTAGGTTATACTCTCTTTTTGGTTTTCGTACACACCACTACTGATCGACACGCCCCCCACTCCTCAGTGATTTCTGCCGACTACATGCAGGCTGTTACCTTTTTCATGCACTGTTTATGCCGCCGACCGGCTATAATCCCATCCTCATTAATGCATGGCAGATAAAATAGTCAACTGTCATGCCTTTTTCATCATTACCAGTCAAAGTTGGAGATATTAAAATATCTAACGGGTCGACCCACTGATCCGACCCGATCTCATAGGGACTTAACAGAAATAGGATATGGATCAGGCCCAATAACATTAAGACTCAATAACGAGGATCCAATGGACTAATCAAATAAGTAGGTCCAATCTATTCAGCCCATTAGGAGAAATATCATGACCCAACATTGCCCCCTAGTTTTTTTATTAAATAGGATATTTAATAGAAAACTATACATAGCCCATGATATTATAGGATTTGCTAAAGGCCCATAGTGAAATATAATTGAAATATACCCGGTGTGATCCATAAGGCAAAATGGAATGTGAACGGGGGTCCAACACGAAAGGTTCAATTTTGAGAAAGCCCAAACGGTGGAGAGTTAATGAGATAGACTAAGACCGAAAGTTTAATTGAGAGGCCCAATTTGATAAATATGTGAAGCTTTAAACCGACGCTTCCCTTCAACTTTCCCATCATTGCCGTAAATTAAATGTGCCACCAGTATGCAGGTACCGTGGTAAATCACAAGATAAAGATAAACTTTACCAAATTTGACAGTTTTACCTGCCAATTTGAAATTTCTGACTCTTGAGCTTTCTTCTTCTCTCTCGGCCTTTCTTCTTTTCTCTGCAAGGTTTCAACAATGGTGGTCCTCAACTCGAACCAAAACTCTCCTCTCCGTGTAACCCCCATCAATACCGTCCCACCGAATCCAAGCCCTAATAAGGAAATGGCTTCCAGTTCTAACCGCAAAGTTGCTACTTCGAGCAAGAACCCAATAACGAAACCCCCTCCTAACCCTTCTGCATTCTATAGGAGCCAAGAACATTACGCTCATGCCAATACTCCATCTGTTGTCACTGAGACCGATTTGAAGAGGATTCAAGATCGCTGCCACATTCTAGATACCCATCTAGTGAGAGTTCCTAGGTCCGAGGAATGAATGTACCAATGTCCCGAAGGATGGACGGCTGTTCTGGTGACCATCTTGGAGAAGGGTATCCGATTCCCTCTTCATGCCTTCGTAGTAACCCATCTAGGGTTTATAGGCATTGGATTTGTCCAACTAGTGCCAAACTCTTATATACACGTCCTGGAATTTATAGCTTTCTACCATGAATTGGGCGTTGAACCCACACTTGACTTCTTCTTCACGGTTTACAAGATCGGCCAGTCCAGAGAGAAAGGATTCAAGGCCATAAGCAAACAATCTCTGAAGACGGGAGAAGTTCGAGAGGAGGTCGCTGGTATCCACCCCTTCCAGCAACAAAGGATGGCATAAGGGGTGGTTCTTTATTAAAGGACCAGAGATCTCATCTTTGCCGGACTGGGCCACCGATGAGAAAATTTTTGCTGACTTCAGAGATATTTCTGAAGAACGCGAGGCCGAGATGATAGAGTTCTTCGACAATTTCCCGAAGGAGGAGTGGAACTATGGGCTTCTTTCCAAACAGGCATGGCTATATGATCATAAACGTAAGTACCGAACTACTCTAGTGCGAATTTCTGTGAAACCTTTGATGACATTATTTTTGATTTGTCCTTATATAATCTTTGCAGTGTCTTTGATTGTACCAAACTCTTTGGAGATAAAAGAATTTGAAGACTTTTTGGCTGGGAAGATTATGGATGCAAATGAGGAGCCCCCAACAGAAGAATCTCCCCAAGCCGATCTCTTTGGAGATAGAAGATCTGCAGACTGACGAACCACAAGTTGATGAGCCCATTGAACCCGAAGAATCTCTCAAACCTCGACGAAGAAAGAGAGCCGCTAGGAGATCCAAATCCATCCGTCCGGACATAGACCCTGAGATAGACCCGAAAATAAACCCGAAAATAAACCCTTCAGCCATTCCCACTCCCACACCTCTTGAACCCATTCCAACCAAGAGAAGCCTATTTGACATACCTCTGCATAAACGGGCAAAAGTTCTTCGAGTCAAGAAGTTGAGGGCCAAGATTACCCCCTTATCCGCTGACGAACTTCGGGTGCCCACATCTTCTACCATTATTCCCCCAGCCGTCCCTGTAGAAATCCAAGTGCTAGACGATGACGAGCCAATCGAACCCATGTCTTCGCTCTCTCGTAAGAGGAAACAACCATCTGATAGCCACCTAGGCTCATCATCCATTCCTTCACCGGCTCGCGAATCTATTCCTGCCTGATCGCCTTCTCCTGGGAACATAAATACGGGTCCTTCACCAACCCATGCTCAACCCATACCTTCCCCTCCAAGACATTCATCTTCTGAATTTCAACATGATGCGATGGCCTCTCCGACCATGTGGCCCCAGTTTAATGCCAACTTTCCCTTTCAACTGTTTGAAGCCTTCGTCCGTGAGACTGATGACCATCGGTTTGGTAACAGTTCGAACGTGGATCTGCTTAATGAAGGCATAAGCTATCTGGCAAAGGTAAATGGCTTTTTCTATGACTTCTGTGCTTATCTTTATACTTAAATGTTTAAAATTGATCGAGTAATGCCAAACATGTGTAGGCGAATGCTGTGTTCAGACGCCTACGTCCGAAGTCTATTGAAGTCAAAGCCAAAGAAGAGGCAATAAGGAAAAAGAATGTTATCCTGAAGTCGGATTTGGCTCGAGAAAGGGCTCAATATGAAGGCGTTCTTCACACTAACGAAGGTCTTCAAAAGGAGTTGGCCCAGACCAAAGAGGATGTGAAGACATCCAATAAAGAACGAAAGTCGACCAAGGCCCAGTATCAAGAGATCGTCAAGATGAATGTTGACCTGGTTCAATGGAGTGAGATAAGGATGGAGAAAGTTAAAGAACTGAAGGCCAGCAATAAGATTCTGGCGAAGTCGATCGAAAAACTGGAGTTAGCAGAAACTTGTCATCTGAATAGGCGTCAGAAGCTCAAAGAAGAAATTCGAGAGCTGAAGGCTCTCCGGGATCTTGGACCTCCGTTGACCGATGATCTCCGCAAGCAGATCTGCGAAGAGTATCGAAAGTCGGATGAGATCAACGGAGAGATCATGAAGATATATTCTGAAGGCTATGAGCTCTGTCGGAGTCGCGGCAAGGAAAAGTTGATATCGGCTAAAGTAGACTCGGCTTTGCTCGACTCTTCAGATGGCGAGGATAATGTCTGAAGTGAATATGCCTGCTTTTTCTGGAATTGTTTAAGAATATTTATGAAAATATCTATCTTTTTGTGTTTTTGGAATTATTTAAAACTCTGTTTAAGGATTTTGACAAGATTTCTTTATTTATGCAATCAGTTAGTATTATGGATGGATAAATGATGGACTATTAATGAATCTTCAATTTTCTTTATCATGCCTTCTGTTTTGACTCGTTTCTTGTCAATAATTCAGCATCAATGACCTGTATGAACTTAACTTAGGCTATGAATCAGATAAGGCATATAACAGTTAAGAAGTGAAATAAACTGAATTGAGTGAACTGAACTAAGTGAACCGAACTCAACACTTGAACAAAATAAAGTGATGCATACTTATCATTTTCGAAGTGTGAGACAGGTCCTGTATAAGGCGAATTCGGCCGATCCTCCTTGCACCATCAAGATCTTGTTTACCACTCGGGATGAAACAAGTATATAAGGACATCTGTCTACCATGCAGGGTAGGACAGATACATAAGGACATCTATCTACCATGCGGGGTAGGACAGTTATATAAGAACATCTGTCTACCATGCGGGGTAGGGCAGATACATAAGGACATCTGTCTACCATACGGGGTGGGGCAGATACATAAGGACATCTGTCTACCATGCGGGGTAGGACAGTTATATAAGGACATCTGTCTACAATGTGGGGTAGGACAGATATGTAAGGACATCAGAATTTGTTTACCACTCGCGGTAAAACAAATTCATAAGGGCCCTCCTGTCAAAAAGGCTGCCATCGAATGGCCAGCGAGTCCGACCATACCTCCTTACTTCGGTGAATTTTGTTTACCACTCGTGGTAAAGCAAAATTAAAGGGACTAAGGAATTTGTTTACCACTCGCGGTGAAACAAACCCATAAGGACACTCCTACCTAAAAGGCTGCCATCAAATGGCCAGCGAGTCCACCCCGTCCTCCTTACACCGATGAAGTTTACCTACCCCGAATGGCCTGACAAATTCATAAGGACCACCTGACAAAAAGGCTACCATCGAATGGTCAGCGAGTCCCCCCCGTCCTCTTTACGCCATTGTGAACTTAGGACCAATAAGAAGAAGATCAATTTGCAAAAAAGTGAATCTTTTATTGATGACGAACCACCATTTACAGACTTCCGATAAACTGACTCGATCTTTATTGGAAATATTTCCGAAGTCTGCTGGCATACCAAGTGTTCTTGATCTCGGATCCGTCCAATGCCTTTAATCGATAAGTTCTGGGCTTCGGTACTCCAATTACTTCATACGGCCCTTCCCAGTTCGGCATCAGCTTTCCCATGTTCTCAGTGTAGACGCTTCGACTTCTCTGAGGACGAAGTCTCCCACTTCAAATCTGCGAAGCTTAACCCCTTTGTTGTAATACTTGGCTACTCTCCGTTGATAGACTGCTAACTTGATCAAGGCCACCTCTCTGACTTCTTCCAGCAGATCCAAATTGACCTTCCGCCCTTCTTCATTGTAGATTTCTTTGAACTGACTAACCCGAAGACTTGGAGATCCAATTTCGACTGGGACTAAGGCATCAGTACCATAGGCCAATCTGAAGGGCGAATCCCCTGTTGTAGTCCTCGGTGTAGTCCGATAGGCCCACAATACGCTGAGCAGCTCCTCTGTCCATCTTCCTTTAGCTTCGTCCAGTTTGCGCTTGATCCCATTCAGCAGCGTTCTATTTGTCACCTCCACTTGCCCATTCGATTGTGGATGTGTCACCGAAGTCTTCTTGTGCTGTACTCCCAGTTCCTTCAGAAATCCTTCAAACTTCGATCCCACAAATTGGCGTCCGTTGTCTGATATCACCACTTTAGGAATTCTGAATCAGAACACTACGGATTCTTTCATGAACTTTAAGCACTCCTGCTCCGTTATCAACCGAAGTGGCTTCACTTCTACCCATTTGGTCATATAATCAATAGCAACTATAACAAAACTGACCTGACCTTTAGCTTTCGGCAACGGACCTAGTATATCAACCCCCCAGACAGCAAAGGGTATAGGAGATAAGATCGAGTATAGCTCTTCTAGTGGCTGATGTGGGATCAAACTATTGAGTTGGCACTTCTTACCCTTCTTCACATACTTTGTAGCTTCCTTGAAGATCGTAGGCCAGTAGTATCCCTGACGAAGTACTTTGTAAGCTAATGACTTAGTAGCCATATGGTCGCCGCAAATACCCTCGTGAACCTCCCGAAGAGCATACTCGGCCTCAGACAGAACCAGACACTTCAATAATGATGACGAAAATGCCCTTCGATAAAGGTCCCCATCAATAAGAACGAAGTTGGCACTCTTGTACTTGATCTTTTTAGCAAGCATCTGGTCTGAAGGAAGGACTCCATCTGCCAGATATTCGATGTAGGGAGTCATCCAACAGTTGGAACGCTCGATGCACATCATGGCTTCATGCTGAATACTCGGCTGCTGCAAAACCTCCAAGTAAACTGACCCGTTGAAAACATCCGCATCCGTAGTGGCCAGCTTCGACAAGGCATCGGCAATGGGATTGTCATTACGTTCGATGCCCTGAAACTCATAAGAGACGAAGTACTGAAGACGGTCTTTCAACTCTGTCAAATACTTGATCATCCTCGTTCCACGAGCTTCATAATCTCCCGACAATTGCTTGACGACCAACTGAGAGTCGCTATAAATGATCAGCTTCTGAACTTCTAAACTCTTCGCCAAATAACTCCTCGCTAGCACTCGCTTCAGACTTTCACCTCGTTGTTCGTTGCTTTAAACCCAAATCTGATGGCCTGCTGCACCTTTAATCCCTCTGGACTTGTCAAAATAATTCCTGCCCCACTAACATTCACAGTAGAAGACCCATCTGCATATAGGGTCCATGAATTCTCGGTTGTCTTTGAAGAACTGCAATCGCCGATCGATCGCCCCGTCTCGGCAAACAAAGATTCGCTTTGAGAACGAGCATTCCACCATGAAATAATCCAAGGCTTGCCCTTTGATAGCATTTCGGGGATGGTATTCAATAAAAAATTGGGATAATTCCATCGTCCATGCTGCTAGTCTCCCCGAAACTTCTGGCTTGCTCATCACCTTCTTCAATGGTTTATCTGTGTAGACAACCAGGAGCCGACCTTGAAAATAATGCCGAAGCTTTCGACTAGCAATTATCAAAGCAAAAGCAAATTTTTCAATATTCGGGTACCTGGTTTCAGCGTCTCTTAGGACATGGCTGACATAATAGACCGGATGCTGCTTCTCTCCTGCTTCCCGAACCAAAGCAGCTCCCACCGCCAACGAACTAGCCACCAGGTATAAGTACAAGGTCTCGGCAGGTGCAGGTCTCACCAATAAAGGAACCGAAGATAAATACATTTTTATGCCTCGGAAGGCGTCTTCACACTCCGAAGTCCACTGGAACGTCTTTGCATTCTTCGGTCCCTTCAGTGTATCGAAGAATGGCAAGCACCTTTCTGCAGATTTGGACATGAACCTCCTCAAGGCTGCAATCCTACCAGTTAGACGTTGAACGTCTTTGAATGACTGAGGAGTCTTCATGTCGAGAATGGCCTGGATCTTCTCCGGATTGGCCTCAATGCCCCTTTGACTGACCAGATAACCCAGAAACTTCCCTGCACCGAGCCCGAAGGTACACTTTGCAGGATTGAGCCTCAACTTGTGATGACGGACAGTCTGAAAGCATTCCTCCAGAACATCCAAATGCCTTTGGACATTCATGCTCTTCACGATCATATCGTCCACGTACACATCCATATTTCTCCCCAGCTGCTTCTGGAAGACAAAATTCATCATTCTTTGATAGGTGGCTCTCGCATTAATCAGGCCAAAGGTCATCTTTTTGTAGGCATACACCGAACGGTGTGTGATGAATGCTATCTTCGGAATATCCTCTTTGCACATAAAAATTTGATGATAACCTGAAAAAGCATCCATAAAGCTTAGTAATGCATACCCCGAAGTGGCATCAATAAGTTGATCAATGTGGGGCAGAGGATAGAAGTCCTTTGGACAGGCTTTGTTTAGGTCCGTGTAGTCGATGCAAACCCGCCACTTTCCATTCTGCTTCTGCACCAACACTACATTAGCCATCCACTCTGGGTAGTCGATCTCAAAGATGAAGTCAGCAGCTATCAGCTTGGCAATCTCCTCATCAATGATCCTCTGACGCTCAGGTGCAAAGATCCGCCTTTTCTGCTGAACTGGCTTTGATGGATCCACATCCAGTCTGTGTTCGGAAATCTTTCGGCTGATCCCGGGCATGTCTTGTGGCTCTTAGGAAAAATGTCCGCATAACAGCGAAGAAGTTCCATGAGGTTCGTCCAGAGTGGTTTTGGCAGACCCGAATCGATTTTTACTGTTTTGTCCTTCTTCCCCAGAATTAGCTCAATTTCCTCCATCTCTCCTGCAGGAACAACCAATGGCTCCGAACTTCTTTCAGTGAAGGGCTCGATCTCAATTTCCATGGTCTATTTTTGCTTGCTGACCCCTACTCCCGAGGCGATCACTGCATTCCTATAGCACTGTCTGGCCAGATCCAAGTCTCCTACTACTTCTCCAACTCCGTGTGTTGTTGGGAACTTGATTTTGAAGTGAGGGATGGAGGTTACCACTTGGAGAGCAGTCAAAGTAGGTCGACCCAGTATGGCATTGTAGGCCGAATCTATATGCACAACATAAAATTTACACGTTATTTCTACCTGTTGTGGAGCAAGATCAAGATGACCCAGAGCTCAATAGTTCCCGCCACTGACCGGATCGTTCTTTGAAGTCATATAGGGAGCCTCCCCGTCCAACCTCCATCTTTCGCTCATCAAGATGCATCCTCTAATAAGCATGAGCATACAGAATATCCACAAAGGATCCGTTATCTATCATCATATGCCTCATATCCACCGAACCCACTTGTGCTGTGATCACCAAGGCTCCTTCATGGGGTTCGATGGGCTCTGATGGATAGTCTGCATCCCTAAAAGATATAATTGCCCCTGGAAACGGTCTGTCAATCTTCGGGAGAGCCCCTACCATGGACATGACCGAGTCTAGATATTCCCTCCTCTTCTTCCCTGCCAATTTTCCTGCCGTCCCACCGGTTATTACATCAACGGCGTGCCTCGGCAGCTGATTCGGAGCAGGCTGTACTGGGGAAATAGTTTATATCGTCTGAACGGTACGGTCACTATTATGCTGCTCTTGTTGGTCCCTCCCGGCCACATATTGAACCAATAAATCGCTTTGAACTTTTCTCTCTATAAAATCTTTCAAATTGCAACACTCATTAGTGTCGTGACCTGCAGCTTGATGATAGCCACAATATTTTCGAGCATTTCCCTGTCCTGGCTTAAAGTTATCATGAGGCGATTCGTAGAACGGTTGATTCTTGATCTGGTCCAGAATCACCAACCTATCCGTGTTTGGTGTAAACCTTGTTCACCTTCGGGGTGGGAGTAGGTGGGCGATTACTTCCCTGTCGCCATGAGTTGTTATACTTCTTCGAATTACCCTCGGGCCGATCATTATATCCTCCCCCTTTCTTCCGATCGCCTTCAGTCTTAGAAGCATCTGCCTCCTTCACTCGGTCTGAAGAAGGACGTTTCAGGCTAGCCATAGCCTCCTCCACTATAATGTAGCCTTCTGCTTTGTCAAAAGCTTCGGCTAAGCTCTTCGGATGGTGAAACATCAACTTCTTCACCAACTTTTTGGACTTCACCAGATCCATCCTGTTCTGAAACAACCCCACAGCTTGTAGATCATTAAGGTCCTCCACCTGGCCAACTGCTTCCCTGAACCTCTTCACGTACTGACCCAAGGACTCATTGGTGAATTGACGGACCTGTACCAATGAACCTGTGGGCTTTCCCTTTCTTCGGTTGCTCCCGAAACTGGCATGAAACTTGTCACACAGCTCGGACCATGAAGACACTAAATCTGCTGGCAAAGTCCCCATCCATTGCCTCGCATCCTTCCTTAACGTTGTGACGAATGTATGGCACTTTGCAGCATCTCTGAAATCATAATAGTCCATCAGCCGTTTGAACGCCTGGCTATGGTCATAAGGGTCCCCCGACCCATCATAACTCACCATTTGAGGCAACTTCTTGGTGGTGTCCGCCTTCTCCTTAAGAATATCCGAGGAGAAGGGAGATGCCTTCTTTCCCGGAGTATCCTTCACTTGTTGGACCTCAGCTAATTTCTTCCAGAGCTCCTTCAACTCCTTAACCAAGAAATCCACACCTTCTGGTTGCGAGGAGACTGTTAGAGTTTATGCCCTAGAGGCCAATTATTTGATATAATTGCTTACCGTTTTGATATTATATTTGATTGAATAAATGAATGATTTTATTATGGTTTTATTTACTGCGTTATATAATTATTAACATAATAAAATTCCTTAGAATAGTGATACAAATTATATAGTTTCAAGTATGTGACTTGAATATGAGATTATATAATTACAATTAGTATCATTATTCTTAAATGTCCCTAGTCTAGTATCATTGTTGATGGGACAACATTGATGCATAGAGACTAGTATGTGGATTGACTGATGACCAAATCTCATTGGTCATAAATATATGAGATATTAAGTCAATGCATAGGTACATGTTAGAGAACGATGTACTGGACAGACCCACCATGAGAATTCTATGTGGAGCATTATGCGAAGTATCATTAGCAATTCTCATAGTGACAATGATGTAATGGTCCTCCTCGACCAAATCACTATATTACTACATCGAATTTATGTACTTTGATATCATCAAATGTCACCTTTAATAGGGTGGACTATAAAGTTGATTATTGGGTACATCATGAATCGTGTGAGGAATATGAGTGATCTAGATGGAATTTAAGCTTCCTATATATTAGGGATGATATCCATAGGCCTCTTGATTGAGTAGGACTATGAAATGCATGGCCATGCTCAAATAGTGATTTGTTTCATATAGTCCGCTCATTGATCAAGAAAACTCGATTAAATTATGAAGAGTATGACACATTCCATGACTCGAGTTTAATCTAGATATTATTAAGTTAAAAGGATTAAATTACATTGAAACATTGGTCACGTAAAAGGTTGTATCGAATCATCGATCTTATTATCTGGGGGTAGCGAAGTGATGCATTACTAGATGCCAGCACATTGCTTATAATTTTATAATATGATTTTAAAATTATTGCCAACGTAATAATAACCTATGTGGTCACACACATGTAACGTAATTTAAAATGGAATTAATTTAAATTTCAAGGATTTAAATATATTAATATGATTAATAGTATTTAAATCACTTAATTTAAATTTAAAAGGATAATTTGTATATATGTATATTAATTAAGTAAGACTTAATTAAGATATATATATATATATATATATATATATATATATATATATATAAATTCGGATTTTATTAAAATACGTTTTGATTAATCCCTTTTAACTACTATATATATGATATAGTAGCCACTTAGGGTTAGATTAGAACATCATAACCCTAGCCGCTCTTAGAGAGAGACTAGAGAGAAACAGTTCTAAAATCCATTCCTTTTGGTGGCTAATACTGCAGCTTAGCATCGTAGATCGTCTTTACCATTCACTTGGGCGCTCGTGTGGATACCGTAGAGGCGCGATTCATTTGGTTTGCGTTGGAGATTCGAGCGCATCAATTTCAGAAGCATCTTCATATTCAGTATAATTTCTAACCACTGAATTAATTATTTTTGCATGGATCCTGTTTAGGGTTTCAGAAATTGCTTTAAATTGTTCTATTTTCGCTGTGCGTTTTTGTGTCGAAACCCTACAGAGACTTCCTTCTCTGGAGATTCCTTTCTCTTCTGAACGGACCGACCTCCCCTTTCGGAAACCACTACCCTTGATGGACTCCTGGATTTACTCCGACGCGTGGCCCTACCCTCATAATGAGAGTTCTCACGACGCTGCTCTCTCCTTCTACTTTCTGGCACGATCTCCCTCGACCTACTTCTTCGTCTTCCACCATCCTGGCCTTGGGAACCACGATAATGAGTGCTCCCTTCGATGCCTCAGGAGTTTTGCTTCTCGATCTCCTTCGATCATGGAACGGCCCCGAGATACATGCACTGAATGCTCTGGTTCCTTCCCCTCTCGCCGTGGTACCTCCTTATGCCTGCCTCTCGGACTGGACATATGTGGATGCCTCATCCTTCAGATCGGCCATCCGAAGAATTTGCACAGCTATATCTTCTCTCTACTTTAGAAGGACTTCCAAAGCTTTATCTGCCTCTTCGGCCATCCTTGCCAACTTGGAAGTTCTATCATCTTGACCACTTCGGTGGTGCATCTTAGGCAGAGAACCCTCCACTTGTCTCCGATCCTGATCACGGTCTTTATCATCAGTAAACACCAACCTCCGTCTGGCCCCACCATGAGCTCTCGAACGAGAACCCTTGGAAACACGTTTGGAAGTAGTGCTCTCACTCTCGTGAGCACTTTTTGAAGGACCTAGATGATCCTTAACAGAAATATGTTGGACAGATGAGCTCACAGCCCTCGACTGTCCTTCCGGTGTATCTGCTCTACTCCTCACCATCTTTTCCGACGTAGAACAAATGAAAGTTTGTGATTGAAAATTTCAAGACACTAGAACTTAGCCCTCCTTCTAGCGCCAATGTTAACGCCAAGATCTTCTGCCATGTCCCAATCACGTAAGACGCCCTGATCCTGCACAGTAAACACGATCAACACCAAAAGCTTAACTACCCGGACCGGCTTGGGATAGCTTTCAAAGCGTGAGAGTAAGTATCGGTGTTCACAAGGGTTAACAATGGAGGATAATAATATCTAGAGTCTTGAGAGATATCCAATTATCAATTATGTGTTTTTGTGTGTACGTACCTCCTCTTGAAGACTTCTTTACTAGGTTATACTCTCTTTGCTTTCGGTTTCATCGTACCACCCACTACTGATCGACACATTTACCCACCCTTAGTGATTTCTGCGATTGCATGCGCAGTCAGTCACCTTTTTTTCATGCATCGCTTATGCCACTTACTTACTATAATCCCATCCTCATTAAAATATCTAACGGGTCGACCCACTGATCTGACCCGATCTCATAGGGACTTAACAGAAATAAGATATGGATCAGGCCCAATAACATTAAGACTCAATAACGAGGATCCAATGAACTAATCAAATAAGTAGGCCTAATCTATTGAGCCCATTAGGATATCATGAACCAACATCTACTTTATGTGTACTGTATAATTTGGGTTTGATTGTGTTTCTTCCACGATTTCTTATCAATTTGGTTTTCTTCTATGTCTTTCTTGTCTAATTTAGGTTTAATTGTTTTACTTCAGAATGGTCACTTTATTACCCAGAAGAAGAAGAGGGTTTTTCGATTATCTTAGTAATTTTTACTGTGTATCCTTACAGTTTAATTTGGGTTTCTTCAATGATTTCATGTCTAATTTTTGATGGTACTGTTTAATTCTTGATTTTCTCTCTGTGTGTTTTGTGGATTTTTTTTATGATTGCTATTGATAATTTGTATTGTTTGTGGGTTACATTGAATAGATGTTTTCTTTACATATGATTTCTGTCTAATTGGGTTTTTCCTTATTTCTTGTCTAATTGGGTTTCTGTTCATTTTGTCTGTCACTTTGAGTATGAGTTTCACTATCTCTTCTTTCTGAGTCTACTTGACTTTTTTATTTATTAATGTTGTTCTGTTTGGAAACACCATTTTCGTAATCTCTCTATCTAAAGAGGAAAAAAAATGATGTTGTACTAATCCTATATACATACATGTAATGTTTATATCGTGGTTTGGTGTCTACAGATCTTGATTCGCAGTGCAGATCTAGTGCTTTAGGGTTTTAACATTTGCTCACGAATGGCTAGTCCCTTTTTCTTTCCTGAGTCAATGAGTGGGATTCCATTGCAGAGTGATGAGTGCTTATCTTTGATGCTGGCAAATGAGTTTGACCATTTTCCTGCTGGTGATGACTTGAAGAGATTGAGGAATTGGGATTTGGATTTGGGTACCAGGCAGGAGGCGCTGTTGATTGGATAGGAAAGGAAGATTCAGTCGTCTTTTTAATGGGTTTTCCCCCTATTTATGAATAATGTTTCTTTGAGTTTAGAACTTTAGATGATTGATGTTTGGATTTAGATAATTAGATTCCATTTTTTGAATGTTTTAATCATTTGATGAGCTTGGGTATTATGTTTTGAAGTGAATTTGGCTTATGACTGCAATTTCAGTTTATGATAGACCTTTTCTTGGGTAGTTTTTGGTATTTGATGAGTTGTGTTTTGGTTTTCTTTAATTTTGGATTCCTTTTTTTATTGCAGTCACACATTACAATGAAATGGGTTTTGGTTTGATCTTTTGTTTTTGCTGATATGTTAATTGTCCTTATGTGTTTCTACTTCACATTTGATATTCCCTCCTCCCTCTTTGTCATCGAAATTGTATTTTCAGCTTCCCTTCTTTGTTGAAAAACAAATGCATAAAAAAACAATTAGATTCTTCTAGTTATTGAAATTACTCAATGCAATTTCTTGTTTGGTTTACAACAGGTTCATGACCATTTCAGTTTTGGACCTCCTGTGTGCATATGTGCAAATCCTGATAAATTTTGGGTTTCAAATGTGTACTATGCAATGCTTGAGGTTCTCAACAAGACTAAATTGTGTCCTGACATATTCACAATGCCTGCATCTCTTCTTCTTACATTTCTGAATGTTCATCATTTTTTTCAGAAATATACCTATTTCTTACAGCCGGGCTGGCAATCTGAGGAAATCAATGCAGGTGTAATTCCTACCAATTGTCTAAGTTATTCAATTTTATTTAGTTAAAATGTTAATTGTAGGTAATAGTTATATGATCATTTTTAAATGACACTTTATTGCAGAAGGGCAAAGCTTGGATGATGCAATTCTTTTGCTCAGTAGCTTGTTTATCTCTGGCGTACCAAAATGGAGGAGATCAAGTGGCTCAATGCTTAGATTTGCAGGTAGATCAATAGTTTTGTAAAATTATTTTCTAACTGAATGAAATCTCACACTATTTTCCAGTCTAATTTGTCCTGATGAGTTTGATTATATAATTAGCAGGCGTGTGAATCAAAATTTGTATTTGAAGCAAGAACCATTCAGAGAATGGAGCTTCTTGTTTTGAGCACATTGAAGTGGAGAATGCAAGCAATTACCCCATTCTCATTTATAGATTGTTTCCTCGCAAAGATAAATGGTGATCAAATCTCATCAAGATTGTCAATCTTTAGATCAACCCAACTTATATTAGGCATAATAAAAGGTAGTTTTCTCTCATTTTTTTTATGTTTGTGTTTGCATAGGGTTTGGCAGAAGGACTAATATTTTGTTTAATGGGAATTTAATGCAGGGATTGACTTCTTGGAATTCAGGCCATCTGAGATTGCAGTAGCAGTGGCAATGTCCTTATTTTTTTTTCTTATAGACAATCTAGACGCGCGCGCACACACAAATAAACCTAGAAAGAGGATTTACATAGAGAATCTAGACGCACACACAATTACATGAATTAAACAATTCATGAGCAAAAGCAGAAAGAGAATCTAGAAACATACACAAAATAAACATACAGTCTAGAAAGAGGATTTAGACAAACCAATTATTGAAACAACAATAATATAAAATATCAACGTAGCAATTATTGAATCAATAAAATAAAATATTGAACAGTAATTACTGTAACAATTATTGAGTAGTGCCTTCTTACGTAAGAATCAATAATTGGTGCAATACCGTGTGCTACTGTATTTTAACCACCGAGTATTTCAACAGTATTAATGGTAACAACTACGCCGTTATTTATAAATAACTTATACATGTCGTTTTCTTCATCCAATCGCTTTTATATGAGGCTCTCATTAAGATCAAGCTACTGTCGCATTTAATATTCCCACAAAGTAAGAATATTCCACGACCAAACAAATATTCCCCGACAATGATGAATATTTTATAACCACTTGCTTATTTGAAATATTTGCACATTTTACCCATAACTAACCACATTAATCAAATCAACCCTTACTATTTCAAAATAATAAATAGAGGAAATTCAATTTCATGTATAATATGTTGAGTCCGACATTCGTGGTGGTGATCGATCATATCAGATATATATATATATATATATATATATATATATATATATATATATATATATATATATATATATATATTTATAGCTTTTATATATATAACTTTGCTTTCCATCGCTTTCCATACAAACTACAACTAGATCATGTGATCCTAGAATCATGATCACTTCACCATCAATCTAGATTCTTGTTCCGTGATGGACATTTTTCAGCTGTAAGCAGCTTCTGCATTATTTATAGTGTCTAAATTTCCTTGGATGGCTATCATGACCATGAGGAGTTCGGCACTACTGTATATTATTTTCTCGAGAATGCTTCGCATCTTGAAAATAAAAGCAAACAAGCCAAACATTTAATAATAAAATAGAAGTATGAAAAGGTCTTAATTCCTATTGAGCGCAGGGTTTGAAAAAACCTCTTTTATAAAACTTCATTGCTATATCTTGGTTAAAACCGAATTTTCTTATAAATTCAAACCCTGTGTATATAGGTGCGAACGAGGCCTCGCACTACTTTCAAATAATTGCACATTGATACACACACACACACACACATATTCATACAACAGTTTTTTGAAAAGTGGCGGTCACCGTGGCAACACGGATGTCGGGGGGTGCCTAACACCTTCCCTCCGCATAATCAAGCCCCCGAACCTAAATGAATCTCGGTTTCACAGACCCGTTTAGCAGTGTTATATCATTGGGTCAATGTGCAAACCTTTTCGGTTGCGTTGGTACAACTAGTTAAATACACCAACTAGCTACTCTTAAAGTCAAATCGTCGACATTATACATGTCGGACCTTTTTTACTTATTTTTTCAAACAAATCTCACATTAACATGAGAACACCAAAGAACAAGTAACGAAAAGGGACATCAAAAAATCCCGACGTCGATAAATGGTTCATCCCAATAATATTGTCTAACATCGTGGAGGAACTTTTGTCATTGTTGCAAATTCAAATCCGGGGGTAATACCTTACCAACCAAATAATTCACGTAATCTGCATACCATGGCAATGTTGTTGTTACTTGGAGAAGATGTTCATCCGGAAATCTCTCATTAATCATGACGTTGTCTTTTTGCTGAACTTCCGCATTTCCAATCGAGAAAGATGATCCGCCACCTGGTTCTCGGTACCTTTTCTATCTCGGATCTCCAAATCAAATTCTTGTAGCAACAGTACCCACCGTATTAACCGCGGTTTGGCATCCTTCTTCTCAATCAAATACTTAATAGCAGAATGATCAGTGTAGACAATTACCTTGGTCCCTATGAGATATGCTCTAAATTTGTCGAAGGCAAACACAATCGAAAGTAATTCTTTTTTGGTGGTCGTTTAGTTCAACTGAGCATCCGTCAACGTCTTGCTGGAGTAGTAGATAGTGTGAAATGTTTTGTCACAATGTTGTCCCAATACTACTCCAACTGCGTAGTCACTGGCGTCGCACATTAATTCAAACGGTAAAGACCAATCGGGCGCCACTATAATTGGAGCTGAAACCAATTTCTTCTTTAATACTTCAAAAGCCTTGATGCATGACTGATCCATCTTGAACGGTACATCTTTCTCCAAAAGGGAACATAAGGGTTTTGAAATTTTGGAAAAATCTTTAATGAAGCGTCTGTAGAACCCTGCATGTCCTAAGAAGCTCCGTATTCCCTTCACAGATGATGGAGGAGGTAGTTTCTCAATCGTCTCAATCTTTGCTTTATCCACCTCTAACCCTGCTGCAGAAATCTTATGCCCCAAAATTATCCCCTCTTGTACCATGAAGTGACATTTTTCCCAGTTAAGAACTAGGTTAGTCTCCACACATCGCTTCAGAACCAAGACCAGATTTTTCAAGCATAAATCAAAATTATAACCGAACATAGAGAAGTCATCCATGAATACTTCCAAATTCTGTTCTACCATATCTGAGAATATCACCATCATGCATCGCTGAAAAGTTGCCGGTGCATTACATAGACCAAAAGACATACGACAGAAGGCAAACGTACCGTAAGGGCATGTGAATGTAGTTTTTTCTTGATATTCTGGGGCTATGGTAATTTGATTGTACCCGAAATATCCATCCAAGAGACAGTAGAACTGATGTCCCACTAACCTATCCAACATCTGATCAATGAATGATAAGGGGAAGTGATCCTTGCGTGTGTCTTTATTTAGTTTGCGGTAATCCATGCATACTCTCCATCCTGTAACGGTTCTAGTGGGGATGAGCTCATTATCTTCGTTCTTCACCACTGTCATACCCCCTTTCTTTGGTACGCACTGTACAGGACTTACCCATGAACTGTCCGAGATTGGATAAATAATGCCGGTATCCAACCAATTTATGATCTCCTTTTTCACCACATCCTTCATAATGGGGTTTAGCCTTCTTTGTTGCTCAATGGTTGGTTTTGCTTCATCTTTCAATAAGATCTTATGCATAAAGAATGATGGACTAATTCCTCGAATATCCGCTATAGTCCATCCGATTGCTGTTTTGAACTTTCGTAATACCCTTAGCAGCTTCTCTTTTTGTGTGTCAATTAACTCCGTCGAAACAATGACTGGGAGGGTAGCGCTAATCTTTCCCCAAATAGGCATACTGTAAATGAGATGGTAGCGGTTTTAATTCCAACAACGATGGCTCTTCTATTGAGGGTTTGAACTTTTTACCTTCCGTTTCGGGCCTATCAAGGATGTCGAAGGATTGATTACTTTTTCGGGTGGAAGGTAATGCATCTAGCCATTTAACATACTCAATTTCATCCTCAATGCTATAGTCGTCCATACCGAACAAAACGGATTCCAATAGGTCCTCTGAATAATGTCCGTTGACCTTTTAATTAACTAATTCATCCATGATATCAACCCGTACACACTCACCTTTTTCTTTCGGATAAGACATCGACTTAAATACATTAAAGGTGACCTATTGATCTTCAACTTGCATCGTCAATTCACCTTTTTGCATGTCAATCAATGTTCTCCCCATTGCTAAAAATGGTCGCCCAAGAATAATTGGAATTTATCTATCTACTTTATAATCCAAGATAAAGAAATCCGCGGGGAAGATGAATTTATCCACTTTTACTAACACGTCTTCAACGATACCTCGTGGATATGTAACGGATCGATCCGCCAACTGCAAACTGACATTCGTCGGTTTTGGTGCTTGAAGTCCAAACCGACTGTAGACGGATAGTGGCATTAAATTTATACTGGCCCCCAAATCACACAATGCTCGTCCCGAAAACTGATTTCTAATTTCACATGGAATAGTGAAACTACCTGGATCCTTGAGCTTCGGAGGTAACTTATTCTGGATAATTGTGCTGCACTCTTCGGTCAACGCCACTGTCTCAAAATCACCCAATTTCCTCTTTTTGACAAGACTTCCTTCATAAACTTGGCGTAACTCGGCATTTTTTCCAAGGCTTCGGCAAATGGGATGCTAATATGCAGTTTTTGGAAAATATCCAAGTATCTTGAAAACTGCTTATCTAACTTGGATTTTTGAAACCTCTGCGGATATGGTATGGGAGGTATTGTGAGGGTTTGTTCTGGGCTTTATGCTCCAACTCCTCATCTTGACGTTTTTTGGTTTTCGAAACTTCTTCTTTTTCCACTATTACGTTGTCCCTCTTTTCCTTATCCTTAGTTGTCTCTTGCAAATCCTTTCCACCACGTAAAGTCACAGCCTTGCAATGCTCATCTCTGCCCGGATTTATCTCTGTATCACTAGGGAGTGTTCCATGTGGACGGCTATTCAACGCATGTGCTATTTGTGGGATGTAACATTCCAGAATTTTATAAATTGTTATATTGAATATTTATTGAATTATATAAGTATTTAATGGATGTGTTTATTGTTGAATAAATAATTGTTCAAATTTGATTCGATGTGGTTAATTATTTGTTAAGTAAATAATTAAGGAAATTAATTAGTATATTCTAATTTAATTTAATTACTAAGTTAGAGAGTTTTGAGTAAATAAATTGTTATATTCTAATTTGAATTTGTAAATTAAAAGGATGTGTTAATGGATTAAAGAAAGTTATGATTATAAAGAAAATTATAATTTTGTGGTATTGATTTATGTGTTAAAGTGATTTAATAAATTGTTTTTAGAATTAATTTAATTAAATTAAAGTGTGACAAATAACCTTACTATAAAGGAGTTACTAAAATAAATTATGGGAGTTTAATTCAGTTTTGCCAAACAAGGCCTAATGTCTATTAAGTCTTTAATCTAATTGTGTTTTACCAAACAAGGTGTAAGGATTAATGGGTTATATTTAGTTAGTTAACCAAACAAGCCTTATGGCTTTTGATTTTCAAATCTATTATAACTGATATCAGTTATACTAATATTTATATTATATAATTAGTACATATTATATTATGTACGTTATATTTTGTTAGTACGCTAGTTAGTGTTAGGAAGAAAGACTCAGAGGAAGAAGAAGAAGAAGAAAAGAAGAAAAGAAGAAAAGTGAAAAAGTGAGAGAATCCTAGAGAATTTGGGAGTGAAGTTGGAGAAAGGCTTGATAATCTAAAGGATAACCATCATCTTCTATCAACAAGGTATTCTTCTACCCTTTTAGTTTTAAAGGTTTTAGTTTTCTCTTCTCCTATTTCTCTGTAAAATTCTTGTGATAGGATAAATTGTTGATTGTATGTGGCTTTATATGATAAACTAGTGTTGTAAAGTTATTTTGTAAGTTATATATGATTATAATCAATGAATTGTTGTTGTGTATGTAGTTTGTGAAGAAAACCTTTTTACAGAGAGTTTATGTAAATGAGTATAGGTTAATTTAAAGTAGAAATTGAGGGTTAATTAGTTGTTTAGTTGATAAATTGACCATTGAATTTGATAGAGTATGTATAAATATTGATAAAGATACTTTGAATTAACTGTTTTGGTTGAAAAACAAAATTACAGTGTTGATTTTCATTGAAAATATAAAAAAGTGAGTTTTTAGCAAAAATAGTGAAATTGGATGTTTTAAATTCGTTGTTTATGTTGTTTTATGCGTAGAAACATGTCTAGAGTCTTTGAAAAACGTTTATATGATGTCTCTATACGATTTACTAGTTAATTAAACTGTTAGAAAGGAACTTATAGGCCAAAATTGGCTTTTGTTCATGCTCTTTGTTCAAGTCGTCATTGTTCTGCAGCCGGTACCGCCATGCAGAGGACTAGCAAGACATTTGTGGCAATCGCAGTATTATCGCTTACTACAGAAGACGGCCAGAGAGTATAATTATCGCGCCACAGTAAGTGACCCACAAAGTAAATCGTGGAAATACATGTCATGAAAGTTAGCGTAATGGTTCGACGTTGTTAATTTTGTACTCAAAATTTAAAGGAATTGTTATGTGTTAATAGTAGGACTATTTAATTATGATTTCAGTATTTTTATACCATGAATAAGCATGTTATTAGCGATTAACTTCTGTTATAACTTGATTATGTGATTAAATAATCAAACCTACATGATGAATGTATTAGTTATGTTTTTAAAGTGGTAATGACTAATTATGTCATGATGACATATGTATATAGGATATTGTGATTCGAATTGTTCGGTTTAATCTACGAACAAGGTAAGTTTTCTAATCTACTATCTTGTTAAGTCGATTATTGTTTCCAATTCGATTTCGATATAATGATGCAAGGTTTCTAAACTTTGATTTGACATTGAGCAAGTTATTCTTATTTAACTTGTTGTTTAGCATGCAAATTTATATGTATTCTAATGTTGAACAGTTTTATTATTTAAGTTACTATGCATGCTTAGTATTCAATTCTAAATAGCCTTAGCTTAATATTGTTCAAGCAAGGTGTGTTATAGTTATTCAATATGTATGCTATTAGATCATTCCTATAACATGATTTAATTTACCATGTCAATTCAGTTATGATTATCCCATAGCATGATGTTGTTAATTTTATTCAACTGCTCCCTTAGTTGATGTTCGTTGAATTCCAAATTACCTTGAAAGCTTATCCAAACCAAACTTCCTTTGGTACGGACTTGTACTCTAAATACTGAGATGAACAACCTTATTGTTATGATTAGGGGTTAACTTACGCGTAACGTTAAAATGTTTGTGCACAATACATTGTACGAAGGGCTGATCCCCCTAAGTACGAGGTCCTTATAGTCTTATGACTGTTAAAGTTGGAGTTGAAAGATTACTTGCAACTGTGAACGTAGTTCATGGTCTTACGACCCTCAGTGATGTATATTTTCCATATTTTAGGATTTCAATTTCTGATTATTATTGATAGAGTACTATTCACTTTTGATGAGCCTATTATTGGCAGTTATTATTGTTATACTCCCGTTGATTCTCTATTATATCCAGTGAGCAATTGTTTTGCTCACTCTTGCATATTTATAAACTCATTGCAGCTAAAGAAGAGAAGGTAGGTGAACCTTCGACTAGCAAAGGAAAGGGAAAAATGTACAAGTGATGAAGACTTGTAATTTTTACTTTGATTAAGATGTTAAACATTTATTATGATGATCTTAGACTTTATTTTAAAGAAGTTATGTAATATTTTCCGCATTTGAATGATGATTAAAGGTTAGATAACCTGGGAGATTTTTATTATGTAACCCTTTAATGGGGAAGGTTTTTATTTATTCAGTTTTATTATGATTGGGTAGTTAGATATGAATGTTTGATCAAGTGAACACCAGGTCCTGTGGGAATGAAGTACCTGGATTTGGGGGTGTCAGAAGTTGGTATCAAAGCTTTAGGTTATGAACCTTAGGTGGGGGAAAAGCCTTAGGAAGTAACATTCGAAAAGATAGTGATGAACTCTTATCGAGTTTCAAGGAGAAAGTAATAAAACACTTATGTGCTTACATGATTACAACTTATGTGTTCGTGAGTGTCGAGTAATGATGATTAATAACTAAAACTTAAAAATCTTATTGTCAGGATGACTAATGTCGGAGAATCCAGTCAGGCCAAGGAGGAAGGACCTCAGATGCCTAGAGAGGAGGAATCTCATGACATTCAAGTGGTTTGGGAACAACTACTTCCATGTGAGTCAACTCCATTGCTCACAGTGGTCGAAGATGATGATGATGATGTAGAAACAGATGAGGAAGTTAACTCGATAGCTGGCCATATAAACGATGAGGTGCATGACCGCAACGTGAAACTTCAAGATACTGTCGAGGAGTTACAAGAGATAGTAGCTGAACAACAGACCTCGATGGCACAGAAGGACGATAAAATTCAGGACCGAGAAGAACGTCTGAGAAATGTTGAAGATGAGCTGGTTCACACTGAGGGAGAGAACGAGTGAATTAGAGTAGAGATTTCGGAGTTGAAGAACAAGCTGAAAGAGGAATCTACTAAGAGGGCAAGAGCTGAAGATGCGTACAAGGAGGCGGAGCAACGAGCCCAAATAGCAGAGGGAGACGCATAAGCGAAGAGAATGAAGATGCAAGAAGCGAATAACGTGTTCAACACAGTGATTAATCGAGCTCAGGATCGGGTCATGGGTTATCCGATTCAGTTTGAGATGCTGCCATCATACATACTAGATCGTCGAACCATGTTCCGAATTATGGAAGAAGAGCGTCGTAAGGCTATGCAGTATCTTGTAGGACATCGTAGGGAGTGTACTTGATTTATAAATTATGATATGATAAATAATATGTAAGTCCCTAGTGTCATGTAACCTGTGGGATATGATGATGATGTCCTGAACCTCTAGTAGTTCAGGAAAATAATGTAAATAGCAGTGATGCTATTGTTATGATGTTTTCAAAGAAATTATGAATGAATAAAAGTTATTTATCTTATTATTCCAACGTGTTGTGTGTTATGTGATTATTACTTCTTTAGGGGCAAGTTAAGTAGAAATTTCTTAAAAGAGTTGAGTAATAATCTAATGAGTGTATTTTTAACAGAAAATGCCTCCAAGACGTCAACCACCCCGATAGAGAACCACTGAAGGAACCAACAACAGTAATGTTAAAGCTAACCCCGTTCAGCAGCTGGTGACGTTGCTGACAGGTGCACTGCAAAATCAACCGCAGAATCAACCACAAAATCAGGCTACGACATTTAAAGACTTCAAGGAGGTTGGACCACCAGAATTTCGTGGGTCCATGAACCCGATTGAGGCACAGACCTGGGTTATGGAGATAGAGAAAGTGTTTGATGTTGCGGGAGTAGGGGAAGATCAGAAGACTGCTTTTGCAACATTCATGTTGAAAGCAGAGGCTAGTTATTGGTGGCAGGCCAATAAAACCCGAGGTGGACCAGGGGTTATGGCTTGGGATAGGTTCGAGGAGATGTTTTTTGAGACCTACTTCCCAGAGAGTTCGAAGAGTCAGTTGGAAGTACAATTTTTAGAACTGAAATAGGGAACGATGACGGTGTCGGAGTATGCCGCGAAATTCAATGAATTGGCAAGGTTTGCGCCATATCAAGTCAGCACAGACGAACGCAAGGCGAAGAGATTTGAATAGGGACTAAAGCCCTGGTTGTTTAGTAGGGTTTCCTTGTTCTAGTTGAAAACATTTGCAGCTATAATGGAAAAGGAAATACTCGTTGAAGGTGGAGGGGAGGCTGTAACCAAGTTCAATCAAGAACAGAAAAAGAAGAAGAATGAAGTGGAGGTGAAGAATGGAGGTGGTGGTAATGGAAATGGTAGCAATCATCTGAAAAGAAAGTGGAATGGAAATATGGGTGCTGGAAATAAGCAGGGTAACCAGCAGAATAAAGAGTTTGAAGCATGTGCTACATGCAGAAAGTTTCACAAGGGTGTATGTTGAATGGGGAAACGAGTATGCTTTAACTGTGGCCAGGAGGGTCACATCGCCCCAAATTGCAATCAACCCAAGAAGAATGTTTGCTTCACTTGCGGGTCCAAGGATCACTTTGCTCGTGAGTGCCCTAAGAAGAAAGCTGGAGAGACAACGGGAAATAAGGGAGGTAGCAGTGGAAGTACTTGGGCCATTACTGGACCAACGACATCAAAAAAACCACAGCCAGAACCTTCAACATGACTGTGCAAGATGCTGTGCAATCAAAGGATGTGGTGTCAGGTATTATCCCAGTCAATGATATTGATGCTTATGTATTATTTGATTCGGGTGCTACTTGCTCATCTATATCTGATGAATTTTCTATGAGATTAGGATTGCCTAGTGAATAATTGAATTTCCCTTTAAACATAGAAATTGCGAATAAGGAAGTAATTCCTGTTAGGTTCGTATACAAGAACTGTAGGGTGAATATTAAGGTAAATATTTTGACGGTAGATTTGATTCCGATTAGGCTTGGAGAGTTTGATGTTATTTTGGGAATGGATTGGTTGTTCAATTGTGGAGCAATAATTAATTGCCAAAAGAAATGTGTAAACCTTATGACTCCGTTAAAGGTAGTATTCAATGGTAGTAAATCGCCTAGACAAATGAGATGTCTGACGATTATGCAGGCCAAAAAGTTATTGAGTCAAGGCTGTGTGGGTTATTTAGCCTACATAGTCGATGCTCAAAAGAAGGGTGTGAAACTGGAATAAATACCAGTGGTTAGGGAATTTGTGGATGTGTTTTGGGAGGATTTGCCAGGACTTCCACCTGACAGAGAAATCGAGTTCATGATAGACTTAGCACTGGGAACCACTCCGATATCGAAGGCCCCGTACAGAATGGCTCCGATGGAGATGAAGGAACTGATGGTACAACTACAGGAGCTGTTGGACAAGAAATACATTCAGCCGAGTGTGTCACCGTGGGGAGCACCGGTGTTATTCGTAAAGAAGAAGGATGGGTCAATGCGTCTTTGCATTGATTATAGGGAGTTAAACAAAGTCACTATTAAGAATAAATAGCCATTGCCGAGAATAGATGACTTGTTTGATCAATTGAAGGGTGCTAGATATTTCTCGAAAATAGATTTGAGAAGTGGGTATCATCAACTGAAAGTAAGGAAGGAGGATGTACCGAAGACAGCGTTCCGAACTCGCTATGGACATTACAAATTTTTAGTAGTGTCTTTTGGTTTGACAAACGCCCCTGCAACGTTCATGGATTTGATGAACATGGTGTTTAAACCATTTTTGGACAAGTTTGTGGTGGTGTTCATCGATGATATTTTGGTGTACTCTAAAACTCAAGAGGAACACGTGGAACACTTACGTCTAACACTAGAGATGCTAAGAAAAGAAAAGTTATATGCGAAATTCTCTAAATGTGAATTTTGGCTGGAACGTGTACAATTTCTTGGGCAAGTAATTAACAAGGATGGAATTTCAGTGGATCCATCAAAGGTTGAAGCTGTGATAAATTGGGAACAACCAAGAACTCCAACAGAAGTGAGAAGTTTCTTGGGATTAGCAGGGTATTATAGACGGTTTATCCAGATTTCTCCAAGATTGCCACTCGCTTGACAAATTTGACGAGAAGTCTCAGAAATTTGTTTGACGAAGCAAAGGTGAAGAAAACTTCCAAGAATTGAAAAAGAAGTTAAGTATGGCACCGTGTTGTCATTACTAGGATATCTACAGAAATTTTGTGGTGTATAGTGATGCTTCACACAGGGATTAGGATGTGTCCTTATGCAGAACGGTAAAGTCATCGCGTATGCATTAAGACAATTGAAAGACTACGAAAAAGGGTATCTGACTCATGATTTAGAGTTGGCGGCGGTTGTGTTTGCTCTGAAGATATGGAGACACTATCTCTACGGAGAGAAATGTGAGATTTACATGCACCATAAAAAGTCTCAAGTATATTTTCACACGTATGACCCGAACATGCGCCAAAGAAGATGGATGGAACTGATTAAAGATTATAATTGTGAGATCTTTTATCATCCAGGCAAAGCAAATGTGGTTACAGATGCCTTGAGTAGGAAAGGCAGAGAAAAGTTAGTGTTGTTAACTGATAAGGAGGAACTTATTTCAGCAATGTCAAGGTTAGAGTTGGAAATCAAATTTCCAAAAGAATCCGATGAAAAATGTTACCAGATGGAAGCCAGTCCAACTTTGGTGGACAAAGTGAAGAACGCTCAACTGCAGGATGAGGAATGCAGAAAAATAAAAGAGAGTATGGGCGAGGGAAAAGAAGTAAAGTACAAAGTTGATACCGAGGGGATGCTGAGATTTGAAGGACGAATATGGGTTCCAACAGTACCAGAGATTAAAGAAGATATCTTGACCGAAGCTCATAACTCGAGATATTCGATTCATCCAGGAAGTACGAAGATGTATCAAGATTTGCGGCGACATTTTTGGTGGCCAAATATGAAAAGAAACGTTGCAGAATGCGTTGCAAAGTGCTTGACATGTCAGAGAGTCAAGGCCGAGCATCAAAGGCCAATCGGATTACTTCAACCATTAGAGATACCAGAATGGAAATGGGAACATATCACAATGGATTTTGTGGTAGGTCTCCCAATGACTCAGAAGGGATATGATGCGATATGGGTGATAGTGGACAGATTCAATCTGGATCAGCTGGCAAAGTTATATGTTAAAGAGATCGTATCTAGACATGGAGTTCCAGTGTCAATTGTGTCAGATAGAGATTTGAGGTTCACATCAAATTTCTAGAAGAGACTACAAGAATGTATGGGAACACAATTGCGAATGAGTACGACATATCATCCGCAAACAGATGGCCAAAGCGAAAGAACGATCCAGACATTAGAAGATATGCTGAGGGCATGCATCATGGATTTCAAAGGAAGCTGGGATGAACAATTACCATTGGTGGAATTTTCCTATAATAACAGTTACCACGCAAGCATCGGCATGCCGCCCTACGAAGCATTATACGGCAGGAGATGCAGAACTCCACTATGCTGGGATGAAGTCGGTGAACGTCAACTGTTAGGACCAGAAATGGTACAACAAACTGCTGAGGTTGTCCAACTCATCAGAACAAGATTGATAAATTTGCTCAAGATGCATAAAAGAAATATCTTTGATCAACACGATAAAGATCGTATGCGTTTGACATAGGAAATTACGTATTCCTAAAAGTTTCTCCTTTGAAGGGAAAAATTCGATTTGGTAAAAAGAGGAAACTAAGTCCGAGGTTTATTGGACCCTTCGAAGTGCTGCGAAAAGTTGGAGAGGTATCTTATGAGGTAGCTCTACCTCCAGAATTGCAAAACATTCATAATGTTTTTCACGTTTCGGTGTTACGACCGTATAAATCTGATAACAAGCACGTGATTGAGTACCAACCATTGCAGTTTGAGAAAGACTTGTCCTAATAAGAGGTTCCTATCCAGACAGTTGACAGGAAAGAACAAGTGCTCAGGAATAAGGTGATACCTTCTGTGAAGGTAATATGGAGGAACCACAATGTCGAAGAGGCCACGTGGGAACTCGAACCTGAAATGAGGAAGAATTACCCTGAGTTATTTGTTTAATCTGTGTCTTCGATTCTGGGGACAGAATCTTTGTAAGTAGGGGAGAATGTGACGAATGAATTATTTGAATTGTGATTCTGAGGACAGAATCCTTGTAAGGAGGGAATGATGTAACATTCCAGAATTTTATAAATTATTATATTGAATATTTATTGAATTATATAAGTATTAAATGGATGTGTTTATTATTGAATAAATAATTATTCAAATTTGATTCGACGTGGTTAATTATTTGTTAAGTAAATAATTAAGGAAATTAATTAGTATATTCTAATTTAATTTAATTACTAAGTTAGAGAGTTTTGAGTAAATAAATTGTTATATTCTAATTTGAATTTGTAAATTAAAAGGATGTGTTAATGGATTAAAGAAAGTTATGATTATAAAGAAAATTATAATTTTGTGGTATTGATTTATGTGTTAAAGTGATTTAATAAATTATTTTTAGAATTAATTTAATTAAATTAAACAAATAAGGTGTAAGGATTAATGAGTTATTTTTAGTTAGTTAACCAAACAAGCCTTATGGCTTTTGATTTTCAAATCTATTATAACTAATATCAGTTATACTAATATTTATATTATATAATTAGTACATA
Organism: Panax ginseng; assembly: GCA_020205605.1. NCBI lineage: Eukaryota > Viridiplantae > Streptophyta > Magnoliopsida > Apiales > Araliaceae > Panax > Panax ginseng. The sequence continues at coordinate 34,028,840 of CM035135.1, forward strand.
TTATATTATGTACGTTATATTTTGTTAGTACGCTAGTTAGTGTTAGGAAGAAAGACTCAGAGGAAGAAGAAGAAGAGAAGAAGAAAAGAAGAAAAGTGAAAAAGTGAGAGAGAATCCTAGAGAATTTGGGAGTGAAGTTGGAGAAAGGCTTGATAATCTAAAGGATAACCATCATCTTCTATCAACAAGGTATTCTTCTACCCTTTTAGTTTTAAAGGTTTTAGTTTTCTCTTCTCCCATTTCTCTGTAAAATTCTTGTGATAGGATAAATTGTTGATTGTATGTGGCTTTATATGATAAACTAGTGTTGTAAAGTTATTTTGTAAGTTATATATGATTATAATCAATGAATTGTTGTTATGTATGTAGTTTGTGAAGAAAACCTTTTTATAGAGAGTTTATGTAAATGAGTATGGGTTAATTTGAAGTGGAAATTGAGGGTTAATTAGTTGTTTAGTTGACAAATTGACCATTGAATTTGATAGAGTATGTATAAATATTGATAAAGATACTTTAAATTAACTGTTTTGGTTGAAAAACAAAATTACAATGTTGATTTTCATTGAAAATATAAAAAAGTGAGTTTTTAGCAAAAATAGTGATATTGGATGTTTTAAATTCGTTGTTTATGTTGTTTTATGGGTAGAAACATGCCTAGAGTCTTTGAAATATGTTTATATGATGTCTCTATACGATTTACTTGTTAATTAGACTGTTAGAAAGGAACTTGTAGGCCAAAATTGGTTTTTGTTCATGTTGTTGTTGTCAAGTCGTCTGTCAAGTCTGCAGAAAGATCGACCTTGCATGGGACTAGCAAAGATATTTTTGTGGTCTTGTGTGCCGATCTCCACACCGCAGCGCATCTTTGTAGTATAATTATCGCGCCATTAATACGCCATCTCTTCGCTTCATAGTACGACCCACAACATGTAAATCGTGGCCAGCCGCATCGCGAAAGTTAGCGTAATGGTTCGACAATGTTAATTTTGTACTCAAAATTTAAAGGAATTGTTATGTGTTAATAGTAGGACTATTTAATTATGATTTCAGTATTTTTATACCATGAATAAGCATGTTATTAGCGATTAACTTCTGTTATAACTTGATTATGTGATTAAATAATCAAACCTGCATGATGAATGTATTAGTTATGTTTTTAAAGTGGTAATGACTAACTATGTCATGATGACATATGTATATAGGATATTGTGATTCAAATTGTTCGGTTTAATCTACGAACAAGGCAAGTTTTCTAATCTACTATCTTGTTAAGTCGATTATTGTTTCCAATTCGATTTCGATATAATGATGCAAGGTTTCTAAACTTTGATTTGACATTGAGCAAGTTATTCTTATTTAACTTGTTGTTTAGCATGCAAATTTATATGTATTCTAATGTTGAACATTTTTATTATTCAAGTTACTATACATGCTTAGTATTCAATTCTAAATTGCCTTAGCTTAAGATTGTTCGAGCAAGGTGTATTATAGTTATTCAATATGTATGCTATTAGATCATTCCTATAGCATGATTTAATTTACCATGTCAATTCAGTTATGATTATCCCATAGCATGATGTTGTTAATTTTATTCAACTAGTCCCTTAGTTAATGTTTGTTGAATTCCAAATTACCTTGAAAGCTTATCCAAACCAAACTTCCTTTGGTACGGACTTGTACTCTAAATACTGAGATGAACAACCCTATTGTTATGATTAGGGGTTAACTTACGCATAGCGTTAAAATGTTTGTGCACAATACATTGTACGAAGGGCTGATCCCCCTAAGTACGAGGTCCTTATAGTCTTATGACTGTTAAAGTTGGATTTGAAAGATTACTTGCAACTGTGAACGTAGTTCATGGTCTTACGACCCTCAGTGATGTATATTTTCCATATTTTGAGATTCCAATTTCTGATTATTATTGATAGAGTACTATTCACTTTTGATGAGCCTATTATTGGCAGTTATTATTGTTATACTCCTGTTGATTCTCTATTATATCCAGTGAGCAATTGTTTTGCTCACTCTTGCATATTTATAAACTCATTGCAGCTAAAGAAGAGAAGGTAGGTGAACCTTCGACTAGTAAAGGAAAGGGAAAAATGTACAAGTGATGAAGACTTGTAATTTTTACTTTGATTAAGATGTTAGACTTTTATTATGATGATCTTAGACTTTATTTTAAAGAAGTTATGTAATATTTTCCGCATTTGAATGATGATTAAAGGTTAGATAACCTGGGAGATTTTTATTATGTAACCCTTTAATGGGGAAGGTTTTTATTTATTCAGTTTTATTATGATTGGGTAGTTAGATATGAATGTTTGATCAAGTGAACACCAGATCCTGTGGGAATAAAGTACCTGGATTTGGGGGTGTCACATGTGACGCCCCCAAAATAGGTATACATCACCCATCTTGGGTCGCCAGATACATGGAACATAACTCAAATAAAAACTTAATTATACAACTGTCGTGCAAAATATGACAAAACATAGCTGAGAGTTTAAACACGGATATTTCCTTCTAGACAATATCCACACTCAATGGAGTCCTCATTACAATTATTATCACACTATTTTATAAAAATAGTGAGGACTACTATAGCCACCATCTCGGACCGTCAATCCATTCCCAGACCAGTCCCAGCTGTAAAGCCCCCAAATCCAGGTACTTGAAAACCGAACTCGGTGCTTCACGATACTATTTCTATGAGCGGAATAATACTAATAATAATAACAATAATATAAATAACAGACTTAATTTATATAATAATCAGAGTCTAATCCCAAGTACGTAACCTTTAATACATTCATTACATGATAATAATAATATATATCATCCTTATCATAATAAAGTAAACTATTACATAACATATCATAAAAACTCATTCATCAACCTTCTCTTTTCCTTTATTCTTAGCCGAGCCTTCCGGTTGTTCACACTTAGCTGAAAACATTTAAATTAAGCAAGGATGAGCATTTAAGTTCCCAGCAAGTAATAGCAATTATATATATATAAGCTGGAAGAATTTAAATGTTTTCTTTATACTATCCTTCTACAACATGGGTTCAACAACAAACTCAAAATATCAAAAACCTGATAGATCTAGAGCCTTAAATATCTTGTCAGACGCTTGTTAATAGATTACGAGTCATGCCATTTCTTCCTATTAATGTTCGGCAACTACTTTTGACCAATTAATAACTACCAATCTATAGATCAAATGACTCTGATTCTTTTTGCAGATTAAAGACCACATTACAAGTACTCATAACAACTTAAAAACAACAGAAATCATAACCGACCAAAGATCTATGGCCACTGACATTCGTTGTCAGATCACTGTACAAACATTTTCCAGATTTTGAAGATCTTCAAATCCAAGCCTCTAGATGTTATGGATCCAACATCTAGCAACCCAGATCATCATTAGACACTACTAACAACATATTTTAACACTAAAAACTAACATTCAATAACAGATCAAGGATCAGATTATAGCTTAGAGTTTTATACCTTTATGAACCAATCTTTGATTCTATCTTCTGATTTGGTTAATGGATTTCGTGGGGCTGGTTTTGGGAACCGATTTACTACTATATTACTTAGGTTAGAGAGAGAGAAGGTCTTGGATGTTTGGAGAGAAAAGGAGGCAAAATATGATACTTTTCTCTCACATAATCTATATATACAACATAGATTCAATGTATCTAGCTTGCAAGGTGTCAAAGAGGATAAGCTTGGATGAGTTTTAGGGCATGTGCTATAATCTAGGGTGGTGACTTTGCAAGCTATTCCATTAAATAAATTCAAAATGGCTATTTTAGTAAACTAACAAAGTATTTTAAGGGTATTTTTATCCATGATGCTTGAATCTCGGTTAAAATCAATAGATCTTAAACCTTAAGGTTTCCCAAATAATTTTTAGGGTTTAAAAATTTAAGTTTAAAGTTCAATAAAATTTTAATTAGAACTTACTACTTAAAATTTAGGGTTTTTAAATAATTAAGGTTCCTTAATATTATTAGGATTTTCTAATTAACATTATAATTTACTAAAACAATAATTAAGATCACCATTTTAGCGATTAGGGTTTACAACTAGTAATTAGGTTTTATAATTACTAATTAGGGTTACCTAATATAGAAATTAGGATTCTAAAATATTAATTTAGGGTTTTCACTTAAGAAATTAGGGTTTCTAATTTCACGATTAGGGTTTCCTAATTAATGTTAATCTTAATAATAATTGTCATAAATCACAATTCACGCTTACTAAATAGCTTTGAACTCAGATTCGAGTTTTAAATTAGGATTTCACAAGAAAACTAGGATTTGTCATATAACATCATAATTGACCAACCATTATTGGTCCACATATACTGATAAAATCTATAAAGATCAAAAAATCAAAATATAATTAATATTATATTATTATTCTTATTCCTTGATCAAAATCCAAAATTAGGGTTTGGATTCCATATCCGATTTACCTTGCATAAACAACATTATTAATTAAGTTAAAATACTTAACTTAATAACTGAAATAAAAATCATAGAAATAGATAATAATTATAATAATTACAATCATCATTCCATATATAATATAATATCATATTTTGTTTGAAAAGTAATTAATAGAACATTTCTATAATAAAATTAATTATTATAAAAATATAATTTATAGTAATCAATAATTCTAAAATAAAACTATTCGTAATTATTCATGTAATAACTAAATTTTTATTTATCACGTATATACATATACACATTATCTTGGCACATATTCCCCATATTTATTTTAATAAATAAAAAAAAATTATATGCAAAATTTCTGATTTATTTATATAGAAAATATCGGGTTGTCACACCAGCTATATTCTCATTTCCTGAAGAGAACATTGAAAGAAAATGGTGAGCTCAACTAGCCCAGTAAGAATTATTATGACTAAGATAATGCAGAATAAATTATCTTTAGCTTTCAACAGTATAACAACTGATGGAATATAATAGACAACAAGTTTTAGATCAACAACTGCAACGGAATAAGCAATCCATTAAAATAGTCAAGTAGAGCATAAAATCTACTATCTTCTATGATTTAAAAAGTTTTTCATCAACTTTATCACTGAGACTCAGCTTAATAAATAAAATCGAATCATCCCTGCACCACGGCCAAGGATATTCATGTAATCATCAATGGTCATGATTATACCGAATAATCCATGTTCATAATCATACCAACAACTGTCCATCAATAAACTATAGGCCAATGAGGACTTTTACCACATCATTCGTTACATTACGGTCATGATTATACTGAATAATCCCTGATCATAATCATACCAAGTCCATCTATGCACGTAAGCCAAAGATGACTTTAATCATAATATAATCATGAGGATGATGATAATGACATAATAATTCAATAAAACAAGTTCAAGGATAAATTTTAAAGATCTATAATTTAATTTATCCAGAAATCAATAACGTCCAAATTGTCAACATGATAGTGCTTTGTAGAGTAAAATTCAAGAATAATATTCATGTACCAAAAATAATTTGGACAGAAAAGAATCAATTTTTTGTCGTGAATAGTATCTCGTGAATAGTACTTCAGGAATAGTACCCCATGAATAGTACTCCGACATGAAAAGTGTCCCGAATATCTGAGTGAATGATACTAGAGTGAATAGTAATCGGGTGAATAGTAACCCGTGAATAGTAACTCGTGAATAGTATTCCGGCATGAAAAGTGCCTCGAATACCCGAGTGAATAATACTAGAGTGAATAGTAACCAGGTGAATAGTAACCCATGAATAGTAACTCTTAAAAGAAAAATATCAAAGAAAATGATATTCCATGACGAGTACAAAAGAAATGATATCTCAGACGAGTATAATAGAATATACGAAACTGCAAATGGATTTTCACCCGCCATGCAGTAATCCACGTAGACAGATCATTTCCATAATTTAATAAAGAATGAATACTAAGGATCATTCACCATGCATGCGGTAATCCACATAGACAGGTTATTCCAACAAAATAATAAAGAATGGAATAACAGAAGAATTCACCATGCATGCGGTAGTCCGCGTAGACAGGTTATTCCAACAGAATAATAAAGAATGGAATAATAGAAGAATTCACCAGGCATGCGATAAACCGCACAGACAGGTTATTCCAACATAATAATAATGGAACCAGGTCATGCGTAATCCGCAAAGACATGATATTCCAACAGAACAATAAAGAACAGAACCAGGTCATGCGTAATCCGCATAGACAGGATATTCTAATAGAATAATAAAGAATGGAATAACAACAGAATTCACCAGGCATGCGATATACCACACAAACAGGTTATTCCAACAGAATAATAAAGAATGGAATAACAGAAGAATTTCACCATGTATGTGGTACTTCGCATAGACAGGTTATTCCAATATAATAATAAAGAATGGAATAACATAAGAATTTCACCATGTATGTGGTACTTCGCATAGACAGGTTACTCGAACACAATAATAAAGAATGGAATAATAGAAGCTCTCTTCATGAATACGAAAGAAATAATACCCCTTACCTCAAATGAAGACTGGATACTGGAATAGTGAGGTAGCAAACTTCTCTTCTTCTTTCTGTCTATAATTTCTCTCTATAATAATTGCTCTATAGCTTTAGTGAATTGGTGAAAAATAATGAAGGAATGAGCTTTTATTTATAGGAAAATATAGTTTCAATAATTGCACATTTTGCGGCTCGAAATATTATAGTATAATACCTTCCTCTTTTTCTTTATTTTTAATTTAGTCCTACAAGTATTATCAAATTGCACCACCTCCCCTAATAGTAAATCATGTGAATCAATAGTAAATCATGTGACACAATAGTTCTAGACATGTGAAAATATGAATTACAGTATAGTACCTCCATCTATACCTCCATTTTTAACTTAATCATGCAAGTATTATCAATCTTGTACCAACTCCCCTAATAGTAAATGAATGTGAATCAATAGTAAATCATGTGACTCAATAATATAATCATGTGAAAAAACTAATTGCAGTATAGTTCCTTCATCTATACCTCTATTTTAAATTTAGTCATGCAAGTATTATCAATCTTGCACCAACTCCCCTAATAGTAAATCATGTGAATTAATAGTACGCACATGTGAACACATAGTTATAAGCATGTGAATTAATAACAATTAATTGCTTATTTATCCGGTGAATTACCCGATAGGTCAATATAACCTCCAGATATTAATTATTATCGAAATAAATGTCGATTTCCACTAACACTAATAATTCCCACACAATGGAACTATCAATTTCATCTTTAATCAACACGAACTTATTCATCATTAATATTATAACTCATAATATTTAACAACCAGGTCATTCCCAGGAAAGAGGGGGCTTTTCGATAAGGATTTCTCCTTATTTGCGGGCAATTATGTGACCAAACCTCTCCTTGACAGAACTTCTAGACATTGTCAATATTGCAAATAATAATATGAATAACTCTGCCGTCTCAATTATTGATTTAATAATATAACATATTATGCAGATGATATTGTGATAATAATTGAATCAATAATATGAGAGAAATGATGCAACAATTACTGTAGCAATAATTGAGTATAACTGGGTGACTTCTTACGTAAGCATCAATAATCAATACCGTGTGCACTATGCAACCACGCGTATTACTGTACTTTTACTACCGGGTAGTTCAACAGTTTTAACGGTAATATTTTTGCCATTATTTTTATAAAAAGATAATTATGTCATTTTCTTACTACAATAATACTTTCGTTGTGGGTTCCACCAATGATTGTGCCATCGTACGAATATTCCCTGTTAAAACGAATATTCTCCGACCAATCGAATATTATATAACAACTTACTTTGCAAAATTTATAAATATTACCCACAATTATAACATTATATCAAATCCACACCATAATATAAAAAAATATTTTGAGAAAATTAAATCTTTATTCGTAAAATTTGGGGTTTTACAATCTCCCCTCCTTATGAAATTTTGCCCTCGAAATTTACGTACGTACCTGGTATACCGAACAAGTGAGGATACCTCGTTTGATTCTAACTCTTAAGGTATAACCTTTGAGTGTCGAATATGATCCTTGTTATCCAAGATTTTAACACGTATCTCCTCATACGTTAAATCTTCTGCTATCTCGTCTAGTTTTAATTTAATAATGTGGTTCGGGTCGTCCAAATATTTATGTAACATCAATACGTAAAAAAACGTTATGAACATGCGACATACTTGGCGGTAAAACGAGTCTATAGGCCACAGTTCCTACTCGATCGAGGATTTCAAATGGGCCAATTAAATCGAGGGTTGAAATTTCCTCTCTTCGTCGATTCTTGCTTCTAGAATAACACCCACTTAAACCTTCTTCTTCACATTCATCAGCTCTAAGGAGCCACCGAATACACCAGCTATGCCTAACATGTGAAATGGGTGCATAAGGATGTTGTGTTCAGCTTGGAATACAATCATGAAATTGAAAGTACCAGAGATTCCTAGAGGCATACCATTAGAAAAACTTCCTTGACCGATTGGGTAGATCAAGAAAACAAGAAATGCAATGTGAGTCGAATATACAACAACAATCCAAGGTCGCATACCCGCATGAAACTAAGCTCCCACTCACGACCCATGTAACAAGCTACACCAAGTAAAAAGTGTAGAACGATTATTTCATAAGGACCACCTTTGTATAACCATTTGTCAACGGATGCCGCTTCCCAAATTGGGTAAAAGTGCAAACCTATAGTCGCAAAAAAGTAGGAATAATGGCACCAGAGATAATATTGTTGCCATAAAGTAGAGATCCGAAAACAGGTTCACGAATACCATCAATATCTACTGGAGGAGCAGCAATGAAGGCGATAATAAATACAGAAGTTGCGGTCAATGAGCGGCTTTAACTTTATCGATTAAAGTCGATTCTAATTGTATATTTGTTATCTTCATGTGGGTCCCTAGAGTCTTTAACTCTATCTTCATCATTTGTAAGTTATACGAAATGGGTCTTTGTGTTAACAACATCGCATCATAAACACATACGATCTTCTATTTAACGCATCAGCTATCACGTTCGCTCTTCCATAATGATATTGAATGGTACGATCGTAATCTTCAACAGCTCAAGCCAACGTCTTTAGCGCATGTTACGTTCATTTTGGGTGAAGAAAATATTTGAGGGTTGAAGAATTGGGTTTTGTACTGGGGTCAATACAAAATTCGATTTCACGCTCTAGGGGTAGGCTAAGAAGTCTTCAGGAATATGTCAGGAAATTTATTAACAATAGAAATCATTCAAAACTGTGACTCTCATCCAAGACTTGGATAGCACATGAAATGAAAGTTTCTACTAACGAAGTTTCAACCAATAAGTCAAAGTCTAATTTCTCTGGAGTCAAATTTAAAAGTTGAGTGCAAGCAAGAGAGAAAAAAGAATGGGTAGAACCGGTATCTAATAAGGTATAGACTTCACAAGAATTTATAATTAACTAACCCGTGCTAACTTCGTTCGGGTTACTCGCTTTTTGAGAAGTCACAAAAAATGCTCTTCCTGAAACCACCGACTTTGTTTTGTCCATATCCGCCTTTGGTGCCACCGTCCCAGTTGGACTTGACTTTGGTGCATGACAAAATCGGGATATGTGACCTTCTTTTCCACAATTGTAACATGCTTTGGACTGCATCGTACAGCTTGGACTGACATGTCCCTCCCCTCCGCATTTGAAGCATATAATTGGTGGTCGTTCTCCTTCCTTAAAAACGGGTGTTGGTGCTGCTATCTTTCCATCGTTGTTGAACCTTCTCTTCTTGAAATTTCCACTTCTATTATATTGGCCATGATTACCACCGAAGTGGTTACCATTCTTGGCATGATAATTTCCCCCACGATGGTTATCATTGTTCCGATGACTGTTGCCACCGGTATGATTATTATCGTGTTGTTGGTCATTACCTTTTGGTTGGGCTGACTCATTATCGCACTCCAATAACTGAGCCCTATTCACTACATTTGAATATAAAAAAAGTTTGTGAGAAATGAGGTATTGACGTATATCGGGTTTCAAATCTCTTAGAAACATTCGTGTCATTCGCTCCTTATTATCAACCAAATGGGATGCAAACCGGAATAACTCCACAAATTTAGCCTCGTATTGCGACACGGTCATATTATTTTCCTCCAACTTGATGAATTCCACCTCCTTCATGTGAAGAATACTTTCGGGAAAGTACTTGTCATTGAACAGCTCTTGGAACTTCTCCCAAGACATCTTGAGTCGTCGCCAGTCAGGGTATGCTTTTATAGATTCCCACCAAGAATCGCCTCTTCACGCAACATAAAAGGTGGCAAAGGGAATCTTTTGCTCTCGTAGCATCCCAAGACATCAAATATCTTGGTGATCTCGCTTTAACCACGTCTCGCCTTAAGTGGTTTTGGCTTTCCCAAAAACTCCGACGGTCCCCAGCTCTTGAATCGCTTAGCGGTGACCGGTAAATGAGGGTGCCATTGTTTCCACCTGCATTTTGAATAGGAGTCTCGCTCGCCTGATGTTGCATGAATTGCATAAAGCCTCTGAACATCACATTGTTCATCATTTCATCAATGTTATTATTTACCTGAGGATTATTGTCTTCCTGTTGCACATTATCCTGGGTATTGATCGTTGGTGACTCAACGGTCTCATGTGCTTCATTTCTGATCTCAACATTTTCAGATGCCATTTTCAAACACTGTCACAAAATAAGGGTTAATTGACATGCCACATATTATCCCTATACTCTGACCGACCAATTAAATACCAAATAAACTAAGGTAGGTTATACTAGCGAAGGAATTCCCCATCTCTCCCCTCCTAGTTCTTGTCTCACATCTCAGCCAGGGATCATATCCTAAGCTTTGATACCAACTGTGATGCCCCCCAAATAGGTATACATCACCCATCTTGGGTCGCCAGATACATGGTACATAACTCAAATACAAACTTAATTATACAACTGTTGTGCAAAATACGACAAAACATAGCTGAGAGTTTAAACACGAATATTGCCTTCTAGACAATATCCACACTCAATGGAATCCTCAGTACAATTATTATCACACTATTGTATAAAAATAGTGAGGACTACTATAGCCACCATCTCAGACCGTCAATCCATTCCCCGACCAGTCCCAAATATATTCTCATTTTGTGAAGAGAACATTGAAAGAAAATGGTGAGCTCAACTAGCCCAGTAAGAATTATTATGACTAAGATAATGCAGAATAAATTATCCTTAGCCTTCAACAGTATAACAACTGATGGAATATAATAGACAACAAATTTTAGATCAACAACTGCAGCGGAATAAGAAATCCATTAAAATAGTCAAGTAGAGCATAAAATCTACTATCTTCTATGATTTAAAATGTTTTTCATCAACTTTATCATTGAGACTCAGCTTAATAAATAAAATTGAATCATCCCTACACCACAGCCAATGATATTCATTTAATCATCAATGGTCATGATTATACCGAATAATCCATGTTCATAATCATACCAACAACTGTCCATCAATGAACTACAGGCCAATGAGGACTTTTACCACATCATTCGTTACATTACAGTCGATTATACCGAATAATCCCTGGTCATAATCATACCAAGTTCATCTATGCACGTAATCCAAAGATGACTTTAATCACAATATAAGCGTGAGGATGATGACAATGACATAATAATTCAATAAAACAAGTTCAAGGATAAATTTTAAAGATTTATAATTTAATTTATCCAAAAATCAATAACGTCCAAATTGTCAACATGATACTGCTTTATAGAGTAAAATTCAAGAATAATATTCATGTACCAAAAATAATTTGGACAGAAAAGAATCAATTTTTTATCGTGAATAGTATCCCGTGAATAGTACTTTGGGAATAGTACCCCATGAATAGTACCGCGACACGAAAAGTGTACCGAATGTGACACCCCCAAACCCAGGTACTTCATTCCCACAGGATTTGGTGTTCACTTAATCAAACATTCATATCTACCTACCCAATCACAATAAAACTGGATAAATAAAACCTTTCCCATTAAAGGATTACATAATAAAATCTCCCAGGTTATCTAACCTTTAAATACAATCATTTAAATGCGAAATTTAAAATAAACTTCATTACAACCATTCAATTAAAATCTAAAAATCAAATATCAAATTACAAGTCTTCAAAACTTGTTCATCTTTCCTTTTCCCTTACTGGTGATAGGTACATCAGCCTTTTCGTCTTTAACTGTAAAAGTTATATAAGCAAGAGTGAGCAAACAGTGCTCACTTGAAACAATAAGAAATTGACAAGAGTATAATAATAACTGCTCATGATAAGCTCATCAAGACTGAATGGTACTTTAACAATGATAATCAGGAACTAAAATCCAAAATGTGGAATAAATATAACTGAGGGTCATAAGACCATGAACTATGTCCACAGTTGCGAGTAATCTTTCAACTCCGACTTTAACAGTCATAAGACTATAAGGACTCCTCGTACTTAGGGGGATCAACCCTTCGTACCATGTATTGTGCACAAACATTTAATGCTACGCGTAAGTTATCCCCTAATAATAATAGGGTTGTTCATCTCAGTATTTGGAGTACAAGTCCGCACCAAAGAGAGTTTGGTTTGGATAAGATTTCAAGGGTAATTTGAAGTTCAACGATCATCAACTAGAGGACTAGTTGAATTAATAACATCATATTACAGAATAATCGTAATTGAATCAACATGGTAAACCAAAATCATGCTTTAGGAATAATCTAATAGCATATACTTTGAATAACTATAACATGCCTTGCTTGAACAATATTAAGTCAAGGTTAATTAGAATTGAGTACTAAGCATGCATAACCGTTTGAATGATAAAATTGCTCGACATTAGTAAAAATAGTTGTGCATGCTAAACAAAAAGTTAAATACAAGAATAACTTGTCAACACCAAACCAAAGTTTAGAAAACTTGCATTATTTGTAAGGTAATAGAATTGAAACAATAAATAGTTCAACAAGATAAAGAATTAGAAAACTTGCATTATTATATTGGAAACAATAATTGATTCAATCATGATAATGGATTAGAAAACTTGCCTTGTTCGTAGGCTAAACAAAATCAATACGAATCACAATATCCTATAAACATATTTCATCATGACATAGTTAGCCATTACCATTTTACAACCATAACTAAGTATGTACATCATTTAAAAATTGGATTTTTAATCACATAATCAAGTTATAACACAAGTTAATCCTTAATAACATAATTATTCATAGTATAGAAATACTAAAATCAACATTTTACAGTCCTACTATCATCACATAACTTTTCTTAAAATTTCGTGTACAAAAAGTACACTGTCAGACCATTCTGCTAACTTTCATGCCATGCAATACCACAGCTTTACATCTGTACTATGGGTCGTATTTGCTGCGGCGTGAGCATGTGACATGCAGGCGGAACAAAACTCAAAAGCACAGTGACTGGTATGTATGCGCAAGCGTTAACGGCATGAAACTAACAATCTTTGGTCAAGCGTACTTCACAAGTGAAATATAGATTTAAATCGATCGTGACTTCTACAGCGGTCTTGAGAAAAAGCCAATTTTGGCCTACAAGCTCGTTTCTAACAGACTAAATCACATACAATTCATACAAAAACTTCATGTAAACATAATTCAAGAATTCCTAACATGTTTCTACCCATACAACAACATAAACAACAAAATTAACACATCCAATTTCACTATTTTTGGCTAAAAACTTACTTTTTGATATTTCAATGAAAATTAACATTGTAAATTTTGTTTTTCAACCAAAACCATTAATTTAAAGCATTTTATCAAAGTATATACATACTCTATCAAATTAAATGATCAATTTATCAACTAAACAACTAATTAACCCTCAATTTCTACTTTAAGCTAAACAATATATATTCACAAAAACTCTCTGTAAAAACATTTTCTTCACAAATTACATACATATCATCAATTCATTGATTATAATTCATGAAAATAGTTTTAACATCACTAGTATGTCATATAAAGCCATATAACAACAAAAATTCATGCTTACACAAGGATTCTATAGAGAATTTGGGAAGAGAAAAACTAAACTTTTAAAACTAAAAAGAATAGAACAATACCTTGAAGAAGATGATATGGCTATTCCTTTCTATTCTCAAGCCTCTCCTTCTCGAATCTCTAGCCTTTCTTCCTCTCTTCTTTTCTTCTTCCTCTGAGTTTTTCTTTCTTCTCTCTAACCTCTCTCCTCTATTCTTACGTCTTATGATATAACGTATATAGATATAATATATATTGATTATATAATATAAATATAAAACATATAATTGATATCAGTTATTCAATTTTTGAAAACCAAAAGCCATAAGGCTTGTTTGGTTACTTACTAAAAATATAATCATTTATTCCTTATGCCTTGTTTGGTAAAACATAATTAGATTAAAGACTTAATAGGCATTAGGCCTTGTGTTGGAAAAACTGAATTAAAACTCCTTTAAGTTATTTTAATAACTACTTTATAAAAGGTTATTTGTCACACATTTATTTAATTAAATTAATCTTTATAATAATTTATTAAATTACTACATCACATAAATCAATACCACAAAATTATAATTTTCTATATAATTATAACTTTATTTAATCAACTAACACACCCTATTTAATTATAAATTCAAATAAAAGAATAGTAATTCAATTAATCAAAACTCTCTAACTTAATAATTAAATTAAATTAGCATAAAATAATTAATTTCCTTAATTATTATTTAACAAATAATTAACCAAATTGAATCAAATTTGAACAATTATTTATTTAACAATAAACACATCCATATTAAATACTTATATAATTCAATAAATATTTAATATAACAATTAAAAATTCTGGAATGTTACATCATTCCCTCCTTACAAGGATTCTGTCCCCAGAATCACAATTCAAACAACTCATTCGTCACATTCTCCCCTACTTACAAAGATTCTGTCCCCAAAATCGAAGACATAGATTAAACAAACAACTCAGGGTAATTCTTCATCATTTCAGCTTCAAGTTCCCATGTGTCCTCTTCGACATTGTGGTTCCTCCATACTACCTTTACAGAAGGTATCACCTTATTCCTGAGCACTTGTTCTTTTCTGTCGATTATCTGGATAGGAACCTCTTCATAGGACAAGTCTTTTCTCAAATTGTAATGGTTCGTACTCAATTACGTGCTTGTAATCAGGTTTATATGGTTGTAACACCGAAACGTGAAAAATATTATGAATGTTTTGCAATTCTGGAGGTAGAGCTACCTCGTAAGCAACCTCTCCAACTTTTCCCAGCACTTCAAAGGGTCCAATAAACCTCGGGCTTAGTTTCCCCTTTTTACCAAATTGAATTTTTCCTTTCCAAGGTGAAACTTTTAGGAAAACATAATTTCCTACATCGAATGCACGATCTTGTCTGTGTTGATCGGCATATTTCTTTTATCTGTCTTGAAAGCAAAATTATCAATCTCGCTTACGATGAGTTTGACAACCTCGGCAATTTTGTTGTACCAATTCGGTCCTAACGGTTGGCGTTCACCGACTTCATCCCAAAGACAAAGGAGTTCTCGCACTTTCTGTAGTATAATGCTTCGTATAAGCGGCATGCTTGGATGCTAGCGTGATAACTGTTATTATAGGCAAATTCCACCAACGATAATTGTTCATCCCAGCTTCCTTTGAAATCCATGACGCATGCTCTCAACATATCTTCTAATGTCTGAATCATTCGTTCACTTTCGCCATCTGTTTGTGGATGATATGCCGTACTCATTCGCAACTGTGTTCCCATACATCCTTGTAGTCTCTTCCAGAAATTTGATGTGAACCTCGGATCTCTGTCAGATACAATTGATACTGGAACTCCATGTCTTGAAATGATCTCCTTAACGTACAGTTTCACCAGCTGATCAAGATTAAATCTAATCTTTATTGGTAAAAAGTGTGTAGATTTTGTCAATCTGTCCACTATCACCCAAATTGCATCGAATCTTTTCTGAGTCGTTGGGAGACCTACCACAAAATCCATTGTGATATGTTCCCATTTCCATTCCGGTATCTCCAATGGTTGAAGTAACCCGCTTGGTCTTTGATGCTCGGCCCTGACTCTCTGACATGTTAAGCACTTTGCAACGCATTCTACAACGTCTCTTTTCATATTTGGCCACCAAAAATATCGTCGCAAATCTTGATACATCTTCGTACTCCCTGGATGAATCGAATATCTCGAGTTATGAGCTTCGATCAAGATGTCCTCTTTAATATCTAGTTCTGCTGGAACCCATATTCGTCCTTCAAATCTCAGCATCCCCTCGGAATCAATCTTGTATTTCACCTCTTTTCCCTTAACCACACTTTCTCTTATTTTTCTGCATTCCTCATCCTGCAGTTGAGCGTTCTTCACTTTGTCCACCAAAGTTTGACTGGCTTCTATCTGGTATAATTTCTCATCGAATTCTTTTGGAAATTTGATTTCCATCTCTAACCTTGACATTGCTGTAATAAGCTCCTCCTGATCAGTTAACAACATCAACTTTTCTCTACCTTTCCTACTCAAGGCATTTACAACCACATTTGCTTTGCCTGGATGATAAAATATCTCACAATCGTAATCCTTTATCAATTCCATTCATCTCATTTGACGTATGTTCAGGTCCTTCTGAGTGAAAATGTACTTCAGACTTTTATGGTTTGTGTAGATCTCACATTTTTCTCCATAGAGATAGTGTCTCCATATTTTTATAGCAAACACAACCGCCGCCAACTCTAAATCATGAGTCGAATACCCTTTTTCATAGTCCTTTAATTGCCTTGATGCATACGCGATAACTTTTCCGTTCTGCATAAGGACACATCCTAATCCCTTGTGTGAAGCATCACTGTACACCACAAAATTTCCTGTATTATCTGGTAATGACAACACAGGTGCCACACTGAGCTTCTTCTTCAATTCTTGAAAACTCTCCTCAAATTTCTCCGTCCAAACAAATTTTATAGTTTTTCTCGTCAAATTTGTCAACGGAGTGGCAATCTTGGAGAAGTCTTGGATAAATCTTCTGTAATACCCTGCCAATCCCAAGAAACTTCTTACTTCTGACGGAGTTCTTGGTTGTTCCTAATTTATCACAGCTTCAACCTTTGATGGATCCACTGAGATTCCATCCTTGTCAATTATGTGTCCAAGAAATTGTACACGTTCTAACCAAAATTCACATTTAGAGAATTTTATGCATAACAACTTTCTTTTCTTAGTGTCTCCAAATAAGTAGGCGTAAGTGTTCCACGTGTTCTTCTTGAGTTCTAGAATACACCGAATATCGCCAATAAACACCACCACAAACTTGTCTAAGAATGGTTTAAACACTCTATTCATCAAATCCATGAACGCAGCAGCTGCGCGGCGTTTGTCAAACAAAAGACATCACCAAAAACTCAGAATGTCCATACCGAGTTCTAATGCCGCCTTCAAGACATCCTCCTTCCTTACTTTCATTGGTGATACCCACTCCTCAAATCTATTTTCGAGAAATATCTAGCACCCTTCAACTGGTCAAATAAGTCATCTATTCTCGGCAATGGATACTTATTCTTAATAGTGACATTGTTTAACTCTCTATAATCAATGCAAAGACGCATTGACCCATCCTTTTTCTTTACGAATAACACCGGTGATTCCCACGATGACACACTCGGCTGAATGTATTTCTTGTCCAATAGCTCTGTGGTTGTACCATCGGTTCCTTCATCTCTCTGGGAGCCATTACATGCGGGCTTTTCGATATCGAAGCGGTTCCTGGCGCTAAGTCGATCACGAACTCGATTTCTCTGTCAGGCGGAAGACCTGGCAAATCCTCTGGAAACACGTCCACAAATTCCCTAACCACTGGTATTTCTTCTAGTTTCACACCCTTCTTCTGAGTATCGACTATGTAAGCTAAATAACCCACACAGCCTTGACTCAACAACTTCTTGGCCTGCATAATCGTCAGACATCTCATTTGTCTAGGCGATTTGCTACCATTGAAAACTACCTTTGACGGAGTCATAAGGTTTACACACTTCTTTTGGCAATCAATTATCGCTCCATAATTGAACAACCAGTCCATTCCCAAAATAACATCAAACTCTCCAAGCCTAATCGGCATTAAATCTACCATAAAAATATTTCCCTTAATGTTCACCCTACAGTTCTTGTATACGAACCTAACAGGAACTATTTCCTTATTCGCAATTTCTATGTTTAAAGGGAAATTTAATTCTTCACTAGGCAATCCTAACCTCATAGCGAATTCATCAGATATAAATGAGCAAGTAGTACCCGAATCAAATAATACATAAGCATCAATATCATTGATCGGGATAATAACTGACACCACATCCTTTGATTGCACAGCATCTTGCACAGTCATGTTGAAGGTTCTGGCCGTGGGCTTATTTGTTGTTCTTGGTCCCGCAATAGCCAACACACCTCCACTAACATTTCCCTTGCTCTCATTTGTCTCACCAGGACTTCTTCTTAGGGCATTCACGAGCAAAGTGATCCTTGATCCGCACGTGAAGCACACATTCTTCTTAAACGAGTGCAATTTGGGGCGATGTGACCCTCCCAGCCACAATTGAAGCATACTGCTTCCCCAAAGAAACACACACTCCCTTATGAAACTTTTCGCATACGTAGCACATGCTTCAAACTTCTTATTTTGCTGGTTTCTTTGCTGATTTCCAGCTCCTCCATTCCCAGTCCACTTCTTCTTCAGGTTGTTTCCATTACTACCGTTACAACCACTCTTAGCTTCACCTTCACTTTTCTTCTTTCTCTGCTCTTGATTATGCTTTGTTACCACCTCGCCTCCACTTTCAGCGAGAATCGCCTTCTCCATCACTGCTGCAAATATCTTCAATTGGAACAGGGAGACCTTACTGTACAACCAGGGTTTCAGCCCCTGCTCAAACCTCTTCGCCTTGCGCTCGTCTGTGCTGACCTGATATGGCGCAAACCTCGCCAACTCGTTGAATTTTGCGGCATACTCCGACACCGACATTGTTCCCTACTTCAACTCCAAAAACTGGACCTCTAGCTGACTCTTCAAACTCTCTGGGAAATAAGTCTCGAAGAACAGCTCTTTAAACCTATCCCAGGTCATTACTCCTGGTCCTTCCCGAGTTTTATTGGCCTGCCACCAATAACTAGCCTCTGCTTTCAACATGAACGTTGCAAAAGCAGTCTTCTGATTCTCCTCTACCCTAGCCACATCAAAAACTTTCTCGATTTCCATAATCCAAGTTTGCGCTTCAACTGGATTCATGGATCCACGGAATTCTGGTGGTCCAACCGCCTTGAAGTCCTTAAACGTAGCACCTTGGTTCTGAGGTTGATTCTGCGGTTGATTTTGCAAAGACCTGCACTGTCGATAATGTCACCAAATTCTTTGAATCGGGTTAACTTCAAGATTATCGTTGTTGGTTCCTTTAGCGGTTCTCTGACGGGGTGGTTGACGTCTTGGAGACATTTTCTGTTAAAAATACACTCATTAGATTATTACTCAACTCTTTCAAGTAATTTCTAATTAACTTGCCCCATAAAAGTAATCACCACATAACACATAACATACCCCAGATTTTATGAATAAAAAATTTAATTTTCTTGAAATATTTTTTTTTGAAAATTAGGGTGTGAATTTGAGATAATATTATAATTGTGGGTAGTATTTATAAATTTTGCAAAGTATGCAAGTTGTTGTATTATATTCGATTGGTCGGGGAATATTCTTTGTGTCGGGGAACATTCGTACGACGGTACAATCATTGGTGGACCCCGCAACGGAATTATTGTAGGAATGAGAAAACGACAAAAATATTTTTATGAAAATAACGGCGGAAGTTTTACCGTTAATACTATTGAACTACTCGGTAGTAAAAGTACAGTAATACGCGTGGTTGCATAGTAGCACACGGTATTGATTATTGATGATTACGTGAGAAGTCATTCAGTTTTATTCAATTATTGTTATAGTAATTGTTGCATAGTATCTCACGATTATTTGATTCAATTATTGTCGATATTTTATATATTGTTAAAATCAATAATTGAGATGACAAAGTTATTAATATTATTATTTGCAATATTAACGATGTCTAGAAGTTCTGTCAAGGAGAGGTTTGGTCATCTAATTGCGCGCCAATAAGGAGAAATCCCTATCGGAAAGCCCCCTCTTTCCTGGGAACGACCTAGTCGATTAATATTGTGAATTATAATAAAGGTGATAAATGTTGTTAAAATTATTAAGGTGATTTTTTATAAAGATTTGCTTATTTTATGGACCCCTATTTACCCATTTTTCAAAATATTCGGTAGAAATTTTTTATAAAAGTGGGGCCCACATATGGGGCCCATTTGTGTTGAAAAAATGATTTTGGAAATGGAAGAGTATACGTATGGAAGTATATGTATGTATTGAGTGTATGGTGGGAGAAAATGATATGTGAAAGTGATAGGTGTGTGATGGGTGTGTGAGTGGAAAATGGTGAAAAAGTGGTAGTGTGATAGTGATGTGTAAGAGTGTAGTGAAATTGATTTTTGGGTGGGTGGGGGATTGATGTTGGTTATGGGAGAGAATAATTAAGTGGTGTATATATAATATTGATATATATAATTTGAAAACATGTGTTATATATATATATATATATATATATATATATATATATATATATATATTTTATTTAAAAGATTTTGCTTTAAATATGGACTTAGATTAAAGTAAATCAATCTGGACCGTTCATAGATTGGTTACTATTCATTCCATTCTTCTATAAATAGAAGCTCATTCCTTCATTATTTTCTTACGAATTCACTGAAACTCTAGAGAGAGAAACTATAGAGAGAAAGAAGAAAAGTATTCTACTACTTCACTACTCCGATATCAAGTTTCTTTTACGGTAAGGGATATTATTTTCTTTCAATACTCGTAAGAGGTATTATTTCTTTTGTATTCATGAAGATAACTTCTATTATTCCGTCTTCATTATTCTGTTGGAATAACCTGTATATACGGGCTGCCCTATACTTGGTGAAATTCTTCTATTATTCCGTTCTTTATTATTCTGTTTAATATCCTCGTCTGCATGCGTTTTCTGGCGGGACACAGTTCCATTATTTATTATTCTGCATTTATTATTCTCGGCCGGAATATCCTGTTTTTGACGTTCTGTACGGACCTAGTTCCATCATTTATTAGTCTGTTGGAATAACTTTGTCTATGCTCACAACTGTAGTATGCATGGTGATTTACATTGTTATTCCATTCTTTATTATACTCGGTTGGTTAAAGTTTTGACTTCTATACTCCATGAAATTAGTGGAATATTCTTGATATTTGCGCTTCATCCAAAGATCTTTTCATGGAAATATTCTTACGAGCATTCTTGAATTTTACTTTACCAAGAAGTATCATGTTGACAATTTGGACGTTATTAGTTCTGGATAATTTAATTAAATGAACTTGTTTTATTGAATTCTTATATCATTGTCATCATCCTCATGTTTATATTTTTTTTGAAAGTCATCTGTGGCTCCTGTAGTGCATAGATGGACTTGGTATGATTATGACCAGGGATTATTCGGTGTAATCATGACCGTAGTGTTACAAATGATGTGGAAAAAGTCCTCATTGGCCCGTAGTGCATTGATGGACAGTTTTTGGTATGATTATGGCTATGGATTCTCTTCAACCAAGGGAGCAAAGATGAATTGTTTTATGGCATGATCAGGACCGTTGATGAAAACACGATTATCTTTGGCCCGTAGTGCATGGATAATTCGTGGTCGTGATACTAAATAATATCCTTGGCCTGTAGTGCAGGGATGATTTGATGATGTGGATTATTTTTTTTAGTTGAGTCTCAGCGATAAAAGTGATGAAAAACTTTTTAAATCATAAAAGATAGTAGATTTTATTCTCTACTTGACTCTTTTAATGGATTGGCTATTCCGCTGAAGTTAAACTTGTTGTTTACTGTATTTTATCAGTTTAACATTGTTGAAGGCTAATGATAATTTATTCTGCATTATCTTAGTCATAATATTTCTTACTGGGCTAGTTGAGCTCACCCTTTCTTTCACTATTCTCTTCAGGAAATGAGAACGTAGCCGGGGCTAGTCAGGGAATGGAGTGACGGTCCAGATAGTAGCATTAGTAGTCCTTACTATTCTGTTAAATAGTGTGATAATAAATGTAATGAGGACTGAATTTGAGTTTGTATACTGTCTATGAGGACTCAATTGAGAATGGATATTGTCTAGATGACAATATTTGTATTTAAATTCCCAGCATATGTTTTGTCGTATTTTACACGACCGCTGTATTATTAAGTTGTATTTGAATTT
This sequence comes from Panax ginseng, assembly GCA_020205605.1. NCBI lineage: Eukaryota > Viridiplantae > Streptophyta > Magnoliopsida > Apiales > Araliaceae > Panax > Panax ginseng. The sequence goes on from CM035135.1 coordinate 34,051,388, forward strand.
AGTACCATGTTTTTGGCGACTCAAGATGGGTGATGTATACCTATTTTGGGGGCGTCACAGTTGGTATCAAAGCTTAGGGATATGATCCCTGGCTGAGATGTGAGATAAGAACTAGGAGGGGAGAGACGGGGAATTCCTTTGCTAGTATGACATACCTAAGTTTATTTGGTATTTAATTGGTCGGTCAGAGTATAGGGATAATATATGATATGTTAATTAACCATTATTTTGTGGCAGTGTTTGAAAATGGCATCCGAGAATGTTGAGAACATCAATCGAGCACAGGAGACCGTTGAGTCTCCACAGATAAATAATCAGGATAATATGCATCAGGAAGGCGATAATCCTCCTGTAAACAACAACACTGATCAAATGACGAACGACGGTACGTTTAGGAGATTTTTAGAATTCATGCAACATCAAATGAGAGAGACTCCTGTTCATAATGCAGGTGGAAACAATGGCAATCCACGGTTGGTCACCGCTAAGCAGTTCAAGGAGCTGGGACCACCAGAGTTTTTGGGAAAGCCAGAACCACTTAAGGCGGAGACGTGGTTAAAGCAGATCACCAAGATATTTGATGTCTTGGGATGCTCATAGGAGAAAAAGGTTCCATTCGCCACCTTTATGTTGCGTGAAGAAGCAGATCATTGGTGGGAATCTGTAAAACGTACCCAGCCTGACGCACTCAAGATGTCTTGGGAGAAGTTCCAAGAGTTGTTCAACGACAAGTACTTTCCCGAAAGTATTCGTCACATGAAGGAGGTAGAGTTCATCAAGTTGGAGCAAAACAATATGACCGTGTCGCAGTACGAGGCTAAGTTTGCGGAATTATCCCGATTTGCATCCCATTTGGTCGATAATGAGGAGCGAATGACGCAAATGTTTCTGCGAGATTTGAAACCCGATATACGTCAATACCTCATTTCTCACAAACTTTGTTTATATTCAGATGTTGTGAATAGGGCTCAGTTATTGGAACGCGATAATGAGTCAGTACAACCAAAAGGCAATGACCAACAACACGATAATAATGGTACCGGTGGCAACGGTCGTCGAAATAATGATAACCATCATGGGGGAAATTATCATGCCATGAATGGTAACCACTTTGGTGGTAATCATGGCCAAGATAATATAAGTGGAAATTTTAAGAGGAGAAGGTTCAATAATGATAGAAAGATAGCAGCACCAGCACCTGTTTCAAAGGAAGAAGAGCGACCACCGGTCGTATGTTTCAAATGCGGACAGAAGGGACACATCCGACCAAACTGTACGCAGCAATCCAAAGCGTGTTTTAATTGCAGAAGAGAAGGTCACCTTAGCTCAATTTTGTCGTATGGTGAAGTCAAGTCTAGCTGGGATGGTGATGCCGAAGGATGTCCCAGACAAGCGAATGCCGGTAGTTTAAGAGAGAGCATTTTTTTTTCTTTCGTGATGAGGAACCTGCATAAAATTATCACGGGTAAGTTGATCATAAATTCTTACGAAGTCTATACCGTGTTAGATACCGGTTCTACTCACTCTTGTATTTCACCTAGTTGTGTTCAATGTTTGAACTTGGCTATTGAGAAATTAGACTTTGACTTATCTGTTAAAACTGTGTTAGGAGAAACCTTCGTTACATCCATTATTTATAAATCTCGTTTGATTCAAATCGACACTTTCACGTTACCTGTCGATCTTATCTCTTTGAAAATACTTTCCTTTGATGCGATTTTAGGAATTGATTGGTTAACTACTCATCATGTTTTTCGTAAGATTGTTAGCTTCATATTCTTAACCCACCTATCATGCGAATTCAATCAACCAAACCACTAAAGTCAATCATTATCATATCAAGCCATAAGTAAAGAGCCCCGATCCTTTCGTTGTTGACTTCCTTGTGTGGAATGCACCGAAGTCAGACTATCCATAGGGGACGTCGTGAATAACGGTGGCAAGTTGATAGGTATCAATGTGACGTGCTATCCAAGTCTTGGATGAGGGTCACAATTTTGAATGACATTTCTATTGTTAATAAATTTCCTGACGTATTCTTGAAGACTTCTTGGCCTACCCCAGAGCGTGAAATCAAATTTTGTACTGACCCCAGTACAAAACCCCATTTCAAAAACCCTTAAATATTTATTCAACTAAAATGAACGTAACATGCGCCAAAGATGTTGGCTCGAGCTGTTGAAGATTACGATCGTACCATTCAATACCATCGTGGAAAAAGAACGTGGTAGCTGACGTATTGAGTAGAAGATCGTATGCGTTTACGAGTGTGAATATACGACCTACGTGAAGATAACGAATATACGAGTAGAATCGACTTTAATTGATAAAGTTAAAGCCACTCAAACTACACACTCAGAGCTGATGATTGTGAAGAAGAAGGTTCAAGAAGGCGTTATCTTAACCCTCGATTTAATTGGCCCATTTGAAATCCTCGATCGAGTAGGAACTGTGGCCTATAGACTCGTTTTACCGCCAAATATGTCGTGTGTTCATAACGTTTTTAACGTATCAATGTTACGTAAATATGTGGATGACTCAAACCACATTATTAATTTAGAACCGGACAAGATAGCGGATGATTTAACGTTTGGGAAAATACATGTTAAAATCTTGGATAAGAAGAATCGTATTCAACACTCAAAGGTTATACCTCAAGAGTTAGAATCTGTCGAGGTATCCTCACCTGTTCAGCATACCAAGTACGTACATAAATTTCGAAGGCGAAATTTCATAAGGAGGGGAGATTGTGAGACCCCAGATTTTATGAATAAAAAATTTAATTTTCTCGAAATATTTTTTTTTGAAAATTATGGTGTGAATTTGAGATAATATTATAGTTGTGGGTAGTATTTATAAATTTTGCAAAGTATGCAAGTTATTGTATTATATTCGATTGGTCGGGGAATATTCTTTGTGTCAGGGAATATTCGTACGACGATACAATCATTGGTGGACCCCGCAATGGAATTATTATCGGAATGAGAAAATGACAAAAATATTTTTATGAAAATAACGACGGAAGTTTTACTGTTAATACTGTTGAACTACTCGATATTAAAAATACAGTAATATGCGTGGTTGCATAGTAGCACACGGTATTGATTATTGATGCTTACGTGAGAAGTCATTCAGTTTTATTCAATTATTGTTATAGTAATTGTTGCATAGTATCTCATGATTATTTGATTCAATTATTGTCAATATTTTATATATTGTTAAAATTAATAATTAAGACGACAAACTTATTAATATTATTATTTGCAATATTAACGATGTCTAGAAGTTCTGTCAAGGAGAGGTTTGGTCATCTAATTGCGCGCCAATAGGGAGAAATCCTTATCGGAAAGCCCCCTCTTTCCTGGGAACGACCTGGTCGATTAATATTGTGAATTATAATAAAGGTGATAAATGTTGTTAAAATTATTAAGGTGATTTTTTATAAAGATTTGCTTATTTTATGGACCCCTATTTACCCATTTTTCAAAATATTCGGTAGAATTTTTTTATAAAAATGGGGCCCACATGTGGGGGCCATTTGTGTTGAAAAAATGATTTTGGAAATGGAAGAGTATACGTATGGAAGTATATGTATGTATTGAGTGTATGGTGGGAGAAAATGATATGTGAAAGTGATAGGTGTGTGATGGGTGTGTGAGTGGAAAATGGTGAAAAAGTGGTAGTGTGATAGTGATGTGTAAGAGTGTAGTGAAATTGATTTTTGGGTGGGTGGGGGATTGATGTTGGTTATGGGGGAGAATAATTAAGTGGTGTATATATAATATTGATATATATAATTTGAAAACATGTGTTATATATATATATATATATATATATATATATTATTTTATTTAAAAGATTTTGCTTTAAATATGGACTTCCGATTAAAGTAAATCAATCTGGACCGTTCATAGATTGGTTACTATTCATTCCATTCTTCTATAAATAGAAGCTCATTCCTTCATTATTTTCTCACGAATTCACTGAAACTCTAGAGAGAGAAACTATAGAGAGAAAGAAGAAAAGTATTCTGCTACTTCACTACTCTGATATCAAGTTTCTTTTACGGTAAGGGATATTATTTTCTTTCAATACTCGTAAGAGGTATTATTTCTTTTGTATTCATGAAGAGAACTTCTATTATTCCATCTTCATTATTCTATTGGAATAACCTGTATACGCGGGCTACCCTATGCTTGGTGAAATTCTTCTATTATTCCGTTCTTTATTATTTTGTCAGAATATCCTGTCTGTGCATTTTACGCCGGACCTGGTTCCATTATTTATTATTCCGCATTTATTATTCTGTCGGAATATCCTCGTCGTCATGCTTACGCCTTTAACCGGTTCCATCATTTATTATTCTGTTGGAATAACCTGTCTATGCGAAGTACCGCATGCATGGTGATTTCTGTTGTTATTCCATTCTTTATTATACTCAGTTGGTTAAAGTTTTAACTTCCATACTCCATGAAATTAGTGGAATATTCTTGATATTTGCGCTTCATCCAGTATCTTTTAATGGAAATATTCTTCTGAGCATTCTTGAATTTTACTTTACCAAGAAGTATCATGTTGACAATTTGGACGTTATTAGTTCCTGGATAATTTAATTCGTGAACTTGTTTTATTGAATTCTTATATCATTGTCATCATCCTCATGTTTATATTTTTTTTTGAAAGTCATCTGTGGCCTGTAGTGCATAGATGGACTTGGTATGATTATGACCAGTGATTATTCGGTGTAATCATGACCGTAATGTTACAAATGATGTGGAAAAAGTCCTCATTGGCCCGTAGTGCATTGATGGACAGTTTTTGGTATGATTATGGCTATGGATTCTCTTCGGCCAAGTGAGCAAAGATGAATTATTTTATGGCATGATCAGGACCATTGATGAAAACACGATTATCTTTGGCCCCTAGTGCATGGATAATTCGTGGTTGTGATACTAAATAATATCCTTAGCCTGTAGTGCAGGGATGATTTGATGATGTGAATTATTTTTTTAGTTTGAGTCTCAAATGATAAAAGTGATGAAAAACTTTTTAAATCATAAAAGATAGTAGATTTTATTCTCTACTGACTCTTTTAATGGATTGCTTATTCATCGCAGCTTAAACTTGTTGTTTATTGTATTTTATCGCTTTAACATTGTTGAAGGCTAATGATAATTTATTCGCATTATCTTAGTCATAATATTTCTTCTTTGGGCTAGTTGAGCTCACCTTTCTTTAACCTTCTCTTGAAATGAGAACGTAAAAGGGCTAGTTAGGGAATGGAGTGACGGTCCAGATAGTAGAATTAGTAATCCTCACTATTATGTTAAATAGTATGATAATAAATATAATGAGGACTGAATTTGAGTTTGTATACTGTTTATGAGGACTCAATTGAGAATGGATATTGTCTAGATGACAATATTTGTATTTAAACTCCCAGCATATGTTTTGTCGTATTTTACACGACCGCTGTATTATTAAGTTGTATTTGAATTTAGTACCATGTTTTTGGCAACTCAAGATGGGTGATGTATACCTATTTTGGGAGCGTCACACTTTAGATAAAAGAAGATAATAACTTTTATTCATACTTAATTCTTTGAAAAACATCATATTCATAGCATCACTGCTATTTACATTATTTTCCTGAATTACTAAAGTTGTAGGACATCATCATCATATCCCATAAGTTGCATAACACTTGGGATTTACATAATACTTATCATAACATAAATCATAAATCAAGTTCACTTCCTAAGTTGTCCTATTAAGATACTGCAAAGCCTTACGACGCTCTTCTTCTATAATTCGGAACATGGTTCGACGATCTAGTATGTACGAGGGTAGCGTCTCGAACTGAATTGGGTAACCCATGTTGAATACGTTATCCATTTCCTGCATCTTCATTCTCTTTGCTTGTGTGTATCCCTCTGCTATTTCGGCCCGTTGATCAGCTTCCTCGTACGTGTCTTCGGCTCTTGCCCTTTTTGCAGACTCTTCTCTCAACTTGCTCTTCAACTCTGAAATCTCAACTCTCATTTGGTCGTTCTCTTCTTCAGTGTGAACCAGCTTCTCTTCAACATTGTTCAATCGTTCTTCTCGATCCTGGATCTCGTCGTCCTTCTGTGCCATCAAGGTCTGTTGTTCAGCTACTATCTCTTGTAATTCCTCGATCAGATCTTGAAGTTCCACATTGCGGTCATGCACCTCATCGATATACTCTGGCCAAATATCGAAAGTTAAGTGGAATCCTTTCCTCCTCGTCCTCTTCATCTGTCTGTGGTAGCTCCAAAGGATCTTCCTCATTCGTCTCTATCTCATCATCCTCATCGTGTACTCTCTCCCCTTCAACTCATCGCGACCAACCTGAATCGCTTTCCCGTGGGCGATAATTGTTCCCAAACTACTCAATATCTCGAGGCTCCTCCTCCCTAGCTTGACCGGTTCCTCCTATATTAGAAATCTCACAACCAAAGTTTAAGTCTTAATTACTAATCATTACTACTCGACTCTCAGGAGCACATAAGTTATAAACACATAAGCACATAAGTGTTTTATTACTTCTTCCTTAAAACTCAATAAGAGTTTATCATTACTATCTTTTTGAAAGTTACTTCCTAAGGCTTTTTCCCCCACCTAAGGTTCATAACCTAAGGCTTTGATACCAACTTGTGACACCCCCAAACCCAGGTACTTCATTCCCACAGGATTAGGTGTTCACTTAATCAAACATTCATATCTACCTACCCAATCACAATAAAACTGGATAAATAAAACCTTTCCCATTAAAGGATTACATAATTAAATCTCCCAGGTTATCTAACCTTTAATACAATCATTCAAATGCAGAATTTAAAATAAACTTCATTACAACCATTCAATTAAAATCTAAAAATCAAATATCAAATTACAAGTCTTCAAAACTTGTTCATCTTTCCTTTTCCCTTACTGGTGCTAGGTACATCAGCTTTTTCGTCTTTAACTGTAAAAGTTATATAAGCAAGAGTGAGCAAACAATGCTCACTTGAAATAATAAGAAATCGACAAAAGTATAATAATAATAACTGCTCATGATAGGCTCATTAAGACTGAATGGTACTCTAACAATGATAATCAGGAACTAAAATCCAAAATGTGGAATAAATATAATCGAGGGTCATAAGACCATGAACTATGTCCACAATTATGGTAATCTTTTAACTCCAACTTTAATTGATCATAAGACTATAAGGACTCCTCGTACTTTAGGGGATCACCCTTTCGTACCATGTATTGTGCACAAACATTTAACGCTACGCGTAAGTTATCCCCTAATAATAATAGGGTTGTTCATCTCAGTATTTGAAGTACAAGTCCGCACCAAAGAGAGTTTGGTTTGGATAAGATTTCAAGGGTAATTTGAAGTTCAACGATCATCAACTAGAGGACTAGTTGAATTAATAACATCATATTACAGAATAATCGTAATTGAATCAACATGGTAAACCAAAATCATGCTTTAGGAATAATCTAATAGCATATACTTTGAATAACTATAACATGCCTTGCTTGAACAATATTAAGTCAAGGTTAATTAGAATTGAGTACTAAGCATACATAACCGTTTGAACGATAAAATTGCTCGACATTAGTATAAATAGTTGTGCATGCTAAACAACAAGTTAAATACAAGAATAACTTGTCAACACCAAACCAAAGTTTAGAAAACTTGCATCATTTGTAAGGTAATAGAATTGAAACAATAAATAGTTCAACAAGATAAAGAATTAGAAAACTTGCATTATTATATTGGAAACAATAATTGATTCAATCATGATAATGGATTAGAAAACTTGCCTTGTTCGTAGGCTAAACAAAATCAATACGAATCACAATATCCTATAAACATATTTCATCATGACATAGTTAGCCATTACCATTTTACAACCATAACTAAGTATGTACATCATTTAAAAATTGGATTTTTAATCACATAATCAAGTTATAACACAAGTTAATCCTTAATAACATAATTATTCATAGTATAGAAATACTAAAATCAACATTTTACAGTCCTACTATCATCACATAACTTTTCTTAAAATTTTGTGTACAAAAGTACAATCGTCGTACCATTCTCGCTTAACTCAGCGCATACAAGCATACTACGCTTTACATTAGGTAATTACACAAGGACGTGAGCATGGCGCTTGCAGTATGAACAAAACTACAAAGTCACATGGCTAGATGCATAGCGCCGGCGTTAGGCACAATGACAATCTTTGGTAGTCAAGGCATTCATGTGAAAACTGCAGCTTTAATTCGACGACTTTCAGAATAAATAAAAGGGAAAAAAGCCAATTTTGGCCTACAAGCTCGTTTCTAACAGACTAAATCACATACAATTCATACAAAAACTTCATGTAAACATAATTCAAGAATTCCTAACATGTTTCTACCCATATAACAACATAAACAACAAAATTAACACATCCAATTTCACTATTTTTGGCTAAAAACTTACTTTTTGATATTTCAATGAAAATTAACATTGTAAATTTTGTTTTTCAACCAAAACCATTAATTTAAAGCATTTTATCAAAGTATATACATACTCTATCAAATTAAATGATCAATTTATCAACTAAACAACTAATTAGCCCTCAATTTCTACTTTAAGCTAAACAATATATATTCACAAAAACTCTCTGTAAAAACATTTTCTTCACAAATTACATACATATCATCAATTCATTGATTATAATTCATGAAAATAGTTTTAACATCACTAATATGTCATATAAAGCCATATAACAACAAAAATTCATGCTTACACAAGGATTTTATAGAGAATTTGGGAAGAGAAAAACTAAACTTTTAAAACTAAAAAGAATAGAACAATACCTTGAAGAAGATGATATGGCTATTCCTTTCTATTCTCAAGCCTCTCCTTCTCGAATCTCTAGCCTTTCTTCCTCTCTTCTTTTCTTCTTCCTCTGAGTTTTTCTTTCTTCTCTCTAACCTCTCTCCTCTATTCTTACGTCTTATGATATAACGTATATAGATATAATATATATTGATTATATAATATAAATATAAAACATATAATTGATATCAGTTATTCAATTTTTGAAAACCAAAAGCCATAAGGCTTGTTTGGTTAGTTACTAAAAATATAATCATTTATTCCTTATGCCTTGTTTGGTAAAACATAATTAGATTAAAGACTTAATAGGCATTAGGCCTTTTGTTGGCAAAACTGAATTAAAACTCCTTTAAGTTATTTTAATAACTACTTTATAAAAGGTTATTTGTCACACATTAATTTAATTTAATTAATCTTTATAACAATTTATTAAATTACTACATCACATAAATCAATACCACAAAATTATAATTTTCTATATAATTATAATTTTATTTAATCAACTAACACATCCTTTTTAATTATAAATTCAAATAAAAAGAATAGTAATTCAATTAATCAAACCTCTCTAACTTAATAATTAAATTAAATTAGCATAAAATAATTAATTTCCTTAATTATTTATTTAACAAATAATTAACCAAATTGAATCAAATTTGAACAATTATTTATTTAACAATAAACACATCCATATTAAATACTTATATAATTCAATATATATTTAATATAACAATTAAAAATTCTGGAATGTTACATCGAATACCTGAGTGAATGATACTAGAGTGAATAGTAATCGGGTGAATAGTAACCCATGAATAGGAACTCGTGAATAGTACTCTGGCACGAAAAGTGCCTTGAATACCCGAGTGAATAATACTAGAGTGAATAGTAACCCATGAATAGTAACTCATAAAAGAAAAATATCAAAGAAAATGATATTCCATGACGAGTATAAAAGAAATGATATCTCAGACGAGTATAATAGAATATACGAAACTGCAAATGGATTTTCACCCGCCATGCGGTAATCCACGTAGACATATCATTTCCACAATTTAATAAAGAATGAATACTAAGGATCATTCACCATGCATGCGGTAATCCACATAGACAGGTTATTCCAACAGAATAATAAAGAATGGAATAACAGAAGAATTCACCATGCATGCGGTAGTCCGCGTTGATAGGTTATTCCAACAGAATAATAAAGAATGGAATAACAGAAAAATTCACCAGGCATGCGATAGACCGCACAGACAGGTTATTCCAACAGAATAATAATGGAACTAGGTCATGCATAATCCGCACAGACAGGATAATCTAACAGAATAATAAAGAACGGAACCAGGTTAGACGTAATCCACACAGATAAGATATTCCAACAGAATAATAAAGAATGGAATAACAACAGAATTCACCAGGCATGCGATAGACCGCACAGACAAGATATTCCAATAGAATAATAAAGAATTTCACCATGTATATGGTAGTCCGCGTATACAGGTTATTCCAACAAAATAATAAGGAATGGAATAACAATAGCTCTCTTCATGAATACGAAAGAAATAATACCCCTTACCTCAGAAGAAAACTGGATACTAAAATAGTGAGGTAGCAGACTTCTCTTCTTCTTTCTCTCTATAATTTCTCTCTATAATAATTACTCTATAGCTTTAGTGAATTGGTGAAAAATAATGAAGGAATAAGCTTCTATTTATAGGAAAATATAGTTTCCATAATTGCATATTTTTGGGCTCGAAATATTACAGTATAATACCTTCATCTTTTACTTCATTTTTAATTTAGTCATGCAAGTATTATCAAACTTGCACCACCTCCCCTAATAGTAAATCATGTGAATCAATAGTAAATCATGTGACTCAATAGTTATAAACATGTGAAAAGTTTAATTATAGTATAATACATTCATCTATACCTCCATATTTAACTTAGTCATGCAAGTATTATCAAACTTGCACCAACTCCCCTAATAGTAAATCATGTGAATCAATAGTACACACATGTGAAAACATAGTTATAAGTATGTGAATTAATAGTAATTAATTGCTCATTTATCTGGTGAATTACCCGATTGGTTGATATAACCTCCAGACATCAATTATTATCGAAAAAAATGTCGATTTCCACTAACGCCAATAATTCCCACACAATGGAACTATCAATTTCATCTTTAATCAACAAGAACTTATTCATCATTAATATTATAACGCACAATATTTAACAACCAGGTCGTTCCTAAGAAAGAGGGGGCTTTCCGATAAGGATTTCTCCTTATTGGCGCGCAATTAGGTGGCAAAACCTCTCCTTGACAGAACTTCTAGACATTGTCAATATTGCAAATAATAATATGAATAACTTTGTCGTCTCAATTATTGATTTAATAATATAATGTATTATGCAGATGATACTGTGACAATAATTGAATCAATAATATGAGAGATATGATGCAACAATTACTGTAGCAATAATTGAGTATAACTGAGTGACTTCTTACGTAAGCATCAATAATCAATAACATGTGCTACTATGTAACCATGCGTATTACTATACTTTTACTACCGGGTAGTTCAACAGTTTTAACGGTAACACTTTCGTCATTATTTTTATAAAAAGTTAATTCTGTCATTTTCTTACTACGACAATACTTCCGTTGTGGGGTCCACCAATGATTGTGCTTGGTCGTCATTTAATATTTCTGTTGAAACGAATATTCCCCGACCAATCGAATATTATATAACAACTTGCTTAGTTTGCAAAATTTGTAAATATTACCCACAATTATAACATTATATCAAATCCACACCATAATATCAAAAAAAATATTTTGAGAAAATTAAATCTTTATTCGTAAAATTTGGGGTTTTACAATCTGCCCCAATTGATTTTCCAGATTCTTTATCGAAGCACCTTGGCTTTTCACATTTATATCTACTTGACTCAATAACGTTTCTTGTTCACCGATCCTTTTGTCAGTAGCTAAAATGAATTTTTCCAAAGCTTCTCCCAAACTTGTTTTCCTCTCTGGCTGTTGTTGAGTCTGATTTTGAAATCCGGATGTGTTTTGCTATCTAGGTGCTTGAGCTTGAGCTTGATTGCTACTCCATGAAAATCCCGGGTGATTTCTCTAACCTGGATTATATGCGTTTTGATTCAGATACGGTTGGGCTGATCGATTATAGCTCCCTACGAACTGAGCTGATTCAGAATTGATGGCACATTCTTCTGTAGCATGACTCCCAGCACATAACTCACAAACCATTGCTACTTACTGCGTGGATGGTGGACTCCATGTTTCCATTTTCTTAGCTATTGCGGACACCTGTGCTGCCAATGCTGTCACTGGATCCACTTCAAACTTTCCCAGTGTTTTTGGAGGATTAGACCTAGACATGGGCCACTGATAGTTGTTGTTGGCCATCGTTTCTAGCAGTTTGTAAGCCTCATCAAAGTTCTTAAACATGATCGCTCCACCTGCTGCTGCATCAATACTGGCTCTTGTGGGCGCGTGCAATCCATCACAAAATATCCCAACCTGCATCCACTGTGGGATTCCGTGATGTGGGCATTTACGGAGCATATCCTTGAATCTTTCCCACGCATCATATAACGTTTCTGAGTCGAACTGTGAGAAGGTGTGAATATTGTTCCGTAGTTTTGCCGACTTCGCTGCTGGGAAAAACTTAGCTAGAAATTTTTGAGCTAAGTCATCCCAAGGTGTGATTGAACCAGGAGGCAAAGAATGTAACCAACTCTGAGCTTTATCTTTCAACGTAAACAGAAACAACCTCAACCTTATAGCATCTTCCAAAACATTATTGAACTTGAAGGTGTCGTAAACTTCTAAGAAACTCAAGATGTGCTCGTTAGGATCATCTGTTGAACTAGCCTCAAACTGGCATGCATTTTGGAGCATCTGAATTGTTTTCGGTTTTATCTCGAAACTGTTTGGATTAATTGTCGGCCTCCTAATACTCGACTGTATATCTGTGACATTCGGCATGGCATAATCCCTAAGTGATTTTTATTCTTTGTGAGATCCCAAATTTTATAAAATGAAAGTATTTAATTTTCTTATAATTATTATTTTATTTTGTAAATGGTTAAATTAATAAAAGGTTAAAATTAAGGGTGATATATGAAAATTTTTCAAAGTAAACAAGTTGTCATAAAATAATCGATGATAAAAGTATACTAATGCGCGTGGTTGAATAGTAGCACACGGTATTGATTATTGATGCTTGCGTGAGAAGTCACTCAGTTATACTCAATTATTGCTACAGTAATTGCTGCATAATATCTCACGTTATTTGATTCAATTATTGTTAATATTTTATATATTATTAAATCAATAATTGAGATGACAAAATTATTCATATTATTTGAAATTTAAATAGGTACACTTAGAAGGGGGGGTTAAATAAGTGTAGGCACAACCTATGTCCAACTTTTGTTATTAATAAAAATTCCCTTGAATGCAGCAAGCTGGATTATAAAATTAGGATTTTGATTCAATCAATTTATATAATGCAGGCAACTGGATAGATAGCAGAATGTTAAGAATAGAATGTAATCACAGAGACACCAAAATTTTTACGTGGTTCAACTACTACCCTCTAGAATAGTAGCCTAGTCCACGTCCAATACCAACTAGTATTGGAGACTCACTTTTATTAAATTCTTCCAATTACAATACAAGTTCTAGCAATTCTAACACCTTTGTTCCCTGTGCACCTATGCTTCCCTTGAACTTGACTGTAATGAGTTACTAATACAGACAGAATTACATACAATAAAATATTGATTGAGATAAGGAAAATTAAAATACACACTAGAGGTCTAATGATCAAGCAATATATCACTTACCAACTCAAGGCTCTAGTATGGAATGAAATGATATGCAAGAAGAATATTACCAGAATATATTCTATATGTTCTTCATAGCTGTAACTCTGTTCTTAATCCAATCAATGTCTATCTCAGTGAAAAACATTTTCGTAGCTTGTATGCGATAAGTTACTGTATATGTTTTCGTATCTAAATATGTTAAAGAGTTCAGTTTATATAGAGCATTTCCAGAATATTTCTGTTGCCAAGATTTGCTACTGTGATATCTACATTAAAAACTTAGCACAAATCTTGTAGTATATCATGATATATTCAGCTTGATTTCCATCACCTAGATCCCCTTCTCTGAGATATCACGCTATCCATAATTTAAGGCAAATTGATTTCCATGACATGGGAGATAGGACTGTTGCATATTTCTACTATCCCACTTTCTATAATACCGAAAGTCAATACTTTATATTACCATAATCATTTGCAGGCAGGTTTCCATTTTTTTTCTTAACATGCATTTGGACCGTTAGATTCGATCAATAAGATTTCTTAAATCATGAGACAATATTATGGCACATGATTCCTGCTATATGGTAATTTATTCAATCAACTAGTTACCTTAAATAATTTCCTAGATTTAAGACCCTTGATTTATGACGCATAATTTGTGCAGCATGATCTATGATGTCATGTTTTGAGCTTACCATACAATATCTTCTGACCGGTGCCATATATCTTACCTTATATTTGGACACCCAATTAGATCCCTTGAATTGTGGAATAATATTATGAAGAAAAACTTATGGTAATATGTTTACCCCATTTTCTTGCTCTACCGTATATAACTATTTAACAAGATTTGATTCCTTACGTGAGCAATTCTGGCAATGCATATTATGAGCTAGTTAATTAACATGTGACATCAAATATGAATGCGAGTATAAATGCAATGCACATGTCCTAGAGCCTTAGTTTGGAAAGTAATACATGCTGAGATCTTACATATATCCCTAGGACTCAAAATTTTCTTTTCTTTCTTCAAAGACATCTTGACTTTGGACCTTCTTCCTTGATGTTCCTAAAAAAGTTATATAACATGATTAATGAACAAATATGGTCATCATCAAAACATAGATTGTGACATAAGTTAACATTCTCCCCCTTTTTGATGATAACAAAATAATTATGGCTCCCCCTAAAACCATGCATTTCAAGAGAGTTACAGCTCCCCCTCAGTTCATGCATACTATTGACTGCATATATGCAGTGTTCGAGTACCCCCGTTCTTTCAAGTTGCAACTAAGAGTTTAAAAATAACCCTGCATTTTCTGGTTAGTCCACGACATATAAAGCAACGAGTTATAGTAAACTTTTAAAAACATCATCCATCAACAAATTTAAACAATAGTCTTAAAGCCAAAAGTTATCATACATAAAAATTTAAAAAATTGTCTTTGGAAGCAAGGAAAGCAGGCATAATTCTTCTCCCCCTTTGACATCCATCAGAAAGGTGTGTCTAGAAGGCCAAAGAGGGGCAGGGTATCTCATCCTCCTCCTCGTCAAGATTAACGTGATTAGCTTCGCGGGCGGTGAAATAGGGTCGGTGAAGCCGATGGTGTTCGATCTCTTCCAGGGACATGGTGTTGGCAAATCTGGGAGGACGAGCAATGAAGGTAGGAGGAGGTAATGGCGGGTCTAGAAAGTCGCCTTAATATTCGGCCATCCAATTTCATTGGGGCCATTCAGGTATGCGCGCTTGGACTTGGTCCCAATTTGATGGCTGATGAACTTAAGCTCAGTGCTCAATTGGCAGGCATTGCGGTTCATCTTCCGTTGCAGGGCTTCGACCATCGCCCGAGTATGCAACTCGAATCCGGCTTGAAGGTATATGAACTCATCTTCCACATTGCGAAACATAGCATGAATATCATCATGACGAATGGGAAGTTTGCGTTTTTCAAGGACAGAGAGACGGAGTTGGATATCTTTGACATTAGAAGTGATTTGGGCTTGATTATTTGCGATGGTGTGAAGGATAGTGAGAATTTCAGGGGAGGAAGGCAGTGAAGTAGGAGGTATTGGTTTCGGAATCTCGGGTACCACACGTATGAACTTTCCTTTAAGTAGAGTGATATGAGCCCCTTTGAGATAGTTAGAATCGATGGAATCAATTAATTGGATAGAACCCTCATCGTCAGGTGGAATTTAGAAGTGAGTAAATAGTTTGGTGAGAAAGCAGCTGTAGGGCAGGCACTTTTTGGAATGTTTGACACAGTGAACCATGTGTTTGAGCATCATCAGTGAGAAATTAAATGGTTGGCCGGTCATTATTAAGGCCACGAAGACCAAATCCTGATATATGAAATCAGCTCCACCACCGAGACGAGGGATGAGATTGTACCATAACAGTTTGTGAAGAACTATTGCAAGAGGAGACACTTCGGTGGTTTTAGGGAGGGTGATGGTGGACACTGTGGGATCATCCATGACAATGCGAAGCTGGACTAGAGGGGACAAAGGAGTAGAGATAGGCCCTTTAAGAGTGAAGGGGCAGTCGCCAGTGTACAGAATTGACAGTATACTCCCTAAATCCATAGCTGTGAAGAACAAAGATTTACCTTTAATAAATGAGGTGCAACAGTCGCCATTATTCTCAAGATTGGTATAAAACTGTTGAACTAATTTTGGGTAAGCTAGTGAGGGAGGAGTACTTAAGGAAGACAGACCACATGACTCAAAGAGACAATGAAGATGCAAGTTTTGGTAGTAAAACATGTCTATCAATTTTTCATAGACGAACGATTTTTGACAGATAGAGATTTTAAACCGGAGTTCGAAATTATGGCCTCTAAAAAAATCGTCAGGAACATCATGCAAGGAAACGGATAGAGGTATTACCGGTATCGAAGGCGAACTAGGTGAAGGGTCATTGAGCTTGCGTCATTTGTGACCCGTCGATGTCCCGATTGGTGGAGGAGAAGGTAGGCTGACTTCAAATTCAGTAGGGGATGATCCACCAGAGATGATCGTGACAGAAGATTGCCTTCGTTTGAATTTTCGAGTGACCGGTGGTTGAGACGGTGGAGAAAGAAGTGAGACCTCGTCTTCTGATTCATCACGAAACTATTTGCCACGCCTAGTTCTCATTGTAGCAGAGAAGGGTTGAATCGATTGAGATGGTGGAGAAGGGGATGAGATAGGTAGAGACTGGAAAGTCAGAGATAGAGAGAGAGAGTAAAGTGGCATCTATTTTTATGTGTTGAACACGTTATCGAGATATGGGAAGTGGTAAAGCCGTCTTTGGGAAGGAGAGTCTGAATAGATTTTAATGGGCGTAATTATGGTCTGAAGATATGCCGGTAATTAGTCTGTCTAATATTTTTAACACACGCGATTCATATCTGTATTAGACACATCCCGAGTTCTCTCCTTCGAGTATTGAATCGTTATTCCCCTAGAGGTTTTGTAAATATATCTACTAGTTGATGCTCAGTGGGAATGAATATTAATCTTGTTAATCCTTTGGACACATTGTCTCTAAGAAAGTGGTGTCAGACTTCAATGTGTTTCGTGTAAGAGTGTAAAACTGGATTTTTGGAGATGTTGATGGTGCTTGTATTATCACAGTATATAGGCACATTGTTACACATAACATCAAAATCGCACAGTGTTTGACACATCCACAAGATTTGAGAGCAGTAACTTCCTGCTGCTAAATATTCCCCCTCAGTAGTGGATAGGGCAACTGAAGTTTATTTCTTGCTATTCCATGAGACGAGACTTTGTCCCAAAAAATGTGCAAGCACCGCTTGTGTTTTTTCTATCGATTTGGCAACCTGCATAGTCGGCATCTGAATAACCCATTAGATCAAAATTGTCACATTTTGGGTAGAATAATCCTAAGTTAGTAGTACCACTCAAGTACTTAAATATTCGTTTAACAACCTGTAAATGGGATTCTTTGGGTTTGGCTTGAAACCGAGCACATAGACACACGTTGTACATTATATCAGGTCTAGAAGCAGTTAAATATAGTAGGGATCCAATCATACCTCTGTATTTTGTTACCTCTACATCTATTCCTTTTTCATCTGCTGTGAGTTTTATTAATGTACTCATTGGTGTGGTCTTTGAATTTAAATTGTCAAAACCGAATCTCTTGAGTAGCTCTTTTGTATATTTGGTTTGATGAATGAATATACCGTCATGATTTTGTTTAATTTGAAGGCCCAAAAAGTAATTGAGTTCTCCCATCAAGCTCATGTCAAACTCTGTGTGCATGCATTTGGAAAACCACTCACAAAGAAAATTATTAGTAGCACCAAATATTATATCATTAACATATATTTGTACAATAATAATATCTTTGTTTTAACATTTAATAAATAATGTAGAGTCGATTTTACCTCGTATGAACCCATTTGATAGGAGGTACTTACTTAATCTCTAATACCAAGCCCTCGGAGCTTGTTTGAGTCCATAAAGTGCCTTCTTTAGCTTGTAAACGTGTTAAGGGAACTTGTCATGCTCGAATCCAGGAGGCTGTTTGACATAGACTTCTTCATTTATGTAACCGTTGAGAAAGACGCTTTTGACATCCATTTGGTGTAGCTTGAACTTTCTGAAACAGGCAAATGCTAGTAATATACGAATGGATTCCAAACGAGCTACTGGGGCAAATGTTTCTTCATAGTCTATTCCTTTTTGTTGCTTGTACCCTTGAGCTATTAGTCTAGCTTTGTTTCTTGTAATTGTTCCGTACTCGTCAAGCTTGTTTTTGAATACCCATTTCGTCCCAATAATGGACACATCTTTTGGAGGAGGTATCAATTCCCAGACTTGACATCTTTCAAATTGTTGTAGTTCCTTCTGCATTGCTAGAAGCCAATTTTCGTCAAGAATGGCTTCTTTGGCGTTCTTTGGTTCGATTTGGGATAGGAATGCTGAAAAAGCACACATATTTTGTGCTTTTCTTCTTGTGATAACTGTGTCATTTATGTTTCCAATGATGTTCTCAGGAGGATGGTTTTTGATGTATCTTGCTGATCTTGGAAATTGAATATCATGTATAGCTTCTTCAGTAGTTTCTGAATTTTGGTCCTGTTGGTTGTCCATTTTAGCTTCTTTGGATATGTTCTCGATTTTTTTTTCACTTCTTTGGATAGAATCTTAGTCCTCTTTGCTTCTTCGATTCATCCTCACCGGATTGGATCAATGATCTTACTATTTTATGTTATCTGGTAGGCTGGATTTGCGCCAGTCTCTAAGTTACCTGCATCATTTTCTCTTTCTTTTGGAATATCATGGTTAGATTCATTAAATTTGAAATGTATAGATTCTTCGATACTCATCTTTTTCACATTATAAATGCGATATGCTCTACTGTTTTGTGAGTAGCCAATGAATATTCCTTCATATGATCTAGCATCAAACTTGCCCAGATTTTCATTAGTGTTGAGAATAAAACATTTAGATCCAAACACTTTAAAATAACTTATGTTGGGAAGATGATTATTTAACAGTTCGTATGGTGTTCTCAAGGTGATTGGTTGAATCAACACTCTATTTAGCACATAACATGCTGTGTTTACAGTTTCGGCCCAAAATTTCTTAGGAAGTTTACTTTCTTGAATTAGAGTTCTAGCTGTTTCTTATAATTTTCGATTTTTCCTTTCTACCACTCTATTTTGTTGTGGAGTTCTAGGTGCTGAAAATTCATGAGTGACTCCTTTTTGATTATAGAATATGATAAAATCCTTTTGAAATTCAGTACCATGATCACTTCTGATTTTTATAAGATTAAGACTATATTTAGTCTCTAAATTTTTAATCAGTTTTTCAAATTCTTTAAATGCCTCATCTTTTGTTCTAAGAAAGAGTACCCATGTATATCTAGAGAAGTCATCGACTATCACAAAAGCATAGAATTTATCATTTAAACTACCATGCCTTTCAGGTCCAAATAAATCAAGATGGAGCAGTTGTAAGGGAGAAGAGGTTGATACCATGTTTTTGGTTGTGAATGATGTTCTTACTTGTTTTCCAAGTTGACACGGTTCGCATATACCTTTCTTCTTGAAATTCATTTTGGGTAGCCCTTTTACCAAGTTCTTTGATGACAACTTTTTGATGAGGTCCATATGAACATGTCCCATCCTTCTATGCCATAGATTTGCTTTATCTTGGATGGTTGTGAGACACAATTCTTCATCCTGTTGATCAAAATCAAGAGTATATATATTCCCTTCTCTTCGAGCAACTAAGGCAGCATTGTTAGTACCATGTGAAATTGTGCATTTATCTTTCTCAAAATTTACTTGATGTCCATTATCCATTAATTTACTGACACTGATAAGATTGAACTCTAGACTGTTAACAAGATGAACGTCATTAATATTAACCTTACCATTTTCGATTTTACCTTTCCCGATTATTTTGCATGACCGATTATCGCCAAATGTGCCAGTTCCATGTTTCTTTTTGACATTTAATTCCACGAACTTTGATTTGTCACCCATCATGTGACGTGAACATCTGCTGTCAAGGATCCATTTTTGAGAGGCTACTTTGGCTTTGAGACATACCTGTATAAGAGAAATGCAATTTATCTTTTTGGTACCCATATCTTTTTGGGTCCACTTGTGTTAGTTGAAATCATGTCACTTTTCTTTACCCATACAACTTTACTTCGATTGTTCTTTTTCTTTCTTGAGCAATTTATTTCTAGATGTCCTTTAATGCCACAATTTTTGCAAGTAGTAAAAGGTGTGCAATAATTTAATTTAAATGATGATTTAGATTTAAGCATTTCAATTTCCTTTCTATGTGTTGGGTTATACCCTATGCCTTGTTTATCATAATTGGGTCTTTGTTTTCCTAACATGATATTTAGATTTTCTTCCCCATGAACAAATCTAGCTAAAGAGGTTCTTAATGACTTTATTTCCTTTTATAGTTCATTAGTTGGAGGGGTTTTATTAATCGATTCATCACCAAATGCATCAATGCACATGTCTCTCATATTTATCTCCTTTTTTTAATTTTTTGACTTCATCATTTTGTTGTTTTACCTTGTTGAACAGTATTTTATTGTAATTATCTAAATAATCGTTTTTCGCTGCTAATGTTTTTTCCTCATTTGTGTGTGTTACTCTTTTTAATTCTTTCTTTTCATCAATCAATGCTTCTACTTCACCCATTAGCCTGTTTACGAGATCTTTTAAGTACATATTTTTTTCTTTTAGTTTCTCATTTTCCTATTTTAAAATAACATCAGAAAGAGGTACCTCATTGGATTCACCTTCAAGTCCCATGAAGCATATTTGAGTCAGTTCATCGTTTGCATCTATTTCCACTTCGGATTCTTCATCATCACTCCACGTTAGAAATGCTTTATGCTTTTTGAATTCCTTATTTCCTTGCTTTCCCTTGTTCTTGAGTTGAAAGCAGTCCTTTTTAAAGTGACTCAGTCGTCTCACTTTTCAAGCGAGTTTTCTTGGTTTCTTTGCCTTTGTGTTTGTTGGAGTTGAATGTATTTTTCCTTTAATTCTTTCTTTGAAGTAATCCCTTAAGTTTTCTCGATATCATGGCTATTTCATCATCCGAGTTATTTTCAAGTTCTTCTTCAATTCCTGCATTGAGAGCTAGTACTTTCTTTCGAGGAATTTCTTCCTCGTCATCATATCTTTTCAATTGATGTTCATACTCTTCTAGTTCACCAAAGAGAGTTAATGTATCCATAGAAGAAATATTTACAGAATCTTGAAGAGTTGTAATTTTGGATGCAAACCTTTTGGGCATAGCCTGAAGTAGCTTACGATTGATTTCGCTTTGTGGTATTGACTTGTCGAGCAGCTTTAAGGAGTTTACAAGTACCAAAAATCGTGCTTGAGCCATTTTGATTGTTTTGTCTCTTTCCAGTTTAAACATTTCGTAGTCATGCATGACCATGCTTAGCTTAACTTATCTTACTTTAGAAGTTCCTTCGTGGCTTACCACTAAAGTATCCCATATCTCCTTTGATGTGTTGCACGAAGAAACTTTATCTATCTCAGATTGCACCATGCCGCTGAGAAGAGTGTTCATTGCTTTTGAATCGTACGACACCATGTATGTTTCGGTTGAGTCCATCTCAAGTAGAGTTTTTGGAGTGCCATCATCTTTCCTTGGGATTACTGGTCCATTCTCTACAACCCACCATTCCCATGGGTCTCGCTTGAGATATATCCTCATCCGAAATTTCCAAAAATTATAATTCTCTGTTCCAAAGAGTAGTGGAGGTCGGTTTGTTGATTGACCTTCGTGATGAGCGTGTTCGAGTTGTGCCATGTCAGAATCTTTCCCTACAAGTCACCTTTAAGACCAAGATAAGTAGAGCCAAGCTCTGATACCAAATAAAATTTAAATAGGTACACTTAGAAGGGGGGGGGGGTTGAATAAGTGTAGGCACAACCTATGTCCAACTTTTGTTATTAATAAAAATTCCCTTGAATGCAGCAAGCTGGATTATAAAATTAGGATTTTGATTCAATCAATTTATAGAATGCAGGCAACTGGATAGATAGCAGAATTTTAAGAATAGAATGTAATCATAGAGACACCAGAATTTTTACGTGGTTCAACTACTAGTATCTAGAATAGTAGCCTAGTCCATGTCCAATACCAACTAGTATTGGAGACTCACTTTTATTAAATTCTTCCAATTACAATACAAGTTCTAGCAATTCTAACACCTTTGTTCCCTGTGCACCTATGCACTCTTAAGCACCTATGCTTCCCTTGAACTTGACTGTAATGAGTTACCAATCCAAACAGAATTACATACAATAAAATATTGATTGAGATAAGGAAAATTAAAATACACACTAGAGGTCTAATGATCAAGCAATATATCACTTACCAACTCAAGGCTCTAGTATGGAATGAAATGATATGCAAGAAGAATATTACCAGAATATATTCTATATGTTCTTCATAGCTGTAACTCTGTTCTTAATGCAATCAATGTCTATCTCAGTGAAAAACATTTTCGTAGCTTGTATGCGATAAGTTACTGTATATGTTTTTCGTATCTAAATATGTTAAAGAGTTCAGTTTATATAGAGCATTTCCAGAATATTTCTGTTGCCAAGATTTGCTGATGTGATATCTACGTTAAAAACTTAGCACAAATCTTGCAGTCTATCATGATATATTCAGCTTGATTTCCATCACCGAGATCCCCTTCTTTGAGATATCACGCTATCCATAATTTAAGGCAAATTGATTTCCATGACATGGGAGATAGGACTGTTGCAGATTTCTACTATCCCACTTTCTATAATACTAGAAGTCAATACTTTATATTACCATAATCATTTGCAGGCAGGTTTCCATTTTTTTCTTAACATGCATTTGGACCGTTAGATTTGATCAATAAGATTTCTTAAATCATGAGACAAGATTATGGCACATGATTCCTGCTATATGGTAATTTATTCAATCAACTAGTTACCTTAAATAATTTCCTAGATTTAAGACCCTTGATTTATGACGCATAATTTGTGCAACATGATCTATAATGTCATGTTTTGAGCTTACCATACAATATCTTCTGACTGGTGTCCATATATCTTACCTTATATTTGGACACCCAGTTAGATCCCTTGAATCGTGGAATAATATTATGAAGCAAAACTTATGGTAATATGTTTACCCCATTTTCTTCCTCTACCGTATATAACTATTTAACAAGATTTGATTCCTTACGTGAGCAATTTTGGCCATGCATATTATGAGCTAGTTAATTAAAATGTGACATCAAATATGAATGCGAGTATAAATGCAATGCACATGTCCTAGAGCCTTAGTTTGGAAAGTAATACATGCTGAGATCTTACATATATCCCTATGACTCAAATTTTGCTTTTCTTTCTTCAAAGACATCTTGACTTTGGACCTTCTTCCTTGATGTTCCTAAAAAGTAATATAACATGATTAATGAAAAAATATGGTCATCATCAATGTGACGCCCCCAAATTCGGGTATCTTTCAACCCGACATATGGTGCTCCACTGTACTAATATCCATACAATCATTCCTTTGAAATACAACAAAATGAATGTAATTACTATCTTCTTATTACAATCAAAGTATAATCCTTCCCAGGTTCATAACTGATTACATCGTTCGTTGTTCATAATGTATAATACATAAAAACTTACTAATCTATTACACAATGGCTAAGCATCCATCTTAGCTTTGCCCTTATCTCTCTTAGCATTCTCAGGACGTTCATCCTTAACTGCAATTATATAATTCACGCAAGAAGTGAGCATGACAGTTCAGCAAGTTTAATAAAGGATAACAGTAATACCACCTTCGTGAATTATATAACAATTCCTACATAACTGAAAAATAGTTATGAAGTATCATGAAACAATAATACTTTAACAATTTATAACATCTATTCCAAAGTATAGAATAGATTAGGAATTCTGAACCGGTCGATAGACCATGAATAGTAACTTTCAGTTTTCATACTTGAAAAGGATTTCATAGCACTACGGTTGTTACATCCATATTACTTACGAGCACTTCTAGGTGATCAGCCTATTGTACTCTATGTTGATCAACACTCATTCATTAAACGTATTTACGTTTAATATTTTTGGCAAACTCGCGTGCCCATCGAATAATCGATGAAAATACTTTTGTTTGTTCATAGACAAACCTTACCTTCACGTCGTACCAATTACTTGGCATAGGATAGCGTTAACATTTCTATATAGAAAGATATGTATATCAATTAATCTATATACTACGAGTAGTCTAGCCGAGTTAAATCTAGCATTGACCCTATCTTTAAAACCAGTCGTGCAATTCAGTTCAATGAATCACATAAAAACTTGACCAACTTGAAGGTCAGACAAGCGTTTAAGAAAAATTTCCTTTCAGCGTCTTCAAATAACTTAATCGACTGACCACAACCTTTACAGAATCTACATGATATATTCACATAGCACACTGTAATTAGATAACAAACAAATGTTCACATTATTTTACCAACTTCTTTCTCTTCTATGTCTTAGTTAACTTAATATTAATAATAAAGTCAACTCAACTCATTACCCTCCGTCCCGGCTCATAACTCAACTAATGTTATTAACCGGACTCGAACATTGTTGATAAAGTACCGACTTTGTTCATCATTCATAACCTATTAACATGCATTCAATTCCAAAGTACAATAACATATATCTTAGTATAGGTAGTATAGGAATAGCTTTAATACACTTATGAAGTGTACAAACATTACCCCTATAGGTCCCTGAACATTTAAAGTTCGAAACCTAAGTAAATATCCAAAGCCTTACACTTTCATACCATGCAGCAAGATGGCCTCTATAGTAGTAGACTCTAGATAAGCTTTCCAGATTAGCGATGTGAAGGCTTCGGTCTCGGCGTTATACATGAGACTCTGTACTAATAGTGGCATCATGATTACCCATTTAGCGATAACCAAATACATCTTTGTCGTGCGCTTACTGACCGACGACATTTAACACTACGTGGCGCGCGCGGCACTGGACCTCGATGCCGAAAAATTTCCAAAGTTTGAAAATTTTGCGAAATTCCCGGGGCCATAACTTCTTCGTTATAAGACCGATTTGGTCCGTTAAAAAGCCTACATGTCATAAATGACATACTCTACGTGTTCATATAAGAATTCGACACTTTCGAATCCAATAACTCAAAATTCACTATTGAGTTCAATTTCTAAACGTTCATAAACGTTAATGAGCGTTCAGTGCTCGTTTTCTTCGTTTTAAGTCAGAATCCGACGATTCTCGAACCCACAACTCTTAATTACCCTATCTCACGTGTTGACATTGAAAAACAACATTTTCAAGTCTCACGACAACTTTAAACTACCCATTCAGAATTTCAACGTTTTCGACGTTTAACGTCTATTTACGCAAAATTTGCCACAACTTCGTTACTAACGTTCTCTAGTCCAAATCACATGGAATACTCCATGGATTTCAAATCTACATCCTCACCAAGCAAGATGCATATATTAACGTATTGATGGAGTTCAATTGTTTAAAAACAATCGATCTCAACAAATAATATATTCATGGTTTGAAACCATAATAAACCCTATGATTATTATGATCTCATGACTTATAGAGATTGAATCTATGGTAAGTCATCTTTAATCCACTATACAAGACATATACCACCCATTTTATGATTCTCCAAGATAAAAGAAAATCAAAAGAGATGGAATGAGAAATAAGGAATATTACCTTAAGAACTCTTATGAAATCTCTTGAAAACTCTAAGTCAAAGCTTCCAAAATATATGCTTTATGTAGTCTAGTTCTCTTTCTCTCTCAAATAATCTAAGTTGGGCAATTGAAAACTCCCAAATGGCCAAACCTAGCTTCCTATTTATAGAAAATAGAATGGAGGGCAATTTGGACAACTACCATCACCTCCTTACTATTCACTCTTGGTCACCAAGTAAAATGCTTGGTGACCAAGCCTTATTCTTGGCTTGCACACCAAGGTGGCTGGCCCACCCATGCCATGGGTCATCCCCATGGGTTGCCCCATGGGTTATACCTATTTGGTGACCCACCAGTTCAATTTTTCTTACATTGGACTAAACCAATCTAATATTGGGCCTTGAATTGGGCTTAACCAACTAATCCCTTGGGCTTGCTCATTCAATTGATTGGGCTAAATATAATTCAACCCAAATGAATTAACATTAAGTCTTAACTTAATTCCATAATACGAATCGTATCCTATACGTATAATTCACGTATTCTCTCCATATAATACTCGTACGATAATTGTATTGTACTTCGTATTTACCCATCGTATTATATATAGATACTAATTAGTACTATATTTGTATAACATTCGCTTTAACCATAACGCAATTCCTTCTACGCATTTTATTTCCTTTTCGGAAATCAATATACTCAACCCTTAGGTTTTAAGTCCGTAGGCGAAAACTCCGTTTGCCATAAATGAAATATTATCAGATATTTCATCTTATCTCGATATTCTATCATTACGCATTTCTCAGAATTTCAAAATAATTCCCCGAACAGAAAAGGATGAATAATATTTTTTTACTGAAATTTCTCGAAAAACATTTATTTTCGTCTTGGAAATTCTAAACAATTAATTCTAGCACGTAGCCAGATTACTAACCATATGAACACATCATAGGTCATAGAACGACCCTCACATAGCTTACTCACAAAATAAATCAATTAAATTCATTTAATTCACATAATCAAATAAAAATTTAATTGTCATAAAAATCCAATTTTCTCGGGCGTTGCATTCTCTCCCCCTTATAAGGATTCTGTCCCCAGAATCTTAGCTTATAATTACATGAACAAATGAGGAAAATCTTCCTTCATTTTACTCTCGAGTTCCCACGTTGCTTCCTCAGCATTGTGGTTTCTCCATAACACCTTCACTGAAGGTATTACCTTATTTCTTAATACTTGTTCGTTCTTATCAATAATTTGAATTGGAAGTTCCTCGTATGACAAGTCATTCTCTAATTGAATAGATTCATACTCTATTACGTGTTTATAGTCCGGTTTATAAGGACGCAACGTCGACACATGGAACACATTATGAATGCGTTCCATTTCTGGAGGTAAGGCTACTTCATAGGCTACCTCTCCTACCCTTCTTAAAATCTCAAAAGGTCCTACAAACCTTAGACTTAATTTCCCCTTCTTTCCAAAACGTATCTTCCCCTTCCAAGGCGATACTTTCAGAAATACAAAAGATCCTACATCAAATTCCCTCTTCTCTTTGTGAGGATCTGCATACTTCTTCTGCCTATCTTGAGCAGCAACTAATCGAGTACGTATTATCTTCACCATGTCCGCCGTTTGTTGTACCATCTCAGGTCCCAACATTTGACATTCACCCACCTCATCCCAACACAATGGAGTTCGGCACTTCCTTCCATACAACGCTTCGTAAGGCGGCATGCCTATACTAGCGTGAAAACTATTGTTGTACGAGAATTCTACCAACGATAGATACTCGTCCCAACTCCCTTTGAAATCCATAACGCAAGATCTTAACATATCTTCAAGCGTTTGAATTGTCCGTTCACTCTGACCATCCGTCTGAGGATGATACGCCGTACTCAATCTTAACTGCGTTCTCATTTGCTCTTGCAAACTCCTCCAAAAGTTCGATGTGAATCGTGGATCGCGATCTGACACAATCGAAATAGGTACTCTATGTCTGGAAATAATCTCCTTGACATACAACTTAGCTAACTGATCTAGGTTATACCTATCTCCTATTGGTAGAAAATGAGCCAATTTTGTCAATCGATCCACTATCACCCAAATAGCATCGAAACCTTTCCTTGTTGTTGGAAGTCCCACCACAAAGTCCATTGTGATATGCTCCCATTTCCTCTCTGGAATTTTTAACGGTTGCAACAACCCGCTAGGTCGTTGGTGTTCAGCCTTAACTTTTTGACAAGTTAAGCACCTACTAACATATTTTGCTATCTCCCTCTTCATGTTTGGCCACCAAAAGTTCTGACAAAGGTCTTGATACATCTTCGTACTACCGGTATGTATCAAGTACCTCGATCTATGAGCCTCCATCATTATCTCTTCCTTTAATTCGGGATCATTTGGAACCCAAATTCTTCCTTCAAAATGAAGTAATCCCTCAATATCGAGGTTATACTTAGTCTTCTCTTCATCTTCTACCCTCTTCTTCATCTTCTTGCATTCCTCGTTGCTCAATTGTACTCCCCTAACCCGTTCCACTATGGTCGGTTGGGTTTCCATGGAAAATAACATTTCCACCGCTTCCTCCGGTAACTTAACTTCTAACTCCATTCTTGCCATTGTTGTTATCAACTCACTCTGAGTTGTTAAAATTGACAGTTTCTCTCTATCCTTCCTACTTAGTGCATCGGCTACTACATTTGCCTTTCCCGAATGATATAAAATATCACAGTCATAATCTTTTATTAACTCTAACCACCTTCTCTGTCTCATGTTCAACTCCTTCTGTGTGAAGATATATTTCAGACTTTTGTGGTCTATGTATATCTCACACTTCTCCCCATATAGATAATGCCTCCATATCTTCAAGGCAAAAACTACAGCTGCCAATTCCAGATCATGAGTAGGATATACCTTCTCACAATCCTTTAATTGACGTGACGTATACGCAATGACTTTGCCATGCTGCATGAGCACGCAACCCAGTCCTTTATGCGAAGCATCGCTATAACTACAAAATTTCCTATATCGTCTGGTAAGGACAATACTGGTGCCTCACTTAACCTCTTCTTCAACTCCTAAAAACTGGTCTCACATTTTTCAGTCCACACATACTCCACCGACTTTCTTGTCAGATTTGTTAACGGAGTAGCTATTTTACAAAAGTCCGGAATGAACCTTCTATAGTATCCCGCTAACCCCAGAAAACTCCGAACCTCGGTTGGCGTTTTCGGTTGCTCCCACTCATTAACTGTTTCTACTTTTATCGGATCTACAGAAATGCCATCCTTATCAATAACATGTCCTAGAAATTGCACTCTCTCAAGCCAAAATTCACACTTTGTGAATTTCGCATACAACTTCTCCTTCCTTAGTGTTCCCAACACTATCCTTAAATGTTCTGCATGATCTTCTAGCGTCTTTGAATAGACTAGAATATCATCAATGAACACTACGACGAACTTGTCCAAGTATTGTTTGAACACTCTGTTCATCATATCCATAAATGCGGCTGGCACATTAGTCAACCCAAACGACATCACCAGAAACTCGTAATAACCATAACGAGTTCTGAACGCCGTCTTAGGTACATCCTCCTTCCTCACCTTTAACTGATGATACCTCGTGCGCAAATCTATCATAGAAAAATACCTTGCCCCTTTCAATTGATCAAATAGATCATCGATCCTAGGCAACGAGTATTTATTCTTAATCGTCAACTTGTTCAACTCTCGGTAGTCGATATAAAGTCTTAACGACCCATCCTTTTTCTTGACAAACAACACTGGTGCTCCCCAAGGAGACACACTCGATTGAATGTACTTTCTATCTAATAGTTCTTGCAACTGAACGATTAACTCCTTCATCTCAACTGGTGCCATTCGATATGGTGCCCTTGAAATTGGCGTCGTTCCCGGTAACAGATCAATTACAAACTCTACCTCCTTGTCCGGTGGAATACTCAGTAACTCCTCCAAAAATACATCCGCGAACTCTTGCACTATAGGTATTTGGTCTAAGGATGTTCCCACTCTTTGGGTATCCACAACATGGCACAAATAACCTACACATCCTTTTCTCAACATCTTCCTAGCTTGTGTCATTAACAGACAACAAGAGCGTTTCGGTGATTTACTACCGAAGAGCACCACCTTGGTTTTCTTAGAAAGCCAAAGGTTTACACTTTTCCTATGGCAATTTATTATCGCCTTATGGTTAACCAACCAATCCATACCAAGAATTACATAGAATTCTTTTAACCTTATCGGTACTAAATCTACCGATAACTTATTCCCTCTAATATCTACGCAACAATCCTTATGAATATATTCAATGGGGATTATCTCTTCGTTGGCTACCTTAACGTCTAAAGGTATTGGTAACTTCTCAGGAATTAAACCTAATCGCTTAACAAATTCACATGCTATAAAAGAACAAGTAGCACCCGAGTCAAATAACACATAAGCATTTATCCCATTGACCGGAATGATACATGCTACCACATCCGCTGATGCAACCATATCTTGGACAGTTATATTAAACGTACGGGCCGAGGGTCTACCCACTGATGGTGTTGGTCCAGTAATGGCTAATTTACCACTACCAGAACCCTTATTTCCCTCTAAACCCTTCTTCGAGAAATTTCTTGCCATGTGGTCTAACGACCCATAGACAAAACACCCCTAGTTCTTCTTAGGGTTAGGACAGTTGGGTGACAAATGCCCCTCCTGCCCACAGTTGTAGCACAATGATTTCCCTTTTAAGCAGACTCCCATGTGAGTCTTTTCGCATGTCTTACATGCTTCCGTCCTACGTTTAGGATCTCCTTGCTT
This sequence comes from Panax ginseng, assembly GCA_020205605.1. Taxonomy (NCBI): domain Eukaryota; kingdom Viridiplantae; phylum Streptophyta; class Magnoliopsida; order Apiales; family Araliaceae; genus Panax; species Panax ginseng. Next base: position 34,082,265 of record CM035135.1, read on the forward strand.
TACCCCAGTATTCCCAGGGTTAAAACTCTTCCTCTTAGGCAAGTTTCCACTTCCGCTGGCAACTTCAGCCTTACTACCTCCTTCTAACTTACTCTTGTTCTTCCGCTCTTTGTGGTACTGAGACAATGCCTCACTACCACCTTCAGCTATAATCGCCTTTTCCAAAAGGGCCCCATAGGAAGCACTCTGAAAAATAGATATTCTACTATAGAGCTAGGGTTTCAAGCCCTGCTCAAACTTGCGCGCCTTCCTCTCCTCCGTACCCACTTGGTGTGGAGCAAACCTCGCTAATTCATTGAATTTGGCAGCATACTGGGGAACTATCATATCCCCCTGCTTAAGATCTAGGAACTTAATCTCCATCCTACCCTGCATGCTAGTAGGGAAATAGTTCTCGAAGAAGACCTTCTTAAATTGTTCCCACTTAACAGCTTCGGTTCTAGCCCCACCCTGGTGAACCTCCCACCAGTAGTTGGCTTCCCCTTTCATCATGTAAGTCGCAAAAGAAGTCTTCTGCGCCTCACCTACGTTTGTTATCATAAATGCCTTTTCAATCTCTTTCACCCATGTTTGGGCTTCTAATGGGTCCGTCGTTCCTCGGAACTCAGGAGGACCCACACTCTTAAATTACTTAAAGGTAGTTGTTCTTACTACCCCAGGAGCTACAGGAATCCCACCCCCAACTTGGTTAAATGCAGCCATTAATAAATTAACGAACTCTTGCATAGGGTTATTAGGATCCCCCGGATTCTCATTATAAGACTCGGCCTCTTGGTTACGTTGTCTCCTTCTTGGCGGCATAATTCTGATTAAATAAATAAAGTTTCGTTATTATCTATTTAACTACTTGGTTATCATTCTCAAACAACAACAACCACTCATACCACAACAAGCACATTAAATAAAACTTCATTATATTAATATGCTTTCATAGTCAAAACTATTTACATCATGTTCCCTTAGCCAAAAGCTATTACATACTATCCCGCCGGATTGTTTTCTACAAAATTGGGATTTACAAAAAGACTACCCTTAATTATACAAAAGAGGGCTTTACGTCACTACCATATACACAAAATATCTAACGATCTACTAACACTGTCGAACGACATTCTCATATTTTTGATTTGCCAGTATCGACACAATATCTCGACTTATGGTGTGTCGAGTCTGCCCTGACTCAATAGAATAACAAGCAATTTTCAGCTTGAAATCCTCATGAGCGCATTCATGGATGTATGACATCCTAGCTATTTTTTGGTCTTTTTCAACCAGTTTCTTTTGAAGTTCTAGAACCTCATCCTTATAGTCACGTGCTTTATCTGTCATAAGCACTTTCTCGTCGTGCTCTGACTCAAAGTCTGCCTCTGCAGATTCCTTTGCCTCATATAGGGAGGTTATCTCCTCATTCTGAGTTTCTATCACAGTGCACAGATGCACATTCCTATCCAACATAGACAGATACAATGATCTCATTGCATCCAGAGGTGTTGGCTCCTGAGTAGGTATCACCGTGTTAATCGATGTTACCTCCATCTCCTCCTCCATATCAAGCATCTCATTAAGATATGATGCTAACCCAATCGTCTCCTCGGAGTATTGCTCCTCAGAGATATATTCCTCTATATCTGAGTCTTCTAGTACAACTAACGGTACCTCCGCCACTAGCATTGGTACAATTTCAATAGCACATAACAAGTTGATTAGTACATAATACACAATAGTATAAGCACAAATCACATTTAATTTATTTAAGGTTAATTTCCATCTTTTAAATCTTTCAGTACTGAGTTTTCTCAATACTTTATTAATTCATTCGACTTGAATTCTTTCTTCGGACTTTACCTTCCTTACGAGGTTATTAGCCTAAGGTTCTTCCCCCTTAAGTTTTATAACCTAATGCTTTGATACCAACCTGTGACGCCCCCAAATTCGGGTATCTTTCAACCCGACATATGGTGCTCCACTGTACTAATATCCATACAATCATTCCATTGAAATACAACAAAATGAATGTAATTACTATCTTCTTATTACAATCAAAGTATAATCCGTCCCAGGTTCATAACCGATTACATCGTTCATTGTTCATAATGTATAATACATAAAAACTTACTAATCTATTACACAATGGCTAAGCATCCATCTTAGCTTTGCCCTTATCTCTCTTAGCATTCTCGGGGCGTTCATCCTTAATCTGCGCTTATATAATTCACGCAAGAAGTGAGCATAACTTATTTCGGCAAAGTTTAATAAAGGATAACAGTAATACCACCTTCGTGAATTATATAACAATTCCTACATAACTGAATAATAGTTATGAAGTATCATGAAACAATAATACTTTAACAATTCATAACATCAATTCCTAAAGTATAGAATAGATTAGGAATTCTGAACCGGTCGATAGACCATGAACAGTAACTTTCAGTTTTCATACTTGAAAAGGATTTCATAGCACTAAGGCTGTTAAATCCGCATTACTTACGAGCACTTCTAGGTGATCAGCCTATTGTACTCTATGTTGATCAACACTCATTCATTAAACGTATTTACGTTTAATATTTTTGGCAAACTCGCGTGCCCATCGAATAATCGATGAAAATACTTTTGTTTGTTCATAGACAAACCTTACATTCACGTCCGTACCAATTACTTGGCATAGGATAGCGTTAATATTTCTATATAGAAAGATATGTATATCAATCAATCTATATACTACGAGTAGTCTAGCCAAGTTAAATCTGGCATTGACCCTTTCTTTAAAACCAGTCGTGAAATTCAGTTCAATGAATCACATAAAAACTTGACCAACTTGAAGGTCAGACAAGCGTTTAAGAAAAATTTCCTTTCAGCGTCTTCAAATAACTTAATCGACTGACCACAGCCTTTACAAAATCTACATGATATATTCACATAGCACACTGTAATTAGCTAATAAATAAATGTTCACATTGTTTTACTAACTTCTTTCTCTTCTATCTTAGTTAACTTAATATTAATAATAAAGTCAACTCGACTCATTACCCTCTGTCCTGGCTCATAACTTAACTAACGTTATTAACCGGACTCGAACATTGTTGATAAAGTACCGACTTTATTCATCATTCATAACCTATTAACATGCATTCAATTCCTAAGTTCAATAC